>JANHFL010001819.1:11196-34880 GCA_032468155.1 Oxyrhabdium leporinum
CACCCCCCGCCCGGTTTCGCGAAGGGGAAAAAAGTTCCGATACGTCACAATGACACCATGATGACGCCATGATGACGTGAGTTTGACATCCCTGGTTTAGATAGTTAACAATAGCTCTAACTCATAGCCAAAATATAAAGAAAATACTTTCTCATTTACTTCTTTACTTTAACCACTTTACTTTATATTATTACCCAGAGACATTTGTGAAAAAAGGCAACATACACACACATATGTATGTGTGTGTGTGTGTTGCCTTTTTTCACAAGTGTCTTTGGGTAATATAAAGTGGTTAAAGTAAAGAAGTAAACAGCTACTGCGTAGCCCTAATAAGTTCAAATACAATTAAAGGCAACTGGTTGGATTGTAGAAAATTATATACATATACATGTAGCTATACAGTATCATAGATTATAAAAAATAGACAGTCAGTTACCTTACTGATATTTTAGCTTCATGATAACTGGTTATAATTTGTAGAGAAGTAATTCAGACTAGCTGGACATGATTCTATATGCATATATACAGAATATCCTATCTAGCATTTAAAAAGAAAAAAAGTCAAACCACAATACAAAACAAAACAAAACAAAACAGAATAACAGATATATACAAATATTTCATCAATAGTCAGAATACTCTTAATTCTCTCTGCAATATCACATGCGGTAACATATGGACTTAATTCTAGGGAGTCACTAGATAGTTACACTACACAACAATAGAAATTACTTCTGAATAGATATACATTAAAAGTCATCATGGTTTTAAAATATATTTTTCCCTTTTCTATCACTTTGCTCTTCAAAATGTATTACTATTAAATGATAAATAAAATGTTACATCCTTAGTGAACCAAATAACACCTCTGGCTTTAAGAAGAAAATTATTTGAAGAAAGAGCTTCTGTAGTAGACAGTGGTACATCTGGCTACATTTTCTTACAGATGTTGCCATAATATTAAAATTCTGCTTGCAGCCCTCACATATGGAATCTTTCATAAACAGAATGTGAAAAGTACAAGCTGTTGCCAGTGATATTTGAATAAGCTGAGTACACAGCAAACTAAGTTTGACTGTCCTTTTTCTTTAGGTATTATCTTGTTAAATTATTGTTTTTTTTCTCTGTTCAACAACTGTTGTCCACTTTCATGCAGTAATTATTGTCATTACATCTAATCTCATGATCAGTGTGAATTCAAGTAACCGCAAAATTAGGAAGCATAATTATGTGATTTTTGCTTGGTTGGAAAGCATGAGATTAATCAAACTTCAGTAGGAAATTAAGCTACTTCAAAATAGTTGACAATGTCATGTTAAAACCAGCAAAATTCACATATAAGACAAACTGGCTAAAATTAAGAAGTTCCAAACACCATTTTTTATAGAAGTTTATTCACTAGGGACTGTTAAACTTTCTTTGAGAGACAGTGATGTAGAAGAAAACTAAATGGAAAGATAAACAAAAACTATAACTAGGGTTGACATCATTGGTCTCACACATACTACATACTTACAGCCTACTGCTTACCATGAATGTATAGTGCTGAAGATACTTCTCCTTGTTTGTTTACACCTCAAAGTATGAGGTCTTTAGAAAACTCTGCTAGCCTCTTTTATACTACAGCAAATGTTCTAGTTCAGCACATATTGAAGACTCACTCTAAGCAATCACTCTTCAGAATGAAATCTTATGGCTGAAGTAGCCATTATGTCTACAATATTTCACTGAGTAGGTATGGCTAAACAATTTATTTACTTCACACTTCCTGGATACATACACAATTCCAAAAAAATGTTTGCATGCTGAAATCCACAGTGAAATACTCCTTGACTCAAATTTTATTATGCATAATTATGTGAATATTATGATAATTTTATTTGCACTCAAAAATTTATTAGCTAGAATAAAGATAAATACTTAAAAGCATAGTTTCGATGCTATGTACAAGAAGAGGTAATCTTTTATAAGATGTTAACAGAAGACAACATGAATATATAGATGGAAAATAAAACTTAAAAAAAAAGTTTGATAGTGTTGCCTATATCTAAATCTAAGACACTTTAAAAACAGGATAGAAGTGGGTGAGATTCCCTGGTAACCGTTCCCAAAATATGAACATTAGATACAGATGGTGATATTAAGAGTTATTCACTGGACATACTACACCAGCCTTGTAGGCAAAGAGCAAAAAAGAAGGGATTTTTCAAGACAATTGACCATAATTTTACACCACCTACAGTAAATGTTCTTTGCACATATTTGATCTAGAGATTTTAAACACTTTAAGTTGGTGTAAATGGCCTAATTTAATGGGGGTTTTTTTCTAGTTCACTTCAGGCCTCCACCATATGAGTACAACCTACATAAGCTAAATATATATATTGATAAAAACATTTGTGGCATGAAAAAAGACATTCAGAAAAATATTCTATTTATACCATATATAGACCATATATAAACCAAGAATTTTAGGTGCCAAAACACACAAAAATTAGGATTGACTTATCCACACATGGTCATATCTGCAACTATACTGTATATGGTAATACTTTCTTCAAGTACACACACACAGAAACACACACACAAGCAGATAAACCTAATGTTGAATTTTTAACTCAAATACTATGAAAAATGTATCAGTTGTGACAATTAAAACATAAAATGTCTAGGGCTGGCTCATCTTCAGTGGCACATTTTTCATGGTATTTTGGTAAAAAAATCCAGTTTCAGCTTATCCACAAGTATATATGGCAATTTGATGGTATTTTCTGTTTTAGTGTTAACTGCCTAGAATATGTAGGAAATGGGTGGCCATATAAATTTACTAAATAAATAAAAATATTTAATAATTTTATAAAATATTTAAACATTTAATATTTACAATCATTTCTGTCTCTCTTTGTTGGCATACTGGCTTTTTCTTACTAGCCAATAATGACAAACTATCGCAGTACCAGTTTTTAGTTTCATTTTCAAAAGAACGTTCAGTGCTTAATTGTTCAATACTTCTCTGAACACCATTGGCACACTCCAAAGCATCTTTGGATAATTGAGTCTGAAGTGCCCCATAGCTTTAATTGCTGTCACTGAAATTATCATCACTTTCTTTCTTCTCAATACTTGATCTAACCAGTTAGGGATCACAAAACTAGCATCATAGTAAGCATTATTAAAACAGAAATAATTTCATGGTTTCACTCACATCATATGATTTCTGTTTTAATAATGCTTGTTATCATGGAATACTTGTCTGGCTCCTCTTTCCTAACTGAAATTGGAATAAATTAATCATTTATATTTTATACCTTGAAACTGCAAGAAAGCTTTTATCTGTATTTCCAAAGCAGTATGTTTTATTGAATTAGCAATAGTTGTTCCATTTTATTAATAGTGCATTTCCCCTCAGAATCTTTCATTGAGAATCATTGACTCATCCCAATCATTATTTCCAAGTCTTTCCTTTCTTTCTAATATCTCCTTTTAAAGCCCTATTTTAGTTTTTAGTTTATATTTTCACAAATATATTATTTCCATTTCATTGTTGGCTTGTATCCCTCATGCAAACAGGTAACCCATAATATACATTTTTCTCCCACCAATGAGGTCTGCATTCAATATAGGAACAATTATTTTTCCTTTCACTGTTTCCATGGATGAAGGATCTTCGTGATTTGTTTGTCATCTATACTCTTATTAGTTCCATGTATCTACTTTTTGCGTATTCAATAAAGATAGCTTCCATAACTCTCCCACCAAAAGTATATCCTTAGATCTAATAATTAGATATTGGCTTTTTTTAAAAAGAGAAAGGACTAATATTTTTGAGGCAATAAATTGTGTAATAAAGTTCCACTATTGAATTCACACAGAACTACATAATTTCTTAATTTCATTTTTCCTTCAAGAACAGAAATATTACCAAGAGCTTTAAGATACACATTACAAAAACAATGTGTCCACTGGGAGACTGCCTTTATGTTAGAGAAAGAATGAGAAAAGACTGTGAGAATAAATGCTAAACTTCATTTATTATTAAATTCACACCCCATTTCTTTATGCAAGCACTCCAGGTAGCTTATAAACAAGAAAGCAAACTGTAACATACAAAGAAAGTCAATGCAATTAAAATAAAACAAAATCAATGCAATTAAAATCAAATCAAAATTAATAATATCCTCATTTTGGTCAATATTGCCAAAATTGTTGTTTTTGCCATTTTGTAAATGCTGGGAAGGTTGGGACTAAATGCCTTCCTGTTACCTTCAGAGACCATTTCAAAATCTGGGAATCAATCCTAGAGAAGAGTTTTTCCTGTTTATCAGATACCAAAATCTTCTCTATATTATATGTGACCCTCCCCCATATTGCTAGTGTAGTGTTCTCAGTGTGTGTGTTTCTGTGTTGTGCACACCCGCACTCACATATATATCCCTTTGAGTCAGTGTTGATTCTGGTAACTGCTTGAATGAGTCCCTGCTGTTTTCTTGGAAAGCTTGGAATGATTTGTTCTTGCCTCTTTCTAGGGCTGAGAGAGAATGATTGGCCCAAGGTCATAACTGACTTTGTACCTAAGGTGAGGCTAGAACTGATGGACTCATGATTTGTAGCCTGATGCCTTAACCACTACACCATACCGTTTCTTTTTCTCAACATCTTGGGGTATGTTCATTGGGAATGTTGGAAATTGTACTTTAGCAACTTCTACATCCCCATTCTGGACTATATCATCACTCCTAAAGTGTATCATCATGGTAACTAGCTGAAATCACCCCCTTTAAAAAAAATGGGTCAATCACTCTTTTTTTTTCACCTTGTCTTCTATTAAATGAACTTCACAGGAAATTTCTTCATTAATTTTTTTCTGGTAATGTGGTAGCAACTACTGTAACATGCTCCCTAGGCACAGTTCATTAACATGTCAATTACCGTCACATATTGCGAGTTCACTGACACTATGCAGACTACTGTGTTGTGCCAAAGACTGGCAGAGAATATAAACTTAAACTCATATAAAGGCAGAAAGGGGACAAAAGAAAGAGGAAACTTCAGACATCTTACAGTCATAGTGTAGTCACTCCCCTAGCTTCAATGAGGTATACAGTGATAGTCTTCCAGATATTGCTGATAAAAAAAAAACTACCCACAATTTTATTAGCTGTATTACTCTTTCCTATGGGTATCATAACATTATAAGACACTTGCAAATATTTGAGTATCATTACAGTCTCATAGCAGAGAACATAATGCAGCATCTAGAAATTATAGCACTCCCAACCAAGTATGGATCCAGGATGTAGATTACACCATCATAACAACAACAACAAAGATCAAATAGAGAAATATATATGAAACAATCAACAACATCTTTAAAGGACTACAATTCACAAGCAAAAACAACAACAACATACTCCCTTTCTGGATATCCTCATCAACAAAGAGGACAGCAAATTAGGACTGCAAGTCAATCAAAAAACACCTTTGGGAAGTGCTCCATTGCCAAAGTAACAAAGCAAAAGCATCCACAAGAGCAGCTGTGTAAAACTATAAAAATATAAATGCATTGCAACACTCCCAAAACATCAGACCAACACAAGCTTTGAAAAAGATAACACCACTTTGGCCTCAAAAACATCTCAGAAACAATTATACCCACACACCATCACCATAGCAACAATCAACCAAAGCCATCCAACACATCTTAAGTAAACCAAAGGACCCAGTAGCCCAAGAAGAAAAAAATAGGAGTCATTTACAATATGCAAAGTCATTGTAACAGTCATTATGTAGGTCAAACAGTAAGAAGACTAGCAGACTGCATCCATGAACATCAAGTAACAGGCAGAAGACATGATGAAAACTCTTTAATCTCATAACACATGGACAGACTCAGCCATAGTTTCAACTGGGTAACTGTAAGCATCCTAGACCAAGCCAAGTTCAAAAATGCTTGGTGATTTCTGCAAGCTTGGCATTCAGATAAATCAGCCATTAATAGACATATAAAATTAAACCGCATTTTCCCAGCATTCAAGAGACAATAAAAATGCTAAGAAAGGAGGAGGGGAGACCAGAATACATCCTCCCCAGAAGCCAACACCCAACTAAGCAGGGATTAATGCCAGGCAAACAATCAAGCAGAAAATAATCAAGGAAATTACCCAGGACAAAACCACATGCCCAAGAAAACTGGAAGAGAACCTACAGGGAACAGACTCCCTCACACTTACTTGTACTGTACTAATGATGTCACTTAGTTGGGTATTGAAATCTCTGCAAGCAGACAACCAAGCTCAGAGAGCACCAAGGACTCCACAGTACACACTTTGTTTAAGTAGATAATAGTCAAGTATTAGCATTTTCTGTTTCAAGTTAAAGAGGGATGATTTGAAATCCCTGCAGCAGCTGAGTTCATATCCAGAGCTTGCCCCTCAATCTAGCTTAAACAGCTGGGCTGCATTTCTTAAGATCCTCTCCTTTTAAATAAGATATTAAATCTGAAGTTGGTATCAGAAACATCAGACCTTTAGAATGGATTGCCACTTGGGTTCCCAAAAAAACACTGCTGTATGTTAAAGTCAATGTACCTCATAACCTAGAATAAACAATTCAAAGCAATTGTAATGTCCTATTCCTCGCCCATTAATATGAATAAAACTCTTCATTCACTGACTTCATTACAATATCAGCCTCTCGAACAAAAATCCATAAACCCTGACAGTTTACAATTTAGCCTGGTTATACTTAGCAGAAGACAAGCTCAGCTAGAAAAGAATTTTAATTGCACATAAAAATGAAGTCATACAACACAGGTAATTAACTATAATCAATGACAAGTTGCAAATGACTCAAATTGTGGTTTAAACTCATAGCTTCTTTCATCTGCTTTTCCCATGAATTAATAGATGTTGGAATATCACATGATAGCCTTGAAGATCAATAGCTGTTACATGTTTATATCTTCTGCCTGACAGCTGCTGTCTTTCACTTTAATCTTCACATAAAGCTTTCAGCCAATAGCTACTAATAAACTATTGCTATTGTCTGACCTACAGAAGCAATCACACTTATTATTTGAAAGCAACATTGTTTTATTGACATTATAAGGTAACATTATCCATGTAGATTTCTTGAAATAGTTATAGTTAATGTGAATTGGCTTCCAGAGCAAGATGCCCAAGTGAGGACAACTCTGCAGACAAGTGGAGCTGATGATTTTCAGCCTTTGATCTTCTCCAGATTAAAAGAAGGACAGGAGATCACCCAAGTTGTTTCTCCTTATTGGTTGTTCCTTTTCTTGTCACAAGGATCTCAGGGGAGGAAGGGGAGGAACTAGGGTGATGTGAGAATTCACTATTTTGCTTCAGCTGTATATTGGAACACTCAATGTACCTAAAGTTCATACTTTGCTAACTATTTTAGGAAATTGCCTATTATTACATTCTAAAAATAGAGTGGTTGGGAGGGAATACTTAAATTAATCTTTTTTGCTTGTACCTGTCAAAATTTTTAAAGGATTTTGTATAGATTTGATCAGATTTGTTCTTTTGCCTTCTCATTAACGTTGGTCTATGCTAGCAATTGAATTGTTCTATTGCAATATACAGTACAGTAAGTAGGAATGGATACCATTCTTCTTCTAAAGAAGATTTAACTTTGAAATACTTCATTGACAGGTTGTGAAGTGTGATATATAAGCAAAATATAAGTTTAAAAATGATAATGGTTAATATTTTCTAATGTGTTACCTCTATATGTTTTTAGCCAATCAGGCTTGGCATTTTGAAGTTTTCATAGCATTGGGAGAGGTTAAGGCTCAGTGTATTCTAAAACACAAAATTATTGAAATACCCCTTTTAATCTAACACACTTTTGTGACAGAGGAAGCAGGTATATAGTTCTATAGACATTTTTGACCACAAGCAAACAGCAAGCAATTATATTATGAAATCAGTCTTTGCAATATTTGTAGAAGTGGTAAAGTCTTATTGCTCCAAAATTAGGAACATATGGGAAGTTCACTTGATTTTCTTTCATAAATGCGCATCAAAAGTTGGATTTTTTCCCCCCATAAATGGGATGGGAAAATGAGATAGATTTATTTAAAAAAAAATAAATGCCAAAAGTTTCTGACTTGGAAAAAAAAAGACTGATTCTTTTACTAAGAGATAGCACAAATCTAACCATACCTTGTCAGCCTGCAAAGTAAGAATAAAAAGCACAAAAGTGAACTGACACTTGAATACATCTGGGAAAAGACTAACAATCTGCTATATTGGCATGATTTAAAAGACAAAAAGATGGACAGTTCACTTGTTCTTCACTCAGGGGAAAAATAGAAATGATTAAACGGCTGTCTATATTTCTCAGTCAGGAGGATGTACTGTATAGCTTTACTAAACTATTCTACACAAAGTGAAGTCTTTTGTGGGTTTATTGCTTTTTCTCATGTTTTTATAATCTCCCTCATGTGACCTGTTATATGATGGGGGAGAGACATGAGACATACTGACTAGAATATGAAAAATCTAATTTATGATAGAAGTTTAGGTGAATAATATTTCAGTAACTTTACAAAACTTCATAACCAGAAAAATTGGCTGCATAATTTTTGAACCAGGCTGCAAGCATTCCAAACACTATGAGGTTTTGTTTTAAGGAATTCCACCTATTTCTTTGTGCAATTCTACTTGTCTTAGTTTTCCAGTGTGTTTACATTTGCCAAAATGACGTAATTAAATACCAAATCCCCACCAATAATTATGCAAAGATATTAATGTCTTCCCAGAATCACTTGTTAGAGGACTGAAGAGCAAATCAGATGCAATTTTAATCCCATTCGAGATATTTCCATATATATCTATAGTAGTGTTTCTCAACCTTGGCAGCTTAAAGATGTGTGGAATTCAACTTTCAGAATTCCCCAGCCATCCAAGTCTACCCATCTTAGAGTGCCAAGATTGAGAGCTTTGTCATCACTTTCCACTCTACTCATGGGCAAAAGACAAAGCATAACCTGTGTTTTTGTTGTAAATTGAACAGAAATCTTGGAATGAAGTTGCTAAAATCTTGGTAAAACAAAGTAGATAAATTATTTTAGGATAAAGTTATTAATGGCTAGTAGTCGTAATGGCTATACTGTAACTTTTGTATAATGGGCATTAGATTTCTTGGTGCCAAATGCTCAGAAGATGAGTAGAAGTGTTCTAATATCTCATTTGTAAGTCTGATCCAACATAGGTTTTCTCATATCACTTGCAGTATAAAAGGGTCACTTCTGTATGTAACACCAGTTCGTATTCTAACACACAATGATCTAATGTGTTTATCATAGCAGAGACTTAGGGCAACTTTCAGTCAAATTAATTAAAAGTTCATGGAATGGCTTACAAAAATATGTAATTTTAGAGTTAGAGGTGTAAGGAGAAAAGCTATATGCTTGAATTTCTTATATCTGCTTACAGCTGAGTTCCATTATGTAATCTCAAATCCATAGGAACACATTGAAAACTGCAATAGTTTATAGTGAGCTATAACAGCACATCACAGAGACATCACTGCCACAACATGCAGCCGTATACCTTATTTCCCAGCACAGAATATCCAGAGCAAAACAGATAAATTTCACTTTAATTGCATGGTAGAATGCATTTCAGATCTGTGCTTTAATTGAGTAAAGTACTAAATGCAAGTAAAGGTCATGGAATATCTTTAATGCTGTTAAAGAGTCATGATGTACTTAATGGAACAGGCCAGCATGATTGCACTGCAGTCAATAAAGCCATGGGAACTAGCCAACAAAACTCAACAAGAGGGATTAACTGCTTTGGATGAAGCCTAGATCATAAATCAACCAAAGACACTTTATAAAATGTGGCCTACACTGAAAAGGAGGAGGGATTTTCCCCAAGTGGTTGAAGTGTACTAAACTGTTATCAAAAGTTCACATCCATTTTGGAGTTTTAGAAAAAAAGGTAGGGGATCTAAAATCATGATTACTATTTTTTTGGTAAGGCCTTTGGTGTGACAATAAAGGGGTAGGACATTGTGAACACATTGAGGCTTCTTTTGGGCTTTATAACCAAGATATCTCAACTTGAGTTCTCAATATGGCATTTTCATTTGTTTCTCAACTCAAAATGGTATGAAATGATGTTCTTCTGCTTTAGAGGAGCAGATATCTAACAATAAAATGGGTATACTCTTTCCTTACAAATTCAACCTAAAAAGATACATGCAAAACAAAGAGAGTGGTTCTATGAAGAACTAAAATTGTGTCTAATGACAGTTGACTTAACTAGGGCTCTTCCCCAACATGATAATATTGAGAAGCAGATTGAAAAAATTATCAGGACAGAGAAACTTTGTTCATACTTTACCAATTGTTCTTTCCTTAGAGATAATGTTGATAAATTTTGCTGAGTTGACATATATGTATCTTAATGACAAAACGTCTCTCTGACTTTTTGAAATCCTTGCTGTTATTATTTCTTTGTTCCATTATGTCAAAATATTAATACGGATTTTTTCTTCAGTCTGTTTCTCTCCACAGTTATCCCTCTGATTATCTATCATTGAGTTCAAATCTAGTGTCAGTTATGTCAAATTAATTCTTTGTGCTGCTAAAAATGTTTTGCAATATACATACAATGTTATACACAATCCACAGTCAATTGTAGCAAAAACTGTCAAGGAATAAAAACATCATAATGGTGAAATATTAAAGTGTAGTTACACCACACCAAAATTAAAGACAAGATTGCTGCTGATGCTTTTGATATCCATTTCCATAAAAAAGGCATACTAGCCTGCCAATCTATACAATAAACTAAGAGGAAGCATTGAAGAGATATTACGTGGGTTAGCTGGATTTACAGCTCTGAGCCTAGCAATTACGAGGATTCATCTTCTAAGAGGTAAAAGTGATGGATTAAATAGTATACCACAGCAGATGCCAGAATTGCACAAAATCATTGACACCCAGCATTCAAACTCAGAGTCTGAGCATGCAAGAAAGGGAGGGAAACATACAGTAAGGATTTCTATAACATTATCTGATGTATATTCTTATGGTTTGTCATTACCCACATTACAAGAATACAAGAGACATCCCATATGAAAGATGAAGGATCCAGAACAGCTGGTAATATTGGTATAATCCCAAAAAGGCACTTGTAATCTGGTTTTAAGAGATAAACGGAAACACGGAGCCTGGCACATAGAAATGAAGATTTATATCACCACCCAACATAAGCAACACATTCATATTATGCACTTCAATAACTGGGAGGCAAATTCTGCAACTGAAATCACTACCCTTAATGTATGCAAACTGAAACAGCAATCTACCAAGAGACGCATTACCCTCACTTGTGCTTAAACCATCTGTAGTATACATTTCTTATCTCATTTCTTTCGTTCAACTGATTCCTGAATGAATTGACTGCTTCTGGGAGGAAACAAAATCAGTTGTTATAAAGGAAAGAATTTTAAGGAAGGTACGGGAAAATGCTACCACTAACTAAATATAATACTTGCCTTTATATGTCTATATCAGACCCCTATGCTTTTTTAAACTGTGTTGTTTTTCCTGATAGAGAAGATACTCTAATAATTACTTCTGGTTTTCCTTTTCTGATTTGTTTGTCATATAGCAACCTGACTCAAGTACTTTACTGTATTTTAAATCCAACTATGATATAAATTAGTACAACCTAAATATTTTCAACCCACTTCCAAATAATTTCTAAAATGAAGTGTGCTTTATTTAGTTGTTATTGTTCTTTTTTTTGGTTGTGGTTTCTTTCTTTCTTTTTAATATTCAGGAAAATAATGGGATATTTTTAGAGATCTAGCATGCTTTTTTTAACACTACAGCTTTCAGTTGCTTGTTTATCACAAGTAAACCAGCTGGAAATGAAGCTACCTTAAGACATCCCTTTCTGCATTTCAGTTCCTTCTTCCACCTTGGCCACAGTGATGGTCAGGCTTTCTGTCCTGGTTGTAGTGAACACGGCCTCTGATTGGTGAATCTCCTTGCTTTTCTTCTCTCATCCGTAAATCAATTCCTTTTCATCCAGAAAAAAGACTCAAGTAACCTCCATAGAAATTACTTCTATGTAGACATGCATAGGATGCTATAGTTAATGCTAAAAATGTAAAAAAAAAAAGTACAGTTCTATTGATCGATCGATTGATCAATAGACACACACACACACCAAGTTCTAGCATGTCCACATGCAATTCATTGCCCAACTTATTTTATGCTCTAGTTTCACTATGTGCCACTGCCTTTGAGAAAGATCTAAATTTCATAAAGGATTTATCTATATACAAAGGCAAAAGTACTGGTGGCCCATGTGACTCCTCCTTGTGGTCTTCAAAATCCTTTTAAATGTGATTTCCAAAAGATGATCATGCCAATTCCTACCAGCTAGAAATCAGAAAACCAGGAAAATGAAAGCTCTAAATAGGCAATAGGCCAATCAGAGTTTGAACAACAACCACAAAAACACCCCTACCCTATCCCCCCCAAAAAGAAAACACCCAACAATGTAGCCCTGCCCAGGGATCATATGCTTCACTTACTTTGGGCTTCTTAAAAGAGTTATCTTTGGCCACCAGAAGATTGACTAGTTTTAGTGCATATATTTGTGCAAGTCATTATTTACTTGAAAGCCTACAACCCAAATATTCAAATGCTAACATTTGTAGCCAATCTACCATAGATTTTCAAATGAAAACAGAGTTGGAAAGGAACATTTACACCATCAGATGCAGCCCTCTGCTCACTGCTAGAATCCAAATTAAAGCTCCCAGACAGAAGTTTCCACTAGAGGATGTCCAGGGGAGTCCACCACCATGTTTGGTGATTGGTTCTTCTATTGCATTGCTCTTACTCAGATCTGAAAAAGTTTCTTGGATGAGAAGCAAAACATCTTCAAAGAAAAAACAGAAAGTCCAGTTGCCTCTTGAAAAAATACCTTTGGGACAATTGTGAGTTGGATGACTGAGAATCTCCATAGACATATTACTCTTACTATTTTCCAATTTTTAGTACAATATTTCTTCTTGTGATTTAAATGCAATATTATGTATATCCTGCACTCTG
Source organism: Oxyrhabdium leporinum (assembly GCA_032468155.1). Classification (NCBI taxonomy): domain Eukaryota; kingdom Metazoa; phylum Chordata; class Lepidosauria; order Squamata; family Cyclocoridae; genus Oxyrhabdium; species Oxyrhabdium leporinum. The sequence continues at coordinate 24,308 of JANHFL010001819.1, forward strand.
CAACAACAGAAAACAGGTTGTGTCTTTACCTTATGATACTTTCTTTCAGGTATTTGAATAGCATTTCTCCCCAACCACTCTTTGTTGGCTGGGAAGGTTAAAACAGAAGGTCATAATTTCCCACCCAGAGGTGGCTATTGAAACAACTTCTTGGCTTCAAGGCTACTAAATGCATGCCAAGCACCATCAAGAACAGTAGGAGAAAGAAGTCATGCATTTAAATACTGGAAGATATAAACATTATTTATATTTATTTATTATGTCTGCATAAATAGCCTAATTAAGTCAAGCTGTGACTGTGAATCTTCTACCAAGGAGTTAATGCAACTACAAACATAGATATGAAAATAGACAGGGTCTCCATAGGCATCTTAATATTGAACATATCCAAAGAAGCCCTTTTGGTTACTTTTATCTCACTATGTAGGACTCATGGAGCTGTGGTGATACAATGGTTAGAATGCAGTATTTTAGGCCAACTCTGCCCACAGCCTGGAGTTTGATCCTGACTGGCTCAAGGTTCACTGAGCCTTCCATCCTTCTGAGGATGGTAAAATGAGGACCCAGTTTGTTGGGGGCAATATGCTAAAGCACTATGGAGTCGTATATAAATCTAAGTGCTATTGCTGTTGCTCATGACACCAGCTCTATGCTTCCAGGCCACCTGTCTGTACTCTTCCTTTGTGACTTGGCCTCTTACAATTTCCTCCTTGTGTTCTTTTATGCGTTTTGATTTTCGCAAAGCTTTTCTGTAGTCACAGTGACTTATTTTACTGCATTCAGTCCTTCTCTTCTTTAAAATTGTTTGCAAATGTGCTTTTGAAATCCTTCTTTAAAAATTTCAACCCATTCTAAACATAAATCACATTATGTTTGTGATATATTTAGAGGTATTGTACCCACAGAAGAAAGATAATCGTAATGCTCCTATAGCATAACAATTGTCCAGTATAGGTAATAATGATATTATTCTAGGAAGAGCATATTATGTTTGCAGATAACATAAAATCTTGCCTTCACTAACAGAAATTAAACATTTTCACCCACATTTTTATGGTTCAATAAAAAAGCAAATGTTGTGGCATATAAAACAATCAAATTATTACAGCATGAACTTCCATACTTATACTCCAATAAGCTAGATCAATTTTTCTCATTCTCAGCTACTTTTATGATGCGTGGATTCTCTGGCTGGTGAATTCTGAGAGTTGAAGTCCATACATCTTAAAGTGGCTGAGACTGAGAAACACTGAACTAGATTAATGGAGTATCCTGAGAGAAAACAGCCTTGGAATGTATGGGTAGGAAAGTTATATAACAAATAATAAGTTACACAAGAAAGGAACGTAGAGGATATCCATTCATAAAGAATAGTTGTATAATATAAATGATATGGGGATTGCATTGATTCTGTAGAAAGAAGGATTAACAGCAAATTAAGGGCATCATGAAAAGTAATGGATTAAGTACTGTCTTAAACATTTTTGATTCAATTTTAAACTCATCACATAAGTCCATGTAACACACATATATGCACTTGCATACAAACATCTTTCTGATTTAGAAAATAGTTCCCCAAACTTTAAAAGCTAATAATTTTGAAGTTTTGATGTTTGTATATATCATACAGGCATTTACCTCACTTTGCTTCATAACAAAATAGGATTAGCCAGGTTTTTTTTATGCCCGATGCATATTTGTCTTTGAAAACTGCAAACAGTCATATGGAAAATCCTTATGTTTATATATAGTAGCATAATATGTCTCTCTAAATATCTACCTAAAATCTTGTGACTTACCTTAGTTTATTTATTTAGAATTTTTTATCTGTTTTTTTGTCTATGGTCCATGATACCATTGTATCACTGCAGCTAAATGCATTTGCATTGAAAGTTTCTTTAGTCCGATCCAAAATAATGTGCTTGTTGTTCATTTGTGTGTTTCCAAAGAAGAAAGGAAAACTGATAAAATTCTGATGGTATAAAGAAATGTAGTTCTGGCAGTGGCAAAGGGGAAAAATGTGTTTCTGGAGATTTTTAAAGTTATTCATTCTTGACAAGGAAGAACGTATAAAAAGAAACTCAAAATAACTACATTGATTTTGTCTGATATAAGATGAGAAGGACAGAAATCCAACAACCTTTCAAGATTCTGTTATTCTCCCCTACAGCCATAAACAGCAATCCTGAAACCCCTCAACTGCCGATTGCTCAACTTGGGTTCCTCAAAGGTCTAACAGACAGGCATAGTGCCATGTTCTCATGCATATATGAATTACAAGATGACTGAGTGGTAGTATATGATTATCTTGACTTCAATTTTCTTTTCTTTTTTTAGCATTCAATAGACTCCTTGCCTTCCTTCATGTTGATTAAATCCCAAGGGTATATCAGAAGAGAATTCCTCCTATTTCTCAGATTAAGAAACACAGGATTCCATAAACTATATAAAACATCTTGCATACCCTCAATAGTATGTGCCATCTTATATAAGAATGAAAGTAAGCTCAACAATACTGAAAAATAAATTCAAGTGGAAAATCTAAACCCTTTGACAATGAGGTAGAAAAGCAGAAGCTTTGTGAAAGTGGAAGATATATTTCAGCATAGTCTTTTAAGTACTTTGTTGATAAATGGATTCTGGCAAGGTTAATCAAGAAAATTAAGTTATTAATTAAACATAAGGTACTGTCAATGTAAGACAACAAGGCAAGGATGAATCTGTCTCCTATCCTGACTGTTTCATAAGTAGAACATGCTTATCAGTAAAAGAGAAAAATTGAAGGGTGTCTGAGAAAAATGCTTGTCCATAATTCAACCATGACATTAAAAACAATGGATAAAAGACTTAGTAAAACTTAATAAACTCTTCCAGAGATCGACAAGACTGACCATAGGCTTATTTTATAAAACATGACAATATATTTTATTAACTTTATCTCATCTATTAAAAAAAATGCTTAATGGATTCTTGCTGAGCTGCTATCTGCACAAGTAGCTTTAGCGAAAGAAATTTTAGCTCAGGTCTCTTTATATATAGAAAAGAAAATTACCCAGTAAAATGAAATCCTTATTCTAGTAGAGATAGAATGTTAAACATTAATGAAAAGAGGGAAAATGTGACAAATGGTAAATTGGTATCCAATATGAAACGTACTTTCTACTTACTTGACAGTTGTCCCAGACTGTTCCATTGATTTCTATTAAAAGTACTTTAAGTAAGTGGGTTAGGAACAGGATTATAATACAAAAAAAGGTTGATTTAACAGACCTTAATAGACTTCTGGAAAAGTGGACAAAATATTTTATATATAGTATGCTTCCATTCATGTCAATCATTCCCATTCACTATTTCACTCATCGATAAAAAATGTAAAATCCATGCTTACAACTCTATTTTCCATTTTAAACATGTGCAAAATATATAAAATATTTAACATCTCCTTCCACCATTAGTCTGTTAAATTAAGGGTTTTACTATGTGCATTCTTGACAACTAACATCTTGTCATCCATTTCCAGAAATCAGTGTTACTTTACTTCAAAGAGTGAATAGAAATGGAATATTTGTAGTAAAGCATTGGCACCCAGCATTCATTGATTGCAAGGTTTCACTATCATCTTCTACCTGATCCCTTAAACAACAAAGGTCAATGCATGAACCCAATGTTTTGGTTTACCACTGAGCTATGTGTTTCTAAAAAAATTCTGGGATTTCCAAAAGTAATCAAATTATATACTAAACAATTATTGAAACATACATAACTTTCTTTCAGTTTCCAACATGGACTTCATAACATAATGACAGCAACAGAAGGAATTGTATTGTTAGTATGTGTTAAGAAAAGATGCATACAAAAAGTGATTTAAATAATTGCATTAAATCAGTATATATTTTTAAAAAGTAAGTTGTCTATAGAAATACAAAGATTCCTCTAAATTGAAGATTTCTAGAATAAACGTGCAAAATACAATAGTTTATGAATAAATGTCACAAACACTAGATTTGGATTGATCTACTGTGCTGGTTACAAGAGTATCAAACAGGTCTACTTTTTATATTTATATTTACAATCCTATGAGATGCAGATCTGCTTTAGGTTTATTAATGTCATCAGAAGATAGTTCAGTACATGTTAAAGCCATTCATTCACCTAATTAAATCAGCTTTAATAACAACTGATTTTGTAGTGATTGCATGGAATGCAGTATGGATTATGTTACCTTCAAAGTATGGGAAGAATTTGTGGTTTATTTATTTATGGTACAAACTTTGTGATTCTTCTCAGATGGAACTGAAATGAAACTGGGCATGAAAGCCAAGAGACTTTGTTTAGTGAAAGAGAAAATCCCCATGAAAAAGGTCATCACAATTCAGCAGATTTTCAGAAAAGCAAAAGATATGGAAGAGCTTAGGCATGCTGGCTCTCTTTACATGTCTAGTTCTGTTTTTATATATATTGCCAAAGTGACACTTAGCATGCATAATTATATTTTTTGTTTTGCATAGTAACTTCTACAAAATGGTATTGTTCAAGCAGGTTTAATTCAGTTTGTAAATTTTTTACAGACTTTCTGATTAGTCTTTCTGAATTTCAGTAAATCCCATCTGGTTTATTGTCATTAGTAGATGCAAGTAGATGCATATTTTAAAGCTTCATAACATACATCTTCCTATATTTTTCTGAGAGAATTATATTCTGCTCTATAGGGAGCAATGGGAAGTAAGTTGCTCACTGAAAAAATACAGCTGCTTCCTAAAACACATACAGTGATAATCAGATCACTATATAGATTACTTGGATGATGATCTGAGATACTATATATACAAAGCCAGTGGATTGAAAGCCATTAGTAGATTATTTACATACACATACCAAAAAAAAGTCCACATGAAGTAAACAAATTTTATTAAATAGCCTTAGGACAAGTTCTGGATATCATATCAGTAGCTAATTTGAAAGTGAAGAAAATAAAATTCAGGCTGAAAAAAGAGAAGCAAGGAAGAATTTCTTGAGAGATGTGAGAGAGAGAGAGAGAGAGACAGAGACAGAGAGAGAGAGACAGAGACAGAGACAGACAGACAGACAGACAGACAGAGAAGACAGACAGACAGAGACAGAGAAAGAAAGAGAGAAAAAAAACCAGATAGATGGATATATCCAATAGAAAGAAAAGAGGAACAGTCAGGTCATTCTTTATTTGAGCAGAAACCCCATGCAGGTAGATGTTCAATTTTTCCATCAAACCCTTTTGTAAGAAGGATGGAATCTGCCTCTGGTCTTCCCATTGGTCACATATATTTGTTTAATGTTCTTTTGATTCTGGCATCTGGCTCAAATGCTCTGCCTACAAGGTGCAATCTAAGCTAGAAAAGTATTACATATAAAGAGTAAGCCACAAGCTAGCCCTGAGCACTTTACTAAAAAATTGGTTCATTCTGTTCTGCCTTGAGTTTCTGATTGAAAAATGGAATCTAAATCTGATCAATAAATTGCCAGAATGCTGGGTTAAAATTTAAGAGATATGGTGTCATGATAAGGCTTCCATGCCCTTTTAACAATCTATGCTTCATAATCTATTTTAAAGTACAAACATCAAACATCTTTTTAGTAAAATATCATACATTAGAATACTGTATCTTCGAATTTCAGACATGCTATTATTTCACTTTTCCGTTAAAGTTTAAGAACCTAATATTAGATTCCTGTGCATCCCAGTTTGCATCCCAGGAGACAATTCATTAGAGTTTCCTGTTATTTTTCTCCTTCAATTAGCCACCAGTTTTAATATTTATAGAGGTCATCAGTCTTTCCTGATAATGGAGACCCATTCCATAACTCCACCCAATCCAAACTCTCACAAAATGTCATGGAAAAACACCTCAGAATTAAAGATTTACAAAAAATGTAAGTTGTGTTTTTTGTTGATGGCTGCTCCAAGAGAGGGAGAGAGATGTATGTGGGCTTATTTCTATCTAGTTACAAGACTGTCACATCATGTAATGAATACAAAGACAGGGGAAGATCAATGGCCCTGGAGAGCAGTATATACCATTAATTGCTGATTTTAGACGAAACAGTCTGTTATAAAAGTGAACAAAGGAACTCTGACTCAGTTTAATTTATCTAAATTACATCTGCAAAGAAAGGGGCTCTGAACAGTTGGCTTCCCCTGAATATAATACATCACTAGCATTTTGCTGTTGATAAATTGCTCCAGATTCTAATTCCTGCTGGCACATTTCCTATTCGAAGACAGCAATATATATACCAGCTTGAAAATGGGGGCACTTATCCCTTTTATTGCTATACAAAATAATCCTTTACCATTCCTCTCCTCAAGAAATTGCATAAATCTTATGACACTATATATTTATAGTGAGAATTTAAAAAAGAAAGAAAGAAAAAGAAAGTGTAATTTTAGCTTTGGTATCCTTGTACTGTATGTCTTCACTTTGTCATATGTAACTGCTTCTCGAAGAATCACTTTCCTTCCCTTTTAATGTTCCTGGAATAAAGAAATGGTATATTGTATATTTTAACTGCATAAAGGAATTGGTTCCTGCCTCCTTCCTTTTGTATATGAAGACATTCATGGGTGAATCAGTGTATCTATGCTAAACATCTAGTATAAGGCGGCCTCCAGTCAAAGATTTAGCAATTGGTATCTCAAAAAACAACTTTGACCATTTATGAAATACATTCTGCAAACTCACGTTTTCATTGTCCAACACTACTAATATCTTGTTCCTTTCTCTACAATCAATAGCAAAGCTGTTCCAGAAAAAGGCTATTTTTTCAAGATTCTTTAAGAGATTAGACTTTTTCCCCATTTATAACTAAAGTAATATCCTTCTGTCATTTTCTGACACCCGTACCATTTATGTGCCTAGAAATTCTTTCCGTTAATTTATTCCCCCTTACTGAAATATCCTACCTACAAATAATCCCAAATCAATTTCACTTTCATTCAAAGTGACACCAATTTAGATTCTTGAACTTTAAATCATTTCCTATTTCTTCTCTTACTATCATTCTCTGCTTCACAGATGCAAGTAAAACCTAAGATCCATTATTTTTCCTCACAGCATTTTTTCCTATTCCAGTTTGGCTATCAAAAGTTCTGAGTCAACAGAATCTTAGTCAATACTTTAATTGCTTCCATTCGCTGACTTCCCTGTCTATGTATATATACATATAAATTGTTATTAAAATATGGCATACATATGGAGTGAATAGAAAAATGATAAAGTGGATGCAAAACTTCAGAGAAATCACTATGGTACAAGAGTGTGAATAAGTATAGGAAAAATGAATAAAATTTATTCTGTTATAGCTTTAAGTGAAATTGGTACAAAATGTTTTTACAGATGGTATATAACTCCATCAATAATTAGCAGGAAAAACAAATCAGATAACACTAAATCAGGAAATGTCATAATAGAACATTTTATCATGCATGGTGGTAATGTAACATAAAATCTCAGAAGTCCTGGAAATAAGCATATCAAAACATTTTTTTTTTAAATAAATCCGTATCAGATTGGGAAACTAAATTTGGAGAATATGCAGTAATGACAAAATTGTCAGTATATTGTAGACTGAAGACTTCAATATCCATATTGAAGACTAACCAAATGTAAACAAAAATTGTTCCGTTATATACTACACATGATACAACAGGGTAAATTTAAACATTTGGAATTTGGTTTCTAGGAAAAAGATTATGAAACCAGTAAAAATAATATATGAAGGGGCTTAAATAGATACTAATAATAATTTACAATGTTTGGTGTAAGTATACATTTCTAGGCTGTATTCAGCAGTTGGGTAAAAATGGAAGGAAAAGTAAGAATGTTTCACTGGAAATTTTTCTCATAATGTTTTTATTTATTTTTAGTAGTTGTTTCTCTTTGATTTATTCTATTATCACTATTTAATGTAGGTTTTCCCTTGTATTTCAAATATTCTAATGACAAAATATCATTAGAACAGTGTTTTGCAGTTTTGCCCTTTTCACCAAATAAAACTCGTGACAAACATTCCATCTATAACTAATATGGATGATGAAAAGAAGAGAGTAGGTATGGAAGAATATATACATGGAAGATATATACAAATACATGAACTCATGTGCCACAATGAATCATGCTGTTGGGTTGGATCACTAGATGGTTTCTACTCCTGATTTAAAAGATATTAGAAATGGCAAATCAGAATCTGTCAGCTCTTATAAAATAGGGCAGACTAAGAAACAGACAATTTATATAGCTAAAACTTCTTTTATTAGAACAAGTATAGTAACAGAACATTGCAAATCAAATGTGCCTCCCTTTGTCCCAATTTCATCTTCATGTGATTTTATGTGTATGTGTGTGCAGGGGCAACGGTGATGATTGAGATGTTTTGGAAACAACTTTCTTGGTCAGGGTTCGAGGTACTTTATCTGTTTGTTGTCTTTGTAATAATTTTTCCCTCTATCCTTCAAAGCCATCTTCCATATTCATTACAGAATCAGAAGCTGCATAATCCCTTTCTATTAGCTGGAAATAAGTAGAAAATCAGTAGCTCCGCTTATATCAGATTTACATATTGGAGCTGAGTTGGTCAAGCTGCATCCTGACCATATTTACAAAACCTTCTGAATAACTAGTGTTCAATGATGATTTAGTGTCATTCAAATGCTTAGAATCATTGGCAACTCAGCTTATAATAATAATCAATAAGCCAATCAGAATGAAGATGTAGAAAGTAGACAAATGAGCAAAACAATTTGATGTAAGGCCTCAAATCCTTATTTTCTTTTTTATAAATCTGAAACATTTGCTTGCTTTTTTTTTTCTTACTTTGCCACCAATTGGGTGGCTCTATGGGAAAAAAACTTTCATGTTTGAATTAAGGGTTGCTATTATATTTTCTACTATCAGAGAAATCTCTAGACCATGGCTACACATAAATCGGGAAATCAGGAAAAGTTGATACAGTGTCTGGAAGCTAGTTCTGAGATTTTGGGGGAAAAGTTTGGATAAAAGACTGGATCAGTTTTAAGGGAAAATTAAACAACTTAGTTACAAGATGGACTTTTTAGAAAGACAGAAACCAGGGATTGAAAGCTAGAGAGAGAGTAGGACAATTTGGCTGTGCTGGAACTCAGGGAGAAGAAATTTTGTTTGTAGTTCAGGACTAGTCCAGAAAATCTCTCTGAATGTGTGTGTGTGTGTGTGTGTGATCACTTTATTTATTTATTTAATTTGTTTGTGAAGCATGTACAAGATAACAAGTAGTAAACATGAACAAAAGAAGTAAATATAGACAAATGACAGGGATGGTAGGCACGCTGATGTGCTTATGCACGCCCCATTTAAGGACCTCTTAAGAATGGGGTGAGGTCCATGGTAGACAGTTTGAGATTGAAGCTGTGAGGGTTTGAGGCTGTAACAATGGATTCGGGTAGAGCATTCCAGGCGTTGACCACTCTGTTGCTGAAGTCATATTTTCTGCAATCAAGTTTGAGGCGGTTTACCTTGAGTTTATATCGATTATTTGCTCTTGTATTATTGTGGTTGAAGCTGAAGAAGGCAAGATGTTGTAGCAGACAATTTTGTGTACTATGCTTAGATCGGACTGCAAGCGGTGCAGTTCCAGTTTGTCCAAGCCCAAAATTTCAAGCCTGAAGGCATAGGGAATTCTATTGTGACTAGAGGAGTAGAGTACTCTTCTCGAGAAATACCTCTGAACCCGCTCAATCGTGCTAATGTCCCATATACAGTGTGGGTTCCAGGCGGATGAGCTGTATTCAAGAATTGGCTTTGCAAAGGTTTTGTATGCCCTAGTTAGCAATTCAATGTTACTGGAGAAGAAGCTTCACAAAATTAGGTTAACAGCTCTTAATACCTTTTTGCAAATGCTGTTACAGTGAGCTCTGGGGCTTAAATCATTTGAGATGAGTACTCCTAGGTCCTTGACAGAGTGAGGGTCATCTACAAGATTATTTCTGCCAAACTTGTATTTGGTGTTCTGATTTTTATTGCCAATGTGTAGGACAGAGCATTCATTAGTTGAAATTTGGAGTTGCCAATTACGCGACCATTCTAACAGATAGTCAAGGTCGCTTTGTAGGGCAGCAGCATTGTCAGTGGTGTTAAATAATTTTACGTCATCAATGAAGAGGATGCAGCTGCTTTTAATATAATCAAATAGGTCACTGATGTAAAGCAGAAAGAGTGGGGGTCCTAAAACGCTGCCTTGAGGGTCATCGCCTCCTTATTTTGACTATTTGTTGCCTGTTTGACAGGAACGTGGCTATCCACATTTGCAGGGATCCGGAAATGCCATAAGAACTTAGTTTCAACAGTAGTTTGTCGTGTACCACTGAATCAAAGGCTTTGCACTTATTCAGGCATTTCCTTATTCGTTGAGGTGAAAGAAGGAAAGGATGAGCAAGGGCTGGGCAAAGTGTATCACATGAATTCAGTTGCCATGGTATGTCTGTATGTACAAAGATAGATAGATAGATAGATAGATAGATAGATAGATAGATAGATAGATAGATAGATAGATAGATAGATAGATA
>JANHFL010001819.1:43615-63928 GCA_032468155.1 Oxyrhabdium leporinum
GAACCGCTAGATTGAATCAGCAGAAGTGGCCTGCAGTTCAACACTCTAACCACTGCGCCACCTAGGCTCATTCTTCTTAATGGTTAATTCAGGAGCGTCTGGGCTCCACCTGAGAATAATAATAGTTTATCAAATGTGTATGCTGCCTGAATTTCAATCACACTCAATGAACCAGATGCAACATTAGAAAATAAAAATGTTGTGTGGCTACAATATGGGACTTTATTTGGAAGTATGTCCACATTTCTGTAGAAAAAAATCAGTGAACTAAACTGATGGACAAACTGGTTCAGATGAATAAAGATCAGGTTTCTATTTTCTAATCATGTTATTATTTAATTCAAGTAAAAACTCACATCTTTCTTTTTGGATATCATGAAATTTTAATGTTGCAGCTTATGCTGGGAGAAAATATAATTTCACACCTGAAAAAAGTGTGACATACTTAGATAAGGTGAAGTTGCACAAAATAGCCAAGGGAATATATATAGCATCAATATGTTCATGGTATGTTTAGGCATCGAAACCTCAGAACACTAGACGTTATAAAAGAAGAGAAAAATATTGCTTATTTCTTCTACAATACCCTACAGTGAAGGTATCTGTCCCATGACAGGAACTTAGTTCCTAGAAATTTCAGAATTATGCTGGTGTAATATTGTTATCTCACAATATGGAAGAGTTTGCCATTGTCATCAATTATATTTCATCTGGTGCTTGAGCAAAATTCTCTGATACTCAAAATCAAAGACACCGTAAAAAGGTCAATCAGCTCAGAAAGTCATAAATAAAAACAAATACATAAATAAAAGCCAACACAGAAGTATTAAAATTAATTTTGTCAGCAATAAAAATCTGCTGACTTTAAAGGACTTGAGTAGATGTAGTTGGTGTCAATGTGCATGCAGATACATGTTTTGGATGTATCAACAGTAACATTTTCTTCTCAAAAATAAACACCCGAGTATTGTATTTCTTTTAAGTTAATAGAGAATGATTAAAAACAGTGGCATATAGCACAACTGTCAAGTACATTAAGAAATATTGTAATGATTTGGCTGTCCTACTAAAATTCACTCCCGTAATCATGGGGACTAAACAACAAAGCATTCTTCAGGCAACGCTGAATATTATTAAATCTTTCATTTTTGAAATTTAAAATTTTAATCTTTATTCTTTTTTTTTAAGAAGATTACAAAAAAAACAACCCCAGAGTATCAGACTACAGAATACAAAAGTAGAAAAGTAACCCATAGAAAAGAAGGAACAACAAAATTAAAATTAAGTCATACAAAAAAATATGAGGAAAAAAAGAACCTTCTCTACAAAAAGCTTTAAATCCTAACAGAACTTAAGAAATCTGTATGTATATGTTAAACAGATAAATATCACAAGTTTAGAAAAATAATCTTATAAATACTACACTCCTATCAAATCCCTCCAAATTATTTAAATTCAATGAAGCAATTTTAATTTCAAATCCATTAATTCCCCTCCCTTTTTATGACCTGTAAACAGGGGTGGGCTGCTGCATAGTTGCAGAGGTTCAGGCGAACCTCTTGCTCTGAGCTCTGGTTGGGCCTGCCCACCCACCCTTGCCCTACGTTATCGCTAAATAACTCACCTTTTCACCGCCCACGCTGCCCAGTTGAGCTCCGCTCCACCCTTGCTGTACTCACCAGAGCTGCTTTAATCATCAGCTGCCTCCCTGCAGCTTCACACGAGCCCCAAAGCGGCACTTGCGAGCAAAGCATGCACATGCGTGAATGCGCACAAGTGACCAGCAAAACTCTTGCCAAAGCAAGAGCAGCCCACCTCTGCCTGTAATCTCTTAATTTGGGGTAGAGTCGGATGACTAGATGGAGCTGAACATTTACTGGCTGGATGCCCTTCCTGATGCCTATGCGGAGTTCACAGATTATTTTTTCCTTTGCAGCTAGGAGAGAAACATTGATTGAATTCTTAATTTTCCAAGTGGGAGGCAAGCATCTTACCACTAGGCTACCACACCACGCCACTCTCAAATCTCAAATCCATTCATATTATTATAATGTTTTAAGGACTTGCTGTCATAAATTGAGGACAGATGCTATCAGACATGCAAATTATTTACTCTGGTTTATTATATCCAGTAATATATCTTTTAAAATGCTCTTGAACTTTTGGTAAAGCTGTATTGTGGGTTTTACTTCTATCATAGATTCATGCTATCAAACTAGAAAACATTTCAGGTAATTTTAAAGCAACAAAGTTACTTTATCTATGTGGAACTGTCAAAACATGCTTAAGCTGAAGTTACTTCCATTGATATGAAACAGGAAATATGTATTTAATTTGGAGTTGGGAAAAACCTTTAAAATTATCACTCAATAGAAGTTGCTATCTTTCTTTCATTCTTACTTACTACATATTTTTAAAGTAGATTTTTTTTCCAGATGGTTAAATGCTTAGAATCTCAAAACCAAAATCCACTCTAGGATACAATAAGGCCCAGACATTTTTTGCAGCCAAAACATTTGGAAATAAAACTTTTCTACTGTATCTGTATATTCTACTGTATCTAGACATGACCATAACGGGAATAAATAATAACTTTCCAAAGAAGCTTATAACAATAGCCTTCATTGCACATACTTAAAGCTGATAAAGTAAGCCCAGTGATTTTTGTGTAAATCCTATAAATTAAGGCCACTACATTAGATGGTAATCCTAATTTAGCTAATCAATTATTAGATGGTCTATTATACCACTAGTATCTGGAATACTTTTAGTTTTACAGTATTGATTCAAGTGCTGGTACAACACAGCACTAATAGATCTGGTCAAATAAACTCCAAGTATATGATGATGAACAAATTTCTTGACTCTAAAAAATAAACAATTGTTGGTGCAACTTAAATATCCATCTAAAATAATTTTCCATACATTTTTTTAAATGAAAGCTGCCCCAATAGACTATTGATACCACCATGTTTAATTGACACTCATTAGAGAAATATTTCATTCTCTTTTTCTTCTTATAAAGAACCTCAGCTGGGTGGGTTGCCTAAGCATAATTAGCTTCTACAAACCTGAGTACTGTTTGTTAAATATTTTGCATTGATCTATGTATATAATTCAGCTCTTCAGTGGCTTTAATTGCTAACAGCATTGTTCAGGAAATGTCAGTTAAAGTGAAGCTGACCAGAAATAAACACTATCAGAGCAGTTTTGCTTTCAAGTGGTAGGTGAATTAATCTAGTCAAAACAAAGACTCATGAAAGAGATATCATAAAGGAGGCTGAGAGGCCACAAATGGTAACCACAACATAGAATTCCATTCCACTTATAGAGTGTTTCCTTTCTTTTCCCATAATCAGGAACACATACTGTACATTTATATGGAAATCTCATTTGTCTGGGGTGATTTCTGCAGGAAGTGGTTTTAGTTGCTCTGTTTATTTGGGGAACATTTCCTTTATTCCATGGTGCCATGGTTTCAATAACAAAGAACGCATATTGGTATCCTTTGCACAGTGGGAATTAACATACCTGTGACAAGTTTCTTATATATTCAGATTTTTAATCCAATCTTTAAATGAAAACCCTCTCGATGTATTTCTTTACAAGGCTTAGTTTCTTCAATCAAAGCCTATTTGTAGTACAACATAATAGCATATAGTTCCTGAAATGTTTAAGGATTTAATGCATTCCTAAACTAGAATAATTATTACTTTAAAATTAGCAAACATTCAGTTAATAATAATTGGAACTTCTTTCTATGTATGTGATGAAGACTTTATGAGAGAATCTCAGTTCAGTACACTAGATGGGAGTATCATCAGATTGTCAAAGAGAGCTACCCAAACGATATGCCCTCTTATCTCTGATGAAACAGAACAGTGGCAGACTACAGTATACATCAAAGGCTGCACTTCTTGGGAAGGAGGTTGGGAACAAGGGAATTCACCACATGGTGAATATTACTTTATAATAACTTATAATACTTTATGTACTCTGCCGCGTGCATATATATCAAAGCTGCAATGAAGATACTAACTCTGTAGAAAGTTTCAATTACTTGTGCTTGATGGTTGCTAGCCGGCAACTACGGTTCTCTATATCTTTTTCTGCGATACATATGAAATAGAGAAAAACCTTCAACAGTTAATATTCTGAGAGGATAATGTCAATCATTATAATGTATAAGTCCAGGTGCAGCCTTAAATTCAAGAAAATTGATAAGTTCAGGTTCAAAAAGCTTTGAGGTTTTGCATAGTATCTAACAGAATGATTTAGTACAGTATGTGTGTGTGTATGGTGATAGATGAATGGAATATGTGTGTAATTGCATCATTTCATCCATCCAAGGTGCATCATTTTCAAGAAATATATCCAGATAAATTTAAACTTCTAGTTGAACTAATGTGAACATTTATTTACAACAAACCAATCAGCTATTTTAAGGAAATAAGTTTTCTCTATTGTCATTGACTTTGGTTGTCTTTTGAAGTTCATATTATTGAACTCAAAACATCCATCATAGGAAATTTAATTCCTGCCCTTGACAAAAGAGCTGACTGTGAACATGGAACTTCAAGGAAAAAGTCTGAACAATGCCCCACCCTCTAAAACCCCAGTATAATGACAACAATTGCATGAGTAGAGAAGAAAAAAATCCATAAACTGAATTCTTTATTGGTGACTTTTGCAAATTAATGGAAGATGATTTTTTCATGTTGACTTTTTGAGAATCATTTAGTCAAGTCATATACAACCTTTCTACATTTTGACCAAAGCATTTTGGTTTGTTACTCTAAGAATGCTCTTAGTTGCATGTTCCCTCAAGGAGTGCTGATAAATTGGTTTTACTGGGCACTCAGACCTTAAATTCCCCTGATAAACAAGCTTTTAAAGAGTATTGAAAATAAGGAAATAGAATTGGAGTACCTTGCTTCTCCCCATTCCCTCCCACCCTCTCTCCACATACAAATCAGTCTTGGAAACTAAAGGGGCAACAGAGAAGAAATCATATCCAATGTTATAAATAAAAGATTTTGCTTTTTCTGCAAAACCATTATCTTTGCTCTCCTTCATGTAGCCTTAACTTTACCAATTGGGTATCTGGAAACCTTCTCGAAAGAGGAAGAACAATACAGCCTTTCATAATGAAAATGTTCTGAGAAAAAATAGCATAAAAAGAACAACTTAACCTTTGAAACATACAAGTAACTGCAATATACTTTGCCTCTGGAGTAGTATTATATAGGATTTATTTATTTATTTATTTATTTATTTATTTATTTATTTATTTATTTATTTATTTATTTATTTATTTATTTATTTATTCATGTATTCATGTATTCATGTATTCATGTATTTATTCATAAAATTTACAGACCACTCATCTCACCTGCAAGTTGACTCAGCCTTCCATCCTTCCAAGGTTGGTAAAATGTGGACCCAGATTGTTGGGAGCAATATGCTGACTCTGTAAACTGCATAGAGAGCTGTAAAAGCACTGTGAAGCAGTATATGTCTAAGTGCTATTATTATTGCTATCTTACCTCACGGTAACTGGACAGCTTACAATCATAAAAAACAAAAAACATGTAAACTAAAAACATAAATAAAATAATATAAAACCCAGAATGCCATGGCACAATTAAAAGATGAGGAGGGCTACAGCAGGATGGGGGTGGCGGTGGAATCTGTTGCTAATCAATCACCCCCACTGTGATAACCCCTCAATTGGAGCTCCAAGCTAACTGGTAGAGCCAGGTATTTAAGCTCTTCTCGAAAGAGAAGAGGGTTGGGGCCAACCTCATGTGGGGAGGGGGCATCCCCACAGCTCTTCTCCTGGATCCAATCAGCTGGACCAATCAGTCTGATGGGACCCTCAGCATGCCTAGTTTGCCAGCTTGGGTAGGGCAAGCCAATCCCAGGGGGATAAGAAAGTCCCTCAAGTATCCTGGACCCATCCATGAAAGGCTGTAAAGGTGATTACCAACACCTTGAACTGTACCCAAAGGCAGATCTGCAGCCAATGCAGCTGGTGGAGCAGTGATGTTGCATGGGCATTCTTGGTGCCCCAAGAACTACCAGTGCCACTGCACTCTTTACCAGCTGTAGCTTCCAAATGCTCCTCAAGGATAATCCCAAGTAGTATACATTACAGTAGTATTGCTGTAACTAGAGCCTGAATGACTGAGCACAGGGATTCCTGATGGGATTATCTATTTGATTGTATCTTTAAAAGATTTCAGAAGGATTTTTATAATGGATTTTTTATAAAGGATTTTGTTTTTATGTTTTTTCTTATGGACAAAAATGTGTAATCTAGTCTGTAGATACTGTTGAGTTTTCATTCCTCCCCAATATGGTAGACAAATATTTGTTTTTGATGTACAAAATTCACAATTCTACAGAAAAGTGCAACAATCACTGGACAATGAACCACTTGGCAATGAAGCTGGATAGAGACAACAGTTATTGTCTGCTACCTCAAGATAATACTTCTGAGATAAATAGAAATATATACATTGAACTAATCCTAAAATCATGACCATTAGGAGACCTTAATGAGCAGCATGTATGCCAAGTATGCCAATAACCAGACTTAGGTTCTTAGGTATCACTAAAAGGATTGAACATTTCACAGAGTTAGGATGCAAATGAGGTGGAACCATCTCAAATAATTGGGAGAATATAGGTTTATTCATACCTTAAAATGGTAGAAAACTGTCCTGTCAATTTTCATGAACCATATGAACAAGAAATTCCAAGGCTACACAAAGGACTTGTAGGTAGACTATTACTAAAATAGATGATTGTGAATCCCTTTAGTGCCAGTAAAACAAAATAAATCTTAAAGAGAAAAGTGCTACCATATATATATATATAAATCTGGCAAATTCTTACAACAGAATTTTCAAAACAAAGTGATACTGGTGTGGCTTGCATGTCAGGAATATCTACAAATACTAGACACAATGTTGTCCTGACAACCTAAATTGCTAGGTAATACCATTTGGTACTTGCATGCCTATCCTTGATGCATTCGGGGGTGGGAATAGTTTTACACTAGCTAACTAGCAGCACTTGGGTTTGCTGGCTCTTCCAGACACCTCAGCAGATCTCATTTTGCCTTTCTTCATGTCACGTTACGTCGCATCCAGTCAGGACCACCACCTGCTTCCATTCTCTTGCATGTGTGAAAACAGCTAGGTTTTTCCCACCAAAGTGGTACCCATTTATCTACTTGCAATATGCTTTCAAACTGCTGCATGGGCAGGAGCCGGGAATGAGCAATGGCCATTCCCTCCATCTCATGAAGCAGGATTTGAACTATTGGAGTGCAGACCATTTCTGGCCAGCAGTTCCAGTGATATTAAGCTGCTGCATCATCACGTCCCTTCAGTGAAAATAATTATATGAAAAGATTGCAAGAACTGTTATCCACTGCATTGTTTCACAACCTTGGCAGCTTGAAGATGTGGGGACTTTAACTCTCCGAATTCCCCAACCAGCAACACTTCCTCAAGTTGCTAAGGTTGAGAAACACTGATCTATTAGATATGCATTAACTCCTTTGCTTTCCTTAATCAATGTATGTTGCGCCGGAGAAAAAGGACATTTATTTCCACATATGATGCCTTATCTGTCCTAGCACTTTTTAAAAATAAAACAAAATATTTTTGGAGTAACAAAAAAGATAGATATTTCAAATTGGCTAGGCTGCAAAATGATAAACAATTCAAATCAATATTATGCCCAGCTAAATGCAGAATATTATGTAAATAAAATTAAATGGTAAATTAAACAATAAATGAACAGCATAAACAAATAAAGCCAGAAAGGCCTACAATGTGTAGTCTTTAGCTTGCAATTTTATACATAACACACTTGAGACTGATTGATTTGGATCAGGGCTGTCAAACTCCTGGCCACACTGGCCACACCCATGCCTGGTTTAGCAAAGGGGAAAAAAGTTCCGATACATCATGTGATGCTGCTGTGAGTTTGACACCCCTGATTTAGATCAATCTTCTAGAGCAGGGATGTCAAACTGGTGGCCCACGGGGCGGATGCGTCATGCACAGGCCATGCCCACCCCAGCTCTGCAAATGCAAAAAATGTCATTACATCATGATATGTCACATGACACAATCAAGTTTGACACCCATATTCTAAAGGAAATAAGAAACAATGATCTGCCACCAGTGTAGTGCCTGATTTTAGCTGAAGCTTTAGCTTTCTCCTCTGTTTATACAAACAATGATTCTGAGAATAATTTGTGCTTTTTCCAGTTTCACTTAAATACACATATATTTTACTTAGACAATAAATATTTTGAAACATATTAGTTTCAGTGTAATGGCTTTCCATAAGATCATTGTGTTTATTCTTTATATCCTATCCCTAAACTCCACCCATACCAACACTGGTAGGGCAAGCTACTATTTATAAACAGTGAGCAAATCTCACACCAACACTAATGATGTTACCTAGTTGGGTAATGAAAAGTCTATAAACAACCAAACTCAGAGAGCACCAAAATTCCCACAGTTCAATCCTACACTACACATATTTTCTATTGGAAGCATTGTTTGAAATTAGCAAATTTCTACCTGGAGCAAATTCCTATGAATCTGCTTTGAAAGGCTACTAACCTTAAGTGTTAGTATGTTGTAAAGAAATCTTGCAGAAAGATTAAAGCATCTGTACTTGATAGGAAAGTTTAGTTCCATAAAAACATCAACCCATGTTACCTTATGATCTGTTTCTTTGAGACAATATTCCCATTTGACTGATTTATGCCTGATTTTGTTTTAAAAAACTGCCTTAAAATCTAAAGTTTAAAGTGCACTGCTGAAATGTATTCCCAGGAATATAAAATTGGGGAATTAAGCTGCGCAGGAAATGTATTATATATTAATCTTGCTGCTATGTTGTAATTGATTCTGAACTTCAGCAGCAAAGTTTTGGAGTCATTTCAAGCAGGCTTTTAAAAAGAAATCAGATAGAAAATAAAATTAGGGTAGAAAAGGAAATCCTTCTCATTCATGATATTAAAAGGGAATGCCTTAAATAATTATTCAACTTGAACCTTTGCCTAGCACCAATTTCTCATTGCAGAAATTTTGGAAAATGAATAAGAAATATTCTCTTTCTATGGTTTCTCAACCATAGAAAAGGTTTTCAGCTACATAAGTTGCTATTTTAAAATCATCATCCTCATCACCATTACTACCACCACAATTATCATAGTAAAACATACACAAAGAACATTGCAATTGTTTGTATATAAATGGTGTGATCCAGCTTAAGTTTTTAAAGTTCCCTAATTATCAGAACTTCTTCTAATCTAATTTTTGCAGACAAAGTGCTTCCCCAACAAGAATCTTAAAAACTTATATCACAATTTTCCTTCTGCTGTTTTCTGTTGTACTTTTAAACAAAAATTCTAAGAAACAAGGATTAAGTTGGCCTTCTCTATCCTTTGTGATTTTTGATTAGTAGGACTATAACACCTGAGTTCTACACATCTGGACAACTGCTAAATGGCAGTTAAAAAAAAGATTTCCTCTATTCCCTTGCTAACATCTAGTGGTACATATATATTTTTTTAAAAAAGATCCAAATCGTGTAATCTTTTATATTTATTTTATCTGGAAAAAAGAAAGGTAGGGGGAAATGCTTTATGGTGATTTTTTTGGCTCTGTGTGTGTGTGTATCTCAGTGAAATCTATGTTACAATTTGAAACAATTGCTATCTCTGGAAATTCTACCAGGAATTTAGAAGAAAGCCTGTTACTACAGTTTAAAAAAAAAAGAATAAATTGTGCCTTCAGTTTCAACTGAAAAATCACATTGTCTTTAAGGATATTATTTAAGACAATTGTCCAATTCCATTGTTATTAGCCATTTGGTAACTAGTTTGATTAGCTTAGTAAAGGGGTAGCACCTTTATTGATTTTGATGCAATCAAAAGAAAATCAGTAGAAAAAAGCTAATTTAATTATATAGTCCATAGCAGCATGCTGCACTCAAAAACACATATCTGGATTATAGATAAACACTTTTGAATCATCATCACACTTAAACAAAAAGTTATAAGAACTGTCCTAATGTCTCTACTATTGCTGTTTCTGCTCACCTAAACACACTCATTGCAGATTTGTGAAAAATCTACAATAGATTGGTAAACATCTTGGATCAGATTCATAATTTTTCCACAGTACTTTTGGTAGGCCAATCTGATAAAGAGAAGCATAAGCATATTTGTATAAGACAATGACCACTATGAAAATCCTAGTTACTGTCTTTTCTACTAATAATATTCCAATCCTTTGTTTTAATATAATGATTAAATAATGTGATAAGAGAATGCAAACAGTGCTGTACATTTTTACAGGCTGTGGAAATAACATTTTGAAGGATTCTCTAGGCAACCATATTGAAATCTGAAATTCTGAGAATCACATTTGTGGTGAACTGTCATGGAAGAAGAAGTGTGACTGCTTACAAAATGGTTAGAATCAACATCTTCATTTACAAGAAAACGGAAACTGTTGAGGTTGTTTTCTGTTGTCCAATCTATTACCCACAGCATTCACAGCCCTCTCAAGTTTCCTATGATACTTTCCTGAGCAAATGAGGGTCATTTCCAAGCAAAGCACTCAACTGCAGTTTATCTACTATTCTAAGAACTCTACAACTCTAAGAAATTATTATCAATCTAGCCTAACTAGGCACTAGATCAGGAGTGTCTAACTCACGGCCCAGATGCGTCACGCACTGGCCACACCCACCTCCAGTTTAGCGAAGGGAAAAAAAGTCACGATACGTCACGTGATGACATGACGCCGCAAGTTTGCTCTCTGGCACTGGATTATATTTTTGAAAACAGAGATGTTGTTAAAACTGACACTTTTCTTAACTTCATTATAAATGCTGTTATTTTAAAGCAGAATACTTAAATCTGGAAGAGAAGGAAGCCTGTCCATAGTATGGAGGAGTATCTATAGGCTCACAGTGCTAGTGGCAATTAGATTGCCTACCCATTCTAGAGACTGCATATAATACTTTCGTGATCATTATGTTAATCTTTTGTCTTGGCTGCAAATGTATATTGAGCAGGGCTCTGAAAAGCTTTTGAAAGAGTTTCATGTTCGTGTGTGTGTGTGAGAGAGAGAGAGACCAAATATAAGGTACTTCTTTCTGAATTGTTAAAGTAGCCTTTTATTTGCAAGACACACACGGCTGTTTTGGAGTCTGTTCCTGGCTATTGATATACATGCATGCATAGATGGCCCCTTTGTTCAGTGTAAGCATTAATGGTTTATTTGACTCAAGGTAGTACAGATAAGAAACATTGAATTCCAAATGGAAACAAGTGTATAAGCCAGTCTAATTTCCTTTGGAGTGAGTTATTGTTTCATTCAAAAGGCCCTGACCCACATCATCACAAATGTTCATTTCCTGCCCATGGAACTTCCAAAGATTAATGTCATGAACCACAAAACCATTTTTTATGAATTAAGTGGAGGTCCTTCCAATACATAAAATCAGTGTCTCTATTCTCTTTCCTTCTCTTCACACTTTTTAATGTCTTTTTAAAGCCTATGCACTCACCTTCATGTTTCTTTAATAAAGTAACATTAATACACTGGAAGGTAATAAGGATGGTGGGAAAATCCAAACAAGATCCAACTATTGGATAAATGTCTCCCCTACATTAAAGGAATAACCATTTGTAAGCCAATAAACAGCTGCAAGGAGACTGAAGCAAAGTGGAAGATAGATGTAAAAAATAAATAAATAAAATAAATAAATATATAATAATATTTTTGTTCCAAGCAAATAAGCAAGCAAATAAATACAAACATTTAGCTCTTCCCTTCTTACCTCAGAAAAGATGAACAGTGATCCTTATCGTCACATACCTTTCTTCCATTCTGATGGATATTGTCAGGATTTTAGGCTAGTATCATTACTAAAATTTGAAAAAAAATGTGTTTTTTTCCCCTTTTTTCTTTCTTTCTTTTTTTAGAAAAGCTCTTACAGCACAAACTGGCACTAAAAGAATGTTATTGGACAAGAATCCCAGAGGCAACAAAAAGAATACAAAGAAGCAAGGTTTTTATTTCTCACTTGAAGGTCAACATATGCAGTTATATCAGTACTCACTTATGAGTCAGTCATTAACCAGGAACTTTCACATAGATGCCTAATAATAAAAACCACTTGTGCCCTCTATCCATGTCCTTAAAAATAACTTCATTTTTTTTATGTGGTCATGTTTCTCTGCTGTTAGAACTGAAATCTACTTGAAATTCAGTACAACACTAGCTAAAATCCAACATTACAATAAAACAGCAGACTTCACATAGGAGACATCGAAACAGATGAACTGAACAAACATTATGAATATTTGTCAGGAATGATAAGTGCATACATTGGCAATCTAAGAAAGAATTCAAGGCATGTGCCACTTCTTTTCTGCTAGATGGGAATTTGAAACTAAAGCACATGCCTTAAATCAAGAATAAAATTGAAAATGTTACAGGAATCTAAAGGCAATGGGAGTTTTGGGCTATCAGATTGGGAATTATATTATCAGGCATCTGTACTTACATGGGTAAAAGAATACATAAATTTGAGACATAGAAGATTATTATTATTATTGGAGGGACATGTTCTTCAACTAGAATGGCATGCTTTTCTATGGTATGAAGGAGTACTGTACATAGATATTTTCAAAGACATTATGTGAGGAATTCTTTACTTTTGGTATGGGAAAAAAATTAAACTACAAAATTATAGGAAAATACCAGTCTGGGTTTCTACAATGGAAGCATTGATACATTCAAATCTTATTAATTTGGAAAAAAATGTATTTTATAAATATATTTTAAATGAGAATGGTGAACATAAAACTAGGCAGGAATTACAAAATCCAGGGATGGATCTAGTTTGGTGGCCACACTTGGAAATAAAATCGAGATACGAGAAAATGCGAAAACATGGGGTTTTTATAAAAAACCACCAGCACTTGACAAGATGCTATTAGGGATAGATGAAAAACTAATTTAAAAATTCATAATTATTTATTAAGCTTTAAAATGGAAGATGAACAAGTTAAAGAAACAATGATAGTATGGACAAAAAACTTTGGTTATACTATAGAACTAGACAAATGACAAAAACTTTGGGATAGGAATTACAAACTGGCAATGGCTACTGCATATAAGGAAAACCTCTATGAAATGTTTTATAGGTGGTACTTGCCACTGGCAAGACTAGCTAAAATGTTTAACAACATGTCCGCCAAATGTTGGAAGTGTAATCAGACCCCAGTCACTTATTACCATATGTGGTTGGACATATGAAAGCAAGAAAAAAATGGATGAAAATGCATACAGAAAGTTATGACCATATACTTAATTTTACATGTATTGACAGCAGCAAGAATTGTATTTGCACAATATTGGAAAAATGAGATGAAAATATAATTTGGAAAATATTGGACTGGGCAGAGATGGATAGATTGACATTGAAAATAAAAGATATGTAGAGTATTACTTAACGTGGAATAGAATTTATGAGTGGTTAGAGATAAGAGATAGAAATTAGATAAAGAATATTGCCATGTATAAATTAAACATAAACATGGTTTATAACTATAAGTATGCTAATATAATTAATGGGATTATAAATAAACCAACGTAATTATAAGTTTGGTTAAAAGCATTCTGTTGTACCACTACTATTGTTATTAGCATATATGGTACTATTTCTTTTTTTTCTTTCTTTCTTTCTTTTTTTTGTAAAAATGATATGCCCGGACAATACACTGTATTCAAAATGTTTTTATATAAATAAAAAAAAAACTTGGACTCGAGAAAATCTTGTCAGATGAGCACTTTAGTATCTGCATCTACAATACACTTTGTGAACTATTAGGGGAGGGCTGTATACACCCTCTTTCTCTTAAATCAGGGGTGTCAAACTTGCTCCGTCACGTTGTCAAGTGACATATCACAACTTTTCCCCCTTCGCTAAAATGGGGGTGGGTGTGCCAGTGTGTGACGCATCCGGCCCCGGCCCATGGGCCACAAGTTTGATACCCCGTCTTAAATATAATATCTGAACTCAGTTGCTTCTTACTCCTGTGGAATATAACCTCTCCCTCCTGAGAATCCAGCTTCTTACACTATCATCCATTCTGATGGTTACTTCCTGATCATTATGCAAATTCTTCAATCAACAGGTACGGTGATATGCTGCACACATGCTTTTCAAAGTAGCCACAGCTTATGCAAAAACTGTGTAATCAACAAAGCAAAAATAGGCCTATTTTAGGAATGTTCATGCCTTCTCCATTATCCTATATAATCTGAATGTAAATGTTTTATCTCTCTTGAATCTGATTTATACATCCAATAATTCTCATTCTATGTTCTGTTGAAAACTAGATTGCAAATTCCTGGGCATTATATTACTAGCATATGACATAAATGCAACTTTAGCACCACAAGAGACGCTCTGTTGCATCATTTAAATTAGTTCTGTTGGTATTTCATCAACTTCTGACATTCTATTGTCAGTAACTTTTTTTACAGCCCATGTAACTTTACTTTCTGGAATGTCTGGCTCTAATTTGTTGATTAAGCCTTTATAAATATGATCTACTTGAGGATGTTTCCCAAGATTTCTTCTTTATATTTGCACTTGAGTTTTGTAACTCTCTTTAAGTTAATACATTATCTTTCTCATCCAGTTATTATCCTTCACAATATATCTACTTATTGTTTATTTAGATATAACATCTTGCCTTTTCTTTTTCTTTGAAACTCAGAATTTAGTTGTGCAAATTTTCCACTTCTCCGTTTCTCTTTACTTTTCTTCATTTATTTTTTTTAAGATTAAGAAGCTATGTTACATCCTCTAGTATTCTGGAATAATTTTGTTTTGGATCATAAAGAAGGCACATACATAGAATCTGTCAGTCATACTTATAGTGACTGTGCTTTTTTCCAGGATCAAGCAGTTGTAATAAGTAGCTATGACACAAACCAAGGAAAAGATGTGTTTAGTTTAGATAATATCAATAGATACTTGTCCATCCATGAATAATGCAAAGGTTATTTTAATGGCAAAAAAAATAAAGTACAGCATATATTTTACAGTTAATATAATCATAGAATGTCTTTCAAATACACTAAAGTTTTCTCATCCCATACTAATTTGCTTATAATTAATGACAACCATTGGAGACAACACTATATGGCCTAGCATGTTAAAAAGCTAGATTGCAGTATTCAGTCACCATATCCAGTTGAAGAATTCTCTCTAGTCTTCTCTTTAAAAATAATGTTGTTTTTCTAAAGAATAATATTGCTTCATGAAATTCTTAATGGTTTTAATCTTTGCCAATACTACAGTGATATATGCTCTAGCTTCTGCTTTTATCTCATTGTTATGATCATATTAGTTTTCTTTACTGCTGCTTTTATTTGAATGTTGTATACTACCCTAGATAGACAGTGGATAATTTATAAATAGTTCTAATAATAAATAAAGCATCCCATTGGAAAATTTCTATCCAGTCTCAGGCGGTAGGAGATGGAAACATTTGTTAATTCCCAGCAGAGAAAATAAATAGCAGTCTTAATCTCTCAAGCAGGAAAGGAAAATAATGAAGTGCCAGTATGGGAGGTGGGAACAGAAGAATAATATAGCTCTTGCATCAGCCCAGAGCAAAATGCTTTCACAGATGAATTTCAGTTTCCAAACATAGATCTGTTTAATGCCAGGAGAAAATTGTACAGCATTCTCAACCACCAGGTATTGCAATACATGGTCTGGAATACTTATTGAAAAACAGAATGATGGATTTAATCTAGGGTTCAGCTTCATTTTGCTTCCTAAAAGTTTTAAAAATCACAAACGGTGGATTAAAAGGAATGTACTGTGTTAATATAACTGATGGTTAGGTTTTGTCTAACTATGATTTTTGCCTAAATGACCTGTGCATAAGTTTTCCCAGAAGCACATGACTAATGACTCTAAAAATGGGATGTGGAGATATATGGCTCTTTCACCTGGTCTGACTTAGAAGGCTTTTCAAGGAGTAGCCTACATGGTAATTTATAGCATAATAAGAATAGCCTTCTTGGACTACAAATGGGAAAAATTAATCTTATGCACAAGAATTATTGGTCACATGGATTATGTATCTCATAATGTACAGAGATCAGCATCAGCCATCCAAGTCTTTTATTTCATCAAAAGAACACAGTGTATTCCTGCTGCAATTAAGTTGTTTTCAACTAAAGCCTGAACACAATTGCCATATGGGGTTCAACTAGGACAATATAACAACACGGCTATCTAGAAGTTGGGTTTAGTTGCATCCAAACAAAACTTTTAAGAAGCATCTTCCAAGTTACTCCTCTGTCCCAATGAATACTTCACTGGGAAAAGAATTAAAACTGGAACCTAGTCTTTAGATAAATATACTTGCTTGCTCATTTAAATAAATGTACTTACTTGCTCAACCCTGCTGGATTGGTTCACTTAATACTGACAGATAACTTGAAATCCTCCTGGGAAAAAGCAAGCCAGATTAAGCAATTACAGCGTTTCCAGTAATGCTATTTTATCACAATGACCAGATCAAGCTAAATTAGCCTTAAGACAAAGGATTTTAGATATAAAAGGTCAAATAGAACCTGACTCTTACCAATGGGATATATTTATACATAAGTGAATTTTACCTCTCAAGCCAGCTTCATAAAGATAATAATTTTACCACTAAATTCAGGTGAGTATTATATTCAACCTCTTTTAATGCTCTCCTCACAGCTCTTTTGGGAAAGAAACTGAAGAGAAGAACAATAGCACCACTGTACCAATAGAAAGTATGGTCCACATTCATTTTTATTGTCATTTTATAGGGACAATTGTTACCAAAAGAGTTACTCTTCTTTTAAATATCAGATATTACAATAACTTCTATGATTGTGAGATTGTTATATGATTGAAACAACTCTTATCTCTTGATACTTCCTGAAGAAAGCCATAGTGAGTGGATGCCATGCTGGCTTTGGCTAACTACTGACAAAACAACTTTGTCAGAGGAATTGTTGCTGGATGCTGGATCTGAGTCTCTGTAATTCTGACAAAAGAGAGATTGTTGAGATAATCCATATGAACTCGGACAGCTGTTTGTCACGAGTAGATTGCGGAAACTCACAATTTTTATAGTCAGTTTATGAATGGAGTGGCTGATAGTCAGGATTTATATAGGTTCAAACCCTCAACGTAGACATTATGGACATCAGCCAAACCTCATATCTTAGTCACATTTTTGGATTATTATTATTATTTATTCTTTGAAAGTTGAAGAGATTAAGACAAGGTTTCTCTGTATTCAGTTCTGAAGGATTTTTCTTTGAAACACAGATGCTAAGCAAATTTTATTTTTTTAAAAGTTCAAAGAATTTTTTTTTTTAAATGATGGAAGATTTATAAGATTTGCTTTTTAGATCAGTATTAAAATAAGAAAACAGTTATATATGGCTGCCCTTGCTAAACTTTTACTGACAAAAACTGATGGATGTAGCTGAGCTATGGGGAGAGGAGATAATATATTTTATTTAGAGATGGTGATAAACCATTAACATTGTTTATACATGCTAGGATGAAGCGGGGAATTTCTTCCTTTCTCCCTACTTCCCTTTTTTCTTTCTTTTCCTCTTTTTACATTGCTTATTTTTCTTTTATTTTTTTCTGTTAGCATTTTTTGTAGTTTGTATTGACTTTTATTCTTTTCAAGTATAATTCTTAATAAAATTATTTGGAAAACTAAGAAATAGTTCCATTTCTTTAAAAGTAGCAAAATTCTGTTGCATTATGTGCAAACTCCACCCATACACGGCTAATAACAATGTTATTCACATAGTTAAGTGATAATTTTTATTTTCTTTTTATATGTTATTTTAGTCAATCACTGTAACACATTAAATTTAAATAATAAATTTAAAACATTGTTGTAGATGTCAAGGAGACAAACTAAGCCCTAGTTTCTGCAGAGGGGGCTAATGTTGTGAGAAGAAGCAATCTGAAGTAATGCACATATTATAATGCATTGACTTGCTACTTACTTCTTATTTGAAAGACGGACTGTATTTTTCTTTAGAATCATGTAGCCCAACTTTTTTCATGTCAGGATTCAACAATCTTTTACGTAAGTAATTCAGTACAAGTTAAACAATTATAGCTATGTGCATCATTCCATTCCTAAACTTACCAAATTAGAAATTAATACAGAGGGCTCAGAAATTATATCTAATCTTTGGGACAATGCTGTTTACAGATTTTTTTTTAATGTCTGACAGCTGTTCCAGGGCCTGCATTTGTAAATTGCAGAGTGCTGCCATATATTTCTTTATAATGATAGTCCTATGTATGCAGGCAGAGAGAGTCATTACATCATGATGAAGAGGTTTTGATGGCAACGATATAAGCCAGTGGCATTGCAAACTACTATACATTAGCTTCATAGAGAACCCTAGTTATATAAATCAGTGTACTGTATATCAAACAAAAGCAGCATATCTGTGTGCTCCAGAGATTTTAACATTAGCACCATCTAGTAGAGCTAGTGGCAAGCAATTGTGTGTGTTTTTCAAAGCATCTAGAAGGTATCAGGTTGCCTATCTCTGCTCTTTGTTAGCATTCAGGTCCCAACAAGAGACACTGTGGGAAAGAGATGTCAGTGTGGAAATCACAACTTACATTTCTAAGTAGAAAACAATCCACCCACATCTTCGTATGCCTTAATTTGATTGCTTTCTCAAGCTTCTGTTGTCATATGTAGTTCAGGAAAAAGAAATCAGTGCAGTACTGAAATTGCCAATTGAAAAATGAATTTAAAAAGTTAAATGTCTTTTTTTTGGGTCATATTTCATTGAACTTCCGCTATAGTTTCCTACCTATTGCAAGTTTCAAATTTCAATACCAAGATAGGAATTCTGTAAGGCTTTAAAAATGTTTTAGGACCAAATATGCCTAGATATACATCTGCAAGAAAAGTTTACCTAACAGTTATCAGATAATAAACATGATTCTATTGATATCTATTCTCTCCAAAGTATAGTTTTTGTCCAACAGGCGAAGTATATTCAAAACACGTCAGCACTGCTGCAATACACTTAAAGCACATGGCTGCTTTTCATAATTCCCATTTAAAATATTGGCAAAACTAGAAAAGCCAGGAGTAGAGGTAGGGGATAAAAACATAATATGTGGGCTTGTTCGAGTGACTTTTCAAGAAAAGATTACATAAAAGTGAGGTGTGACAGTTTTATATTAACATAAATATAAATCTAATATAATCATACACCACTACCTATGGAGTAGCAAAAGGAAACAAGAAGCAATTTTATGACAGAAAAATACAATTTAAAACAGAATTTTTAGAATTTAGTTAGGTGAAAAAAATGTTCTGTTTAAGCACTCCAAAGATGATCACTTTCTTATTTGTCCTCATTTAAGCACTGGTCTTTGCATAATAATTGCCAATCTTTATATGAGGTTGCTATGGAAATTGTACTTGCCTTTAATGTTGCTCTACAAAAATAGTACACTCTTATATCATGTGTGTGTGTGTGTGTGTGTGTGTGTGTGTATTCAATATAAGAATGTAATCAGGTAGACAAAGAATCAGAAACTTATAAGCTTATATATGTATGCACATATGTATCGATGCCTAAGCATATACGCAATCATTTTGTGCATGAATCATCTTCCATAGATAAAGAATTCTGAACTTCACAAGAAAAAAGTATTTTTTTTCAGCGAAATCACACATTAAGCTACAAGCTCTAGAGACATGATGTGACTAAGAGTTGGAGACGGAGCACAGATTTTTGTGAAAACTTCAGTTATTGTGTTTGGCCAATTGGAATATGAACATTTCCAGGATGCTTTATAAAACCCTAATAAGCACCTGGAATACTGCAACCAATTTTCATCACCATACTACAAAAAAACGTTGAGACTTTGGAAAAAGTTCAGGGAAGAACAGCTAAGATGGCCTAGAGACAAAAACATGAAGAACGGCTGCAGGATTTGGATTTGGCTAATCTAAACAAAAGAAGAATTAGGGGTGACATGATAGCACTATTCCAGTATTTGAGGGGCTGCCATAAAGAAGAGGGGGTTAACTTATTCTCCAAAGCACCAAAGGGCAGGACAAGAAACAATGGTTGGAAACTAATCAAAGAGAGAAGCAACCTGGAATTAAGGAGAAACTTCCTAACA
>JANHFL010001819.1:70752-90591 GCA_032468155.1 Oxyrhabdium leporinum
GAGAGAGAGAGAGAGAGAGAGAGAGAGAGAGAGAGAGAGAGAGAGAGAGAGAGAGAGAGAGAGAGAGAAAGAGAAAGTTTGTATAATCTACTCTTTCTGAAATTTGGCAATTTTAAGTTGTGTTGTCTACCAGAATTCCCCAGTCAATACTAAAAATTGAAGTCCACACATTTTAAACTTTTAAACTTTCTATGGCTGAGAAACATTTTATGTTCTTGAAATTGCTAGAACAGGTCTATGGTGCTGATGTTGGCGAGAACAGGTGTTATTCTCGTAAATCTGTCTCTTGCAAAGGAAAGATATGCTATTGTTCTTAAATTATTTTCATCTACTTTTCCTGTAAATCTTGCTGTTTACTATTAAGTCACATCAAAGAGGCAGTGAATCATAATTTAAAGCTGCATGGACAAAGTGTATATATGTCAGCTTACAGAGGATCCTGAAAGTTGATTACCTCCTAAAATGCAAAAACAGCTGCATGTGTATAGGCGTAGGCATTGTAGACAGACGGAAATCTTGTTTGATTGCAGTCACTTGAGGAAAGAGAGGTTGTTCCTCACTGAATTAGTAATGAGATATAACATCTGAGCAATGCTTTCATTCAAATAATTCTGAGTAAGTTTTAAGCCTTTTGTTCTTTCTTCAGACTTTTTCCTACTCTGTTTTTTCTTCCATCATTCCATTCCATTTACTTTTGTCCTCTGCTGATCTTCCAAACAGGCAACTAAAAAAAGTGAGACATGTTTTGCAAAGTCAGATAGAAAAAAATGTTGATAACTGTTATGGTACAGAACTGAGCAGATGTTAACATTAATATTTAAGTAAATACGAAATAGTAAAATCATACAAAGTCTGCAATAAACATTATCAAGACAAACATATACACTCTTTGATTTTATTACTAGAAAAGATAAATGCTTTTCCATTACACTATTTAAACTGGATTAAGCAACTGCTGAGGACAAAATCCTTAGGACTTAAAAGATTATTAATTCTTCATTTCTATTTCAATATTGAGATTCAGTTCTCATTTTTGTAAATGGACTCTTGACAACTTTAATTCACTGGCAGAGCAATCTGTGGTTTTTCTCCTGTTTTTGCTCAACAACTGTGAGCACTTTCCTGAAGTTCTGGGATCCCATATTCATTTGAACTTGCAGCAGAATGTTCTTCACTTCAGTCCCGACCTCAGAAATATAATTTACTATGACACAAGAAGTATTTGCCAGATGCAGTGCTTTTATGAAACCTGACTAGTCTTGGAGCTCCAAATCATTGCCAGTTGGACAGTGTAAAAATGCACCTACTCGATTAATTATAGCACTAAAGCTATGCTATGCATGGCTATGCATGGCAATCTAGGGACAGAAAGCCCGTGATTTCTACATTCCAACTTTAACCTTACGTTGCCTATTTCATGGCATAGTCTGGGATCAGCCTTCTACAAAGCCATACAATTCTATTTCCTTAGTTTCCATTTAGTGCAGCATTTGAATTCTGCCAGTGTGGTTTATGGCACTGCATTACTGTAAACCAAGTAAAAATGGGGTAGGCAATAATATATTGTAAGACAAACTGCATCTTAGTAAAACAGCCTTGAAATTCTGTTATAGAAACAAGTTAGACTTCATTTTCAATATTTGAAATTAATGCTGTAATATATAGCTGGGAAATGTTGGACTGCAGAAATATATTTGATCCATTCATCCACGAAAAACTTACAATTTACAAACTTAATTCCACTTTTAAAATATGGAGGAAACGGGGGTGGTAAATTCAGTCTTTTAAACAGTACTTAGGGTTAAGTCAATTCTGCAGAAGCCATTTTAAAAATGTTTGTAAAATTAAAAATTAGCAGCTTTTTATTTATCCAGAATGACTTTTGGTAATATATAATATTTCATTATCCATCATCATTACGTCCTGCGAAGAACACATTGGGAAGCAAATCTTTTCCAGCAGTTTTGATCATTCTTGCAGCAATTTTGGCTTAGTCCCAAGGGACATTAATAATCTTAAAATTTTCCTTTAGTGTTTGTCACTAAGTTTTCAAAATAGAATATAATAAATAATATACTATAATAAGTTTTTCTAAATATAATATTTAGGCATTTATTATTTGGTTTCCTTGGTAAATACAATTGCTGCTTTTAAAGTTTCACAATGATTATTTATTTGCACAATTTATAAGAGATTATAAAAGTAAATAAAAGAGCAGATATGATACTGTAGAGTGTAAAGAGACATCCTTGACACAGAGAGAAGAGATGAACATTAACAAGCAACAAGCAGCTAAACATGGCTTGAGTCCAAAACAAGAAGGAATATGCAAGCATCTCAGAAACATATCCCTCCCCCTTTCCACGGGATTATAAGAAGTCACATTCAGACTTGCAAGATTTTGTTCATTTTAATAAAAATAGTTTTAGACTTTCGTATTTCTTGTTCTGGTCCTGTATTATGGAGTTAGTAGATACCAATGCAAATAGCATAATACTTTAAAATAAGCACTATCAAACCATGTACCAGCACCAATAAAAATATTACTAAACAGTATCTGACAGCTTTCCAAACAGCCAAATTTTAGGAAATTTGGGCGAGGGTGGTTAGATGAGAAGCATTATGTGAGGCTTCCAACCCATCTTTTCAGGAAGTTGAAGAAACTGATATATTTACATGATCTAATTATGAGTTTAAATATTTTGCCTTGGTAAATTGATGAAAAATTGTATTAGAAATTGTGAAATTACTTTCCAATATTCTTAAAATAAAATCAATCCATAAAAAAAAATATTCAAGTATACTGGATATCTCACCTTATAACTTCTTATAATCCTTACTTATAATCCTGTGGAAAAGGGGGATGGGTGTTTGTCAGATCATGTTTTGTAAGGACTGCTTTTAGAAGTGTAACTCAGAAAATGGAACGTTAATGTAGATTATATGGTTTGGTCTTCTCCTTTTACTGTTGATTTTTGGCTGACATCAATAGGAATATTAATATGAATCTGCATCTGCATCAATTGTTCAACTTTATAGAAGCATATGTTCTTCTAGCATAATTTCAAAATATTTGAAATCAATCAAAATATCAACTAAGTGGATTTTCCAGGTATAGGATTGTCTAAAAGACATCATATAATATTGGAAAGACAACTCTTTATTTACAACCATGGATTATTGATATACAGTATATTATTTATCAACATTCATATTAGTTTTTGTTCAAGAAAGAGGCAAGAAAGAATTTAAAATAATATAGTCAAATAATTGGGTATTTTTCTATTCATAACATAACTTTCAGAACTATTCCCTTCTTTTTTCTGGCTATTTCTCAAATTTGAAGTTTGTTGGTCTTGTAAAGCTGTTGTATATGCATTTTTCTTCTGTCAAATACATGACTATAATAATAGAAGCAGAGTAAACTTTGCTACATGAAGAAAATGTTTTGCTTCTTGCAAAGATAAACTATACCCCTATGCATATACCTAATTTTTAAACCACTTCCAATCATTTTGGAGGATTTCATTGATTCAATATGTCAGTCTAAATCAAATGGGCTCAAACCAGGTTAGATCAATTGTACATAAATCCAACTCCAATCGAATGAAATATAATTTGGAGATTCTACCTGAATCATTTATACATCCAAATAAATTGGACTTATTTTTCAAATTTCAGTTAAATTGATACAATTTACACATCCGGAGTATTTAATGGAAACTAAGTATGGCTCCTAAATTAAGAAATTCCAGGCAACTGTCTGGCTCTATGACAGTTAAAAAGCCATAATAAAGAATAGCTAACAATTCATTGTTTATATATAACATCATACAGATCTACTAATGAAGATAGCTGTTTCACTCTGTTTAATATTAGGACCTGCCTTATATTTCATCCACAGAAGATGACAAAAGTGTAAAACTCATTTCTTTTAAAAGAAGAAAAAAAGTTACTACTGGTTCAATCAATACCATAATTCCATTGAACAAACTCATAAATTGTCCAGAAAGAATTATCTTGATTGTTCCATTGTTAGACTCATTCTCAGAGGTACAAAATAATAATACATACCCATATATACTCAAATATTCAGAAATAATATATGCTTGGAATATAAGTTTTTTAAATACATCAATTTTATCACCTTCCTAATTATATTTTATAGATGCTATAAAACAAATCACTTTGTGCAAATCCATGTTACAGTGCTGTAAAAGTTAAGTGAAATTATTGCATGTCTCCGTTGAGATTTAAACACAATGAGGCATGATTATGTATGAAATGATTCCAGAAAGTCCTATTTGTGAAAGTAGTCTTGATTGTGTTTAATAATGGAGATTATTTCATTTGCATAATTGAAATTATTCTATTTTGGGACAGTTAACATTCTGAATCCAGACAATTAAGAGAACAACTCATATTCTTGGCAAAAATTATCCATTCACGTAGACTGATCCAATGGGAGGAAATTATATACCAACTATACTGGAACATCTTTCACTTCTTGTAGGATATTTAAAAAGGAAACTTTAAAATGTCCCACTCACACAAATGATCATGAGTTCGTCTTTGTAGGAGATTTTAAAGGCTGGAAAAAACATAGTGTGACTTTGTAGTTGACTTAAAACTATGTATACTGAGGATGAAATAATTGACCTGTACCTAAAATATCAATAATGGAAATCGAGATATGTAATAGGATAAACTCATTAATAAACCTAATGGATAATTGGAAATATGTATTGATAAATGTGATTGTAAATTATTCCTAGAAAGCTAATTATTTCATTTCTATGAATAGGATAGTTATTCCTGTTATCTTATGCATTTTCCAGGATTATTTTATAAATGTATAATAATACATTATACATTATGTATAATAAACTTCTGCTCTCCATGTTTGCAGTTATACACTTAATCTGTGACACATGACACATGACACATCAGACTAGTATGATCTGTTTACTTAATATCACTTTCACTGCATCATATTAAGCAAATGAAAATTTTGTTTAATAGATGTTCTCATGCTAGCCAAAGACTGAAATTTAACAGCTACATCATGAAGCTTTACCACCACCTGAAGTCTGAATAAGAATAACAGCATAACAGAGTTGGAAAGGACCTTGGAGACCTTATAATCCAACTTCTGCTCAAGCAGGAGACCCTATATCTGTGATGGTAAACCTATGACATGTGTGCCGGAAGTGGCACGCAGAAGTGTAAAACATCTATCTGGGCATGCCAGCCAACTTTTCTGGGTTCCGGTGTGTGCATACGC
This sequence comes from Oxyrhabdium leporinum, assembly GCA_032468155.1. Taxonomy (NCBI): domain Eukaryota; kingdom Metazoa; phylum Chordata; class Lepidosauria; order Squamata; family Cyclocoridae; genus Oxyrhabdium; species Oxyrhabdium leporinum. The sequence continues at coordinate 76,037 of JANHFL010001819.1, forward strand.
GCCAGCCAGCTGGCCTTTGCACACATAGGAGTGCCGGAAACTGGAAGAGCAGCTCCCTGGCGCGCATGTGTGCGCTGGGAAGCTGAGCTTCTGGTTTCCAGCATGTGCATGCATGCCGGCCAGCTGGTCTTCACACCTGCATGCACACCAGAAACCAGAAGACCAGATGGCCAGCATGCATGCACATGCTGGAAACCGGAAGCTCAGCGCACACCGGGGAGCTGCTCTTCTAGTTTCCGGTGTTCCCGCACGCGTGCACACATGCTCCCATTTTGGCACTTGGTCCCAAAAAGGTTCACCAACACTGCCCTATATCATTTGAGGCAAATTGTTGTCTAATGTCTTCTTAAAAACCTCCAGTGATTGAGTATCCACAACCTCTGGGGCAGCTGTTCCATTAATAAATTGTTCCCTTTGTCAGGAAATTTCTCCTTAGTTCTAGGTTGTATCTCTCCTGTCGCAGTATGTAGCAATCCAGCCAGCACACTAACAAATAATTCAGCAGGATTCATTATATAGAAGAAACTCCTTTATATACAATAATATAAAACGTGATGCATGTATACAATACCCATGCAGCTCTTGCAACGTGGTAGAGAGAAGAAGTAGCAAGTACAAGAACTAGAAGAACTAGAACTCTTTTTATCACAGAACAGTTAACCTAAGCCACGCCCAGGCTCCAAGCTGTCTCAGTCACCAAACAGTCCCCATTGGCTGACTTGTTGCCATGTCTAGTGAAAGGCTGGATAGCAACGAAAATAATTCTGTAAGTAAGAGCTGGGCAAATAGATGGATGCAAGAAATTGGGAATAGGTGAGAGCTTCATATAAACAGTTCATAGATATACAGAGCTATAAACAGAGAAGAAAGGAAAGCTATGGATAAGTAAGCTGAACTAGCAGACCAGCAGGACTTGCTATGATTGATTTTAAGGTTGAAAACTGGATATGGAATATCTTTTTATTTATTACGGTATTATTTATTTTATGTATTTATCAAATTCAGAAACTGCCATATACCACATAGAGGGACTTCCCTCTTTTAGTATTTTAATTTTGTTCATGCGTTCTGGGTCAGCCTTGTTTCTCTTCCCCAATTTATGCTACATTTCTGAGACCCAGGGAAAGATAACTTATCCTGGTGTGTTTGTCTTATCTTTCTCTAGTAGGAACTCCATTAGTGGCATAGGAAAGAAGGCAGATTGCTGAAAAGAAGCATTCATATTAACGATGGCTTAAAATGTTTTGCAGTCATTTATCAATAGAGGAACAGAAGAGTTACACATCAGGGAGAATTGCATTTGTGAAAAGATAATTAAAAATAGATGTAAAGACATTGATCTGGTTAAGGCTGCTTGAAATGTTTCATGTCTAAAGAAAGGAAATAGGGAATACAATATAATCACAAGTACTTTGTGATCATAATCTCACAAGCATTGTATATTGCTTTAGCCAAAGAAAATTAATCACAGTTTCTTATAAGAGCAAATTTACAAAAATAATGAAATATGCAAGCAGAACAGATGAAGAGTAATTAAAATGAATAATGAAGAGCAGGTAGAAATCATTCTTTAACAAAACAGTAAAATTTGAATGGTATGGCAGACTCTCCAAATTATGCCTTAAAGATAGTACTGGAACCTGTGAGAATTTCTGCTTAATCTGTAGAATTCAACTATTTCATTTTATATAGCTGGTTTTGTCTAATCCTGTCAAGACATAGTTTCTACTTATCATGCTTGTTGGACACTTTAACATTTTACTCTTGTAAAGATAGGAGAAAGAAGAGACATCAAAGTTCTGCTGTATTTTTTCCAAAAATATTTAATTAAATATGGTTAAATTGTGGGTGTTCATGTAACCCATTGCTGAATAGATTTTATAATAAGACATTCTTCCTAGACATATCCCCCAACCACAAATTCTCATCTATAGACTGTGAAAAACCTAAGCTCAAAATGTTATCAGGGTCTACTTTGGTCTATGTCCCTTGAACATATTACACACACACACACACGAACTCACTATTTCATCTGCAATCAAAGCATAGCAAACTATTTTAAGCACAGCTGGTGAATTTGTGCAACTAAAAATTAAGGAGATAAGAAAGAACACCAAAAACTGAAGGGAAAATATGAAAATAATCTTTTACTGAACAAATATCTAATATTAAAGAGGCCCTGTGGTTTAATGAATATAGTGTATGTGTGCATGTGTGCATGTGTGTATGTGTGTGTTTATTACAATAATTTGATAGCCCATGTTTTTATAAAGCTGGAAAGATAGCTGATGATTTATTTATAGGTATTGCTGCAGTATTCATTATCAGGAAACTTCAATGTCTCAATTTTGAATATTTTTTAAACATAATTTGAACGTAGAGGGACATCAGTTAATGAATAATTAGCCCTTCTGTAAGAGAATATTAAAAGAAATAAAGCATCCTGATGATTAAAGAAACAGCAATCAGCAGAACTCAAAACAATTGACGTGTTCATTGAATGAACATCTTATATAATGCTTCATAAATATGTAACCAAATGGCTTAGTAGATTTCTGCTTCAATAGAGGTCTTCCTTAATAGAAACATTTTAAAGTTAAAAATGCAGTGTTAGAATAAAGAAAGCACAGCATGTGGAATGTTTTTCAAGAATCAGGTGGAATTTAGGAATCATGGAAAATGATGGCCATGTAGGAAAAAAAGATTCATAGAAATAAAAGCAATTGAAAAAGCTAACAACATTATGCTATCTACTCATTCATGTTTCCTTTTGGTTAATGGCATAGTAACAGACGTGAATATAATTTTTTTTCAAGCAGAGGAGTGCCTAATATTAATCTTCACTTTGAACCTAAAAGTTCAGCCGCAAAACTCTATTTTTGCTCCCAGAAAAGAGAACAAAATCAGAAGAACAAGATACCTCACTGAGCTATGTGTGCCCCTAAATTTCATTCTGCCAACCCCCAATTTAGCATGCAATGTTATAGCAATCTGATTCTCAGAGACTTGAGAACAGAAAAATAACTGGTGAGATAATGCTTCTAGTATTTGTCTGTTTGTCTTCCATCGTCAATAATGGGGGCGGGGGATCACCATTTCTCTAGTAGAATCAAGCAAGTGTCATTTGAACTGACAAGGAAAGGAAGTAGGGAAGTGGCTGATAAAGTGGTTAATTGGTTTCAATTGTACTCTGCCACCAAGACTCTGTCAAGGTAATGTCTATTCTAATGGATTGGTTGGCATATCTAACCAACCTCTTGCACATAGCTGGCAATGTTATTTCAATAACACTCATTCTGCTGCTACAGTTGTGGGGTTTTTTTTTGGGGGGGGGGAGGGAACTCTTAGCAGCATATATACTTAATTCAAAAATATTGTAGTGTGGAGGGATTCAATGTATTACTATGGTATTCAAATATTATAATACATAAGACAAATTGTTGGCTATGGAGGAGACAAAAAAAAGGACCATGCAGAGTAGAGCTGAAGATGCTTTTTATCATAAAACCATACACATATATGTTTTGTTTTATCATGAAAAGACAATCACAAATCTTATGTTGTCATGGATTGATCTCAAGTTGATTTTTTGTGCTGTACACATTTTGGACTCAATAGTACATTCTTGTGTTTTGAAGTTTTATGTTTTATTTTATTTAAATAATTAATAAAATGTAATGTTTTATTTTAAATGAATAAAACCATTCATGGAGGTGGGCAGGAACTTTCTTATGTTCTTATTCCACTCTTATTTTAAAATAACAATATGCCTGTACATGTCCTACACTCTGCTTTTCTATCTTGTTCAGGGAGTTGTTTCAGTGTTTCAGCAGAAAATGTGTTCCCATCTTACTCCCCCTCCTTTTTGTTCATAATTTAATCCTTTCCCCTCCTCTCAGTTCTTTTGATAACCATAATTCACATTCATTGTAATGCCAATCTTTGGATTTGGATTTTAAGGTCCAATTTCTAGTTCTCAAGACCTGTTCATTGAGTGTCACCTATTTCTTTTATCTTCTGATCTTTCATGTACTGTATTTTCAAAAGTATTCCTGGATGCTACTATTCTTGTTCCTTTTTCTGTCTATCTTAGCTGCATCTGAAAGTGAGAGCCGGTCATGAATGTATGTTTAAACATAAATTAGACTGGGGTTGTTATCTGTAGATTTAGGTCTCTGGTTTTTTTTAATTAAAGCTGCCTTATTACAATATTTGTTGCAAGTCTGCTCCATAATTTTATTTGATAATGTTGCAAAATCCCATAAAAGTTTTGGACTTCATAACTCTTATTAAACAGAGAGAGGTGGTGCCCAGACCAGCTTGATTTACCTTGAAGATTTTTTTTCTTCAAATTACTGTGACCTACTTCTACTGCTAAAACAGCATGTCAGATTATTTGCATATCAAATATTTTGTAAATATTTTCTAGACCTTCAATTAGGAAATCCACATATCAGTAACAAGAAAAGGTAAACAGAACCTCCCAGAAAGAAATAGGTGTGCCTTTTTCCAAATAGCATCCAATTGTTTACTTCTTTATTCTTTCAATTCCATTTATTATTTCAATTTGATTTATAAATGTATTTTGTCTATGGCTCATAGTGGATAATCAACACATTCAAAATGTTAACAAAAACTCAAATCAATATAAAAATTAAAAACCAAGTTAAAAGCATCCAAACAACAGCTTATGTCACCATGAGTCAAAATGAAAAATTCTGGCTGAACAAGAAGGTCTTAAGACCTTTACCAAGCAATTGGGTCTCTGCCACTAGATGAAATATAGGAGTTTGGATTGTATAACCTAGGAGTGATACAGGACTTTTGTCTTAGGAGATACTATTTATAACTCATAACACAGGGATACTTTTTAATCCTGAGTTCCTGTTTACCCGTCTCCCATAATTTGCCAGTATTAGCTCATCTGGTTGTCTTAGCCTATCAGTTTTACCAATGACAGAAATGTGGATTAAAGAGAAGGAATGGCGTACCCCATAACGTAGCATAAACATTGTGTTACATACAATAATATCTAGACTTGAAAGGTAGATTAGAAATAATTGATTCTTGTTCTCTAACATGTTGGGAATGATTGTAATCCTAAAATGTTAGGAATAGATAAGAGAATTCAGTAATAGCAAGGGCGCTGAAGGCAAAGTATATTTATTGATTTATTTAATCAATGTATATGGATGTGCATCTCACATATAGGACTTTATTATGGGTGACTCGCAGAGTTAAAACACCCCCTCCACACACACAGAACCAATACAAGCATAGACAAAAATCATACAACAAAAACCACTCTAACAATAATTTAAAAATTACAACCATAAAAAAAAAATTATGAGAGCACAATCAAACTTACTAATAATATAGCCATTTAACAGGCTCCATACCGCCATTACCAGATCTCCAGAAGAGATGGCAAAACTAAGATTTCAGACCCTTCCAGAAAGCCAACAAGATGAGGGTGAATCATGGTTCCAAAAGGTGAGTCGCAATCCTGAGTGTTGTCAAATGACGTCCCTTAATCAGCAGGACCCATAAGATATCCTTTCTGTCACAGTTCTGGAAATGGATGGATGCACCTGAGGAAAGGTGGTACCTCAATAACCCAGCCCACATCTTGAAGGACTTTATAAGTTATTAACAGCCCTTGAACTGAATCTGGAGGCAAATTGGTAACCAATGAAGCTTGTGTAGCAGAGGTATAACATACACTGATCTAGATTAGCACATAACCATAGTGCTGCAATTTGCATCAGCTGAAGCATACAAGGGGTATCCTTATATAGAGTGCATTACAATAAGCTATTTAAAAGATGAGCAGGCATGGACAACTGAGAGTAGATCCTCATGATCCAGGACTGAGTGCAACTAGAATACAATTCTGAAGTTGCATAAAGGCAGACTCAAACCAGAATTGCTGTCTGTTCATGGTACAAGAGTGGTAAATCCAAAAGGACCTCAGATGGAGATGGCCACATGGTGTTCCTCTCCATCTTTAGAATGCTTATATTGTGTATGTAGGCATGTTTTGCATATGTTTCACCCCAAAATGGTCCCTCATGCAAAATGGTAGAATAGTTTAGGAAGCAATTAATTTACTATTGCAATATTTATAAAGTATAAATCTGTAAAGTCTGTAAAGCTAGTGATTCCTTATACATCCCTAAGAACTATTTTCTCTATTGGCACATATGTCAGATGTGTTAGATTTATCATTTAACCTGTCTCATATTCAAAATATTACATTTTTACCTTCAGGTTTGGGTCCAGCATTTATCATTCTCTATTCTCCTATTTGAAGGACAGGTAACTGTTTATGTTCTTTTGAATACATCTAACTATTAGAAAAAGGAATTTTAGTTAATCAATTAACAAACAATATTTATTAGCCGTCAATTTTCATGTTCTTAAAGGAGAACACAGCATTGAGAGAATGAAAGAAATGCTTCTTAAATGTACCTTCACAAACATATTTAAGCAGAAGACTTTATATTGGAAACATCATTTTTATTATTTTTATCAGAATCATTATCAGAAAAAAAATGTTTTGTATTTTTTCTAAATGATCTTGCTATTCATTCTGAAAGCAAACAACATCAAAAGTGAAGAGATATTAGACCATTTATACGATTGTAGAGACAGACTGAAACTAAAGCTCATGAATACAGAGATTAAAATAGATGGCAATCATTTTTATTTCCCTATTTCTAACCTCATTGTTATTGAAGAATCATATACTATAACGATGTCTGAACTAACACTTTTTTTCAGTATTATCTACTATTCTTCTTCAATTGAATGGAAAAGAAAATGCTGTCAAATTGTTTTTCAAAGAACAAGGATTTGTGGATAAAATTATCTTAGCTGGAATTGAGAATTTGTGATATTCTCTTAGTTGTGAGGTGGCTGACAACTATCTTGCCTATCCTTGTAGAATATTTTCTCCAGAAATCTGCTGTCTTGTTGGCATCTCACACTTCATTTAAATTCTAAGGGAAAACATGTGAGATCTCCTCCCACTGAGCCTTCCACATCAAGAAACGAGTAGCTTCAAAAAGAAAGGGAACTTCCCGCCATTAACTAGCATCCATTAAATCGACTCACATTCTTTACCCCAAATCCATTAGAAAACATCATAAAATGAGATACAAAACAGAAGTTTATTTCATGGCAAAGAAAAGTTTCAGACAATATAAATATAGATTTTGTCAGAGGTAATTACAATATCCTTCTTCTTCAATTTCACACATCCCCAGAATTCCAGCCAAAGTATTCTCCTTAATCAAATCTGTTCAACCTGAGCAACTTTAAAGATCTCCCAGAAATCTCTAACCAGCTTTGGGGAATTATGGGAGTTGAAATCCACAAGTCTTAAAGTTGCTAATGTTGAACATCCGTGTCCTAAATTATCTGGAAGATACTACACTAACAGAAGGTTCAATCATAAAGTCCCTGATCTCAAACAGATTATTCTCTCCTCCTCCTCCTTCTTTCAGGAGACTTAAAAGGTTTTAAAAAGCATCCCTAACAATGACATATGCTGTACTTTATTGGAATAATAATACTGCCCATGGCCCCTCTTTATATATTCCATTAGATTTCAAATGGCTCCCTTGTTGGGATGTTAGATATTTGAAAGTGCTATCATTTCAGTTACTGGAATAACTTTTTTTTAATCCCTATAAATATGATAATGTAATTAAGTTTTCCTTTCTGATAATTTTCAGGGCACAAGGGCATTCTTTGGATTTTCTCTATAGTTCTTTCAGCTGGAAGCTTTAGCAGGAAAGAAGTTTATGCAAGCAGTAGGCTGAACTAGACCAGCATTATCCCTGGTGTGTACTTCCAGGCAAATATACTGTATATAGGGGGATCTTGCTTACCAAGTGTAAGTGGCACTAGAAATTCCATTGGTTGTAAGGCATTATGTCATGTGACCACATAGACTTTTTATGGCAGTTCTGGCAGTTTCCAATGCCGTTGTTAGTGACAGTTTCCTGAGGTCACATGATCACCATTTTGGCTTCTTCACTGACTTTGTTTCTTGGAAGCCAGCAGTCAATAGTGATCATGTGACCATGGGATGCTGTAACATCGTAATTGTAAGCCCTTTGCCAAGCACCTGAATCTTAATCAATAATCATGAGGACATTGTGATGGTCACAACTAAAAGGGATTGTAAATCCCTCTTTTTTCATAGCTGTCATAACTTCAGAAAGTCACTGAATAAGTGGATGTTAAGTGAGGAGGGCTACCTGTACCAAATTATACCACTAGGAACAAAGCTTGTCTAAGTCATTTACTTGCCTTTAGATTTATTCCACATATTAGATGTTTGCTGAATTACAAATAAAATATCATTTTGGTATTAACAAAAGGAAGATGTTCCTTCTATCTATTTCAGTTCTTCTCCCTGTTTCAAGAAACAATCACCCAGATATATTTGTCTTCTGTTTGCAAACATTTTCTGGCATAAATTGAAAAGCTTTTAAATAATGTGTCATTGTTATCATGACTTTTTGTTATTAACTCTTGAATTAATCATTTTTCATCGGCTTTTTAACTTTTGAGATATTTGATAAAATGAAGATACTGTATAATTCAATACATACACATCACAAGCATGCTCTGAAAATTACAGTGAGGATTGTGGATGCAACCTGTTACTTTTATTGAATATTGGAAAGACAGATGAATAATAAATGGCACACAAAATAATGTACCTGGGACCCATTTATTTTATAGAGCATGCATATATATCTTTGTATATTTCACTTTAGCAGTTCTTGCTATTTCTGCAGATTGCCTCAGATTTAATATTTAGGTAGACCTAGGGGGAAAAATTGCTGCTTGTCAGAATAAACAGTCTCAGGCTAGACTGAATCTTATTCAGTAAGTCATTCCTACTAGAAAGACCACAAAATAATACATATAGTAAAAGTCAATATTTTCAATATTTGTATGTAGTATTGTATGTAGTATGTAGACAAAAACATAAGTCATTTTATTTGGAAATGAGAACAAGAAAAAATAAATCTTCCAAAATGTCACATTACAATATCTATTTCATCTCTTTTCTTATCTCCAGACCATTTGTTATCATCCCAAAAAATCTCAAGATCTTATAGTTTAGTTTTCATTACTGTCACCTATCAGTTCTTTAACAAATCCATGCATTTTACAAATGCAAAGTTGGTAATATTCTACTGCAGTCCAATTTCAACTGTTTTCCTATAAGACTTTACATTGGAACTGATTTTATCTTTCCTACTATCAGTTTGATCAGTGTAAAACAGCAATTGAAAGTAGCCCCTAACAGAAGACAGAAAATGTTTTATGGGTAGACTATGTGCAGTAAAATAAATGTGAAACTATTTTTTTTAACTGTACATAAAAATAAAATGGATTATGAAGCAATGAAATTGATGGAAATATTATGAAAGACACAGGTGACAAAAGTATTCAGATATCAAGTGTTCTTTTATACTCAGGAATGAGAGGCTAAATACATTTTTCTCTTTGGCTTTTTCCTGGATATAAAATTTCAAATGACAGTTTTTTTAAAAAAAATCTCAGGTTTTGTAAAGAAAAAAGAAGCATCAGATTAAATGCTTCTCAAATATTACTAATTTTATGACTGTGATTTAACAAAGACTACCTACTTAATGTTAAATATATAATTTAAAATAAAATATTATATTGAAATATATAAAGTTCTCAAGAATATTTCATCATATTTAAATAACATTCTGTTTTCACTCCTGACGGAAAGAAAAAAGTTCAAGCATCAAACTGAATATGGAATTCATTATTGCAACTGAGATATAATTTTTTTATTCATATTCCATTTGAAAATTTTCTTATTACTAGAACAATGCAGAGTTTGAGCTACATGCTACAAAACACCTAAGCTTTAATTCATTAATCAAAGTAGTGAATTGCTACAAAGTATTGTACCAAATCAGTTTGCTTCAAAACATTCTGTCATTTTTTGAAGGAGTTTAGAGATTCAATGGTTTTGAGATTGTTGTAGATAATATGCAATATGGCGACTTCACTATTTTTCACTTGGTGCCTTTAGAATGAGGCAGTTTATAAATCTTATAAACCAACCAATCATGAACCTGGATGGAGGGACCGTGTGTACTTTTTAACATTAATATAAGTAGCTGGCCATAATGAGATGTAATATTTAAATTATGGTTCATTTCTCAGTCACCCAGATGTTTACACTAGATTTAGCATTCTTATCTACCTATCGAGCCCTTCCCAAAGATCTGGGATTGGCAGATCTTTATGTTTGATGGTTTTAAAGGTATCATAACAGGACCTAACAGATGCCAAGTAATGCTGCCTTTTGCAATTGATTGAAAGAGATTTTATCAATGTTGATAGTCTTCAAGTGATTTTCTAGATCAGGGTGTCAAACTTGATCCCATTGCGGGCCGTATCAGAATTTTGTTTGCCCTTGGGGTGTGTGGCCTGGTCATCATGGCCAAGTGGGTAGGCATGGATGGGGTGGGCCAGGGTAGCACAGGCCAGTCCCTTGCTATCTTCGGGATGGCCCCATGGGACAACTTTGAGCTTATCATGGGCTGGACCACAGGCTGCATGTTGGACACATCTGCTCTAGATTGTTTTGGGATTGCATGCAAGGCTCCTATTACTGGTACTATCTTTGCTTTCATTTGCCATAGTCATTCCACTTTTATATTCAGGTCTTTATATTTGTTTTTCTCCAGTTCTTTCTCTTCAATTTTGCTGTCTCCAGATACTGCAGTGTCTACTAACAACTTTTTTTCTTTCTTATTGACAACTGTTAAGTTTTATTTTATTATTCTGAGCATAATTCACTTGTTTGGCTTCTATAATGTGGCCTGCCACAAGTCTCAACTTTGTTCCTTTATATCAATGAAATAATATATTATCTTTATCCAATCAACATGATTTGAAAATCAATTCAGATCTATGTATTCTCAGACTGGGTCAGAATCAACCAGTCCAATACATATTCTTGAGTCATATTCCTCAAAAGAACAAGTCGGGTTATTGTTCAGTACCATGCCAAATAAAAACTAACTTTAAAAAAAAAATTTTTTAAATAAGTTTTTATTTTTAAGTTGAGCTGAACCAAGATGTTCTACATTTGTTCAGCAAAATGTCTTTATAGATTCTTTGCTGGATGAGTGTGCTGTCTTTTCCTCCTTACCACTGCCTTGAAAGTGGTATAGAGAAACTATTTCAAAAATGTATTGTGGTGAGATTCTTGAATGTATTTAAGTAAACCTTGGCAGAGTTAATCTTCAATAAATTGTCTACTACTCCTGTTATTTTTACCCAATTCCACCAAATTACAAAGGAGCTGCAGATGTTGATGCCACCTCATTATAGACTAAGAACTGAAATGTGACTGCAGTAAATAAATGTTAGCTTTTTCTAAAACATGTTCTACTATGATAGATTATCTCAGAGGAAAAATAATCATATGTAAAAATGTCTGCAAGGTTGAGTTTAATTTGATTTGGCAAACATATCTCAGAAGAATGGCTGGCTCAGAAGAATACATGAGATCTTCAAGTCAAACAAACCCAACTGAGAAATATTTGCTCTTTTTAATATATAGGTATAGTCATGAGTTTAAGGTGTAGTCATGAGTTTATTCATATGAGACAGTCTTCTATATTTACAAACAAATAAATCAACTTTTGTATTTCTTTTTTGAAACAAGGTGCATAAACCAATCAGGGAGACCTTATACATCCTGTATCATTTCAATGTCCAGGACATCAAAGCTTCAATAATTCAATTAAAATTAGTAATGCATTTCCTGCAAGCATTTGTGGATTGGTAATAAAGATGAGTTGTGGGGGATAGTTGAGGAGAACATGAAGTTAAGAGACTACAAAGGATTTAAATAGTTTTGGAAGGAATGAATGGAAGGAAAGCTGAAACAATTGGGCAATTGGGAAGTTTAATTATAAGAATCTGGAAAGGAGACAAGTTGAGAAGGATCATGATTTAAAGATTAGAGATTATCAATAATTATTACTGTCATTAAGGATAATCATTTTAAAAATTAAAATCTAGGAAATAAAAGCCTTAAAAAAAACTATTGTAACTGAAAAGTGCCTCGCTGAATGGAATAAATCTATTTTCATGTTAAAAGGGATTAAAAGCTGAATTATACTGGTAGTAGTAGTGGCCAAATTTGAGAAGAAAACAAGAAGAGGAAGATTTTATCCTTGAGGCATTGTAATCTGTACTGAAATACAGATTTCAAAAAAACAATTGAAAAAAAAAAGATTTAAAAAAAACAGAATGTAAGAATGCCACAGATAATCTCTTTCCTTCATATCTGCTCTGGCAGAAAGTTCCTGACACCTTAAAAAGGTATACAATAATACTAGTACATTATATGAATTTGTATATTTCAGTACTATTGATCAGTAATTGGCCAATGATTTTCAGAATTCTAAAAGAGATCTTCTAAATTATATATTATGTCTTTTATTTTATTTTTTTCAACCATACAAAAGACACCAGAGTTAAAACTGAGCTAATTTGCACACAGAACATATGTTTTGCACTGAGAGTTCTCCATCTAGGACATCTAAACTAATAATATCACCTTACAGAGAGTACTTACAAAACACCTGGGTTTAACTTTATTCTGTAGCATGGTGTAATGTATAATAACTATTAACACATATATGGTGGAATATTTTTCAGGAAGGCTTTCTTTTTCAAGAGTAAATTGGGATTGGAGAATACTAGGAATATCTTCCGAGCTACATTTTGGTAGCTCAGCCAAAACAGGAATAGCAGATTAAAGAAGTATATGAATGGATACGTTTGTTTCATAAGCATAATTAATTATTAAATTAATGCTGTAGAGTACACTTTTCTTATGGCATGTAGATTGAAAATTACTACATTAGAACATACTTGTTTAATCAAAGAAAATCTAGTAGATTTTTTTCCAGAGGGTACAATTTGATTGCAACAATGATAATCATATTTTAAAAATATTATCCTTTAACTTAATGCTAAAGACACGAGAAAAAATGAAACTCATTTTTACACTAAAATTGGCTAGGCTAAAGTATTTGTTGAAAATGTTTCCTATAACATTTATATGATTATAAATAATGTTTATAAAAAAAAGGAAATGTTTCCTTTAACATTTATATGATTATAAATAACATTCTAGAAATTTCTTCTCTGACTCCGTTTTTCAATAAGGTTTTTTCTCCTCCTGAATAAGAATAGTCATGTTTTAATTTCTGCCTATAGAAAAAAAGTGTGATATTCCAGGTAATATCAGATATTTTTCAATACTATTTGTACTGATTTTTGAACTGAATTTCCCATTATTATTATTATAGACAACTACTTCTGTGAAAGTCATGCATGCTTCATGAAACATATCCTGTCTATGGGGAATTATCAAAAATTTCTAATGTTTCTTATCATGTTAAAGACTCCTCTCTAATTCGGGGATGAGCTAGTGTGATCAGTGAGAACATTCCATAAATACCAATCAATGATGTTTCCAGGCAAACGTTGCAATCTGACAAGAACTACATGTTTATCTCATGGAAAGAAACAACTATACATTGTAAATAAATAGAATAAATCAATAAGTACATCTTCCTTCTGGAGTATATTTCTGAATTCCACCATCAATGAACCCCATTTATATGTGCCCATATTTTTAAAAAAATTAAAAGATGCATACAAATTTTACAAGAAACATTGTTACACTCAAATGATCTTCCCACCTCATTTTTTTCTGCCCTTACAGAAAATAGAATTTAAAACAGGCCATTTGAAATTATTCAAATCAATGAATGAAGCTAACTGTTCTGGGATTGAAACAGAATATTGGGGATGAAAACATTTTAAACTCATAGTTTTCTCTCTAGTCAATACTAGAATTCAATACTCCTTTTGCAACAAATATTTAATTAAAAAAATATTTTGCTTTAAATCAAATTACCAGACTATATTTACTCCTGCTACTGACAATGAAATTTTCATATTTTCTACTCACTCTGGAGAGTATTAATTTAGCATACATGTGGAATGTTTTTGTAATTCCTCAGATTTTTGTTCTTATTCATGCAATCTACCAAAATCTTATTTTCATGATAGAGGAACAGAAATATCCCTTGGTTCTCATCTGTTAAGTGTTACATACCAAAGTTAATATGCACATATAATTGTCTCATTTACAACTTCCTAAAACATGAATTGGATGTATAGATAAATAAGTATTCTTGTAGACCTCTGGTTCATGTAGCATTTTTTCCTATCCCTGGTGAAATTAAGCAGACGTTTCTGTCCTATATAAAATGAAACATCCCCACCCCCCACCAAAAACTAATTAAGAAAATTATAAATTGTAAATTAGCCTTTAAATTATGTAGTTAGTGGTGGGATTCAGCCAGTTCTAGCTGGTTCGGGCAAACTGGTAGTAAAAATTCTGGCTGGCCCAACCCCTTCCTGACCCCCCACACCACCCAGTCACTCCTCATCTGGTC
>JANHFL010001819.1:112254-123919 GCA_032468155.1 Oxyrhabdium leporinum
TTGAACCGCTAGATTGAATCAGCAGAAGTGGCCTGCAGTTCAACACTCTAACCACTGCGCCACCTAGGCTCTATATCATTGTGAGCAATTTAATACGTATACTAGGATTAAGCTACATGGTATGTGTGAACCTATGCCAACAAGTATTGTTGTTTCTCCTTCCAGACTAGTACCCGTTTTTATTTTTTACCGAGTCCCAGTTTCAATGACACTATGAAAAAATTACTGAAAATTACTGGTTTCATCTCTGAAAAAAAATCTTTTTTAAAAACTCTGTTAGCAGTCTATCATATAGGGTACTGCCTGATATTGTAACTTTGTCAGTTAAAATGCTTAGCTATTCCCTTTCCCTACTATTCCATATATTTTCCTAATGTTTTTTTCCTGGTCCTATTATGTACATGTTCAGTATTTTTTGGTGCACTTGACCCATGACTCATCCCAGCTGATTCCTGCTGCTCTATGCCTCTTTTCTAAATATTTCTGGGAGATTCCCAAGATTTCCGACTATCCCTGTAAAATATTACCAGGCATTGGGATGATGGCATACTTTTGGCAATGTAAAAACACAGATTCTTCTTTTGGGTGGTGTTGATCTAAGGACCTGACTGAATGATGCACTGTCTATACATCTTCTTTCCTTGACTATCTGCAACAGGGAACCTGTCCAGAGAAGAATTTAGCTTAAGTTGAACCATGGAGCCACGATGGCGCAGTGGTTAGACTTAGAGTGCAGTTCTGCAGGCTACTTCTGCTGCCTGCTAGCTGCCTGCAATTTGGCAGTTCAAACCTCACCAGGCTCAAGGTTGACTCAGCCTTCCATCCTTCCAAGGTGGGTAAAATGAGGACCCAGATTGTTGGAGGAAATATATGCTGACTCTGTAAACCACTTAGAGAGGGCTGTAAAGCACTATAAAGCAGTATATAAGTTTAGGTGCTATTGCTATTGCTATGTATGCTATCCAACCATACTTCTTATTGGCTTCTGTGTAGACTTCTATTTCGGGAATCACTAACTGTGAGGAAAGCAACCTGATGCTGTCCAGATATTTGGAATTCATTCTCAACTTGCCAATATAGCAATTGTAAACTAATAATCTGTACTATAACTACACAGATTTAGAAGGGCTTGATTCTGCTCTGAAAGAAGACGGATTCCAAAATCTAATCAGTCAATAGTGGTTCTGTTTAAAAACACCTGCCACATAGTTAAATTGCACATAAAATTTCTCTTGACTAGGCATTTTTGTGACTCACCCTTGTAGAAAATTATACATTTCTCATGTCAGAATATAACATTATCAATGATTCAAAAAAAAAAAAGTCTGCTTGTATAAAATCTAAGCTCCTTTAATTTCCTATTCACATTCATGATGACTACTGTCATTCTGAAAAACTCTGCTTGCTGGCAGTGAAAAGGATAAGGAAAGGTTATTTTTCACGAATTGTGCAGTGTAGAGAGTGATTTTACCTATTTTTACTTTAAAAGAAATTCAGTTGCCCCTTGATTTTATATCAATATAGCGAATAGTCTGAATTATAGGTAAAGGGCAAAATTACAAATTGGGTTACATGAACAATTCCCTGCCTGCTGTTCCTAGAACAGCATTAAGCTCACTTGATGAAACTGCCTATAAATTGCTGGAAGGAAGTCTGGATTACATGCTGGGCTTAATTAGACTTCATCTTTATTTCAGCATAAAAATTGAGGTGTATATATGGAAAGTGCAGTTTGCAAAGATCTCTCTATATTACCACTAAGGCTCCCATAGCAAAGGGGTTATCTCAGTAGTTTGGTCCAGTTCAAAGAACAAGTTGTTAAATTGCTCCACACATTACCACTAAGCCAAAAACTTTCATTTCTGCCTGCTCTGCCCTGTAAAGTTGGCTTATTCAGGAAAAGTGAGAAGGAAAGCATCTGTCTGAGATTGGCCTTTGAATGCACAAAGCTCTGACAGAGTCAAACTCTGGGTTTTGCAGAGAGTTAGATTGTTCAAGCAAAATTAGGGGAAAGTGTGAGCTGGATTTAGTTTAACTGAATTGAACATACTGAGATTTAAACAACTAAGTGAGAATTTAACTTGTATTGATTCCTTTTTCATATAACTTAATGCTCATGAAATTGAGATTTCAAGTGGAAATGTTGAAGATCGTAGACAGAAAAAGAAATTAAAGCAGCAAAAGGGAGAATAAGACAGGATAATCTACCTTTGTTTGTGTTTTGTGCCCTCTCAAATGTCTTCTGACTTCTATTGCTGAAGACTGGCACACACAGTTTCTTACAATTTTAAAGCAGGAAATAAATAGGACTCTAATACAGATCCTACAATATTTCTAATGGAGTTTAAAAAAAATTAAAGCTGTCTCCAAACAAAGGATAAGGTGAGACTCTTCAACCTTGCATTACTGTCCTCAACCTGTGACTCTCAGGTCTTCAAAAAATATTAGATATGGCCTCTAGCCATCAGAAAGTTGATCCACCCTGAAACAAGAAAAAGAAATGAATAAAAGACCATATGTAGAGAAAGGTATGGAGGATAGCAGCTTTCAGCAGGTAAGTTGAGGGGTACAAATGCATCATTAGTTGGGGAAATTGAGGCACACCTATAGGCATCAATCATTTTTGGATAATTACCTTGGTGAATTCCATTCCTGTATGACAGTAGTAGCAAAAAGTTCTATCTAGGACAAACTCCTATCATATAGAATAAGATATTGTATTATTGTTGCCATTGTCATCACAAACTCATAACATGCTTCATGTAATTAAGTATACATCAAAAGAAGAAAAAAATAATTTAGGGGCAGTTGAGAATGGGGCAGTGAGATCACAATCAGTTCTGTAATAGGAAACAAAAGCTGAACTCTTGAAAATGTAAAAAGAATGTCCTTGAGAGGAAAAGAATGGTTTTGCTGCTTTTCAAGATTATTATTATTTTTTTTTAAAAAGGGCTTGTACTGATATGAAAGTGCTCCTAAAATAACCGACAATCATGTCCTCTTTTAGAAGTGCTCCAAATTCCACTAAAGATCTAATAGCATAATTAAAGAAAAACAAGATTGCTGGCAATAACATGCATTATAACTGCTTTCTATGGAAATCATAAAAAACCTTGAAACTACCTTGAAAAGGAGTGCTTGGAATGATTGTGTAATAATGTGTATAACAAATGGGAATAAAGGCTATGTGACAGAATAAAGTATTAAAACTAAATATGCAAAATACCACTTAGAAACAGCTTGCAAATTGCTGGATGTCATGTATGCTTTTAGAATTGGACTGACTATCGAAACCTCAGCATTGTTTTAAGTTAAAAAAATAAACTGCAGAAGAATCCCAAAGTTCAAAGTTATAAGGTGGAATGACAAATGAATTTTAATGTAGTTGAAGATCTCACAACAACGTGATATTCTGATGAAATCAGAGTGCAGACCTCATTCCCCTATCTTAATATGTTACTTAAGCATGAAACCTTTCTTTTGGAGTCAAAGTGCCATCAAACAATAAACTAAGAAATCAACAATTGTCTCCTATGTGGGAGTATTAATCTCTATAAAGTTAATCCCGATACAATTTATGGATAGTGAAACATTATCTAAAGGAACTTCTTTTAAGTAGGCTGTTATTATGGTTAATACTTTGAGAAATAATACATTTTACTTAGCCTTATGCTACTCCACATCCATGTCACACTCACAAAATTTAGTTGTTCTAAAGGGTGCCATAATTCCAAATATTGCCATGCAGTATATGCAGTAACTGCATTTGAATATTTCTGCAATAAGTAGATTAATTGATTATGTGCCACAAAGCCAGGGTTGACTCTTAGTGACCACAAAGATAGATTTTTCTCCAAAATAACCTGGTCTTTCAGGACTTCCACTCTCCACCCCTCACTGCTGTAACTGAATGCATCCATCTTGTTGCTGGTCATTTCCTTTCCTTTCAGTAATAACTAAACTTCTCCTTATTTATACTTGATTTATCTATCTACTTTAAATCAAATATTTAAAAATGCAAACAGAAGACTTCTGAAGTATGAAAGTAGTTATTAATTTGTTTAAGAACTTCGTTTAACACTAAGAAAGATATCAGTTTTGTCAAAAAAAAAGAGTCACTGCAGATAAGTTTTCTTTTTTTTTATTGGAACAGCATCTTGTAATCAAAATACCAATGTAAGAAAATTGTCATCTTAACATGTGGCTCAAAGAATTGAAATGTCTTTTACTGTATAATTAAATGATTAAGCTTGAATTGATTAATCTATCCATTCTAATGTCTGAACAGCTTGTAGCAATAATTACCAGCTTCTTTGCAGATATATGTATAATAGAAACTCTCTCTGAGATCCAAGTGAGAGAGATTCACTGTCATAACAATAGCCACTGCAACCTAGTGTAAGCAACATCAGTCTCATGCAATCAGATTTCTAATCATCCATACTTTGGACTAACTGCTTGGACAAACAAGCTTGCTAAATTGGTGATAAACAAAGGGCAAGAAAAGGTGCAGTCTTGTTCTTTGCATAATAAAAACTCCTTTCTATACCCAAAACCACAACTTTTTAAGTGCTGAAGTTGGAATGAAGCATGCAAAATAAGGCAATGATTTATAACAATGCTTAATTTATATGTTTTGTCTTCGGTACGTTTTTCTCAGATTGGACAAAATGGATTGAATTTGTAAAATGAAAGACATTAAGGAGAGGAGAGAAATAAATATGGAAGGTTACAGATGAAGAGGCTTCATTTTGTGATAACATATTCTTCTTACTCATAATTCTAAGCATGTATTTAAAACTTTTTTCTACAGGTATACATTATTCTTAACAAACCCTTTTTAGTTAGGAAGCTGTTGGGAACTTGAATTCATTATTCTCTGGCAGCCCGGTCTACCTCATAGGATAGGGGGCAATAGAGAAAGATAAATTTATACATTGCTATGGATCGTCTGGAAGAAAATCAGAACAGAAATGTATTCAACAGTAATATCTGAGGAGGAAACTACTTTGCTCGAATTTAAGTTTCAATCAAACATCACCCAGCATCTTCACAGCTGGCTTAATTTGGGATTTAATCTCTGTGGAGAAAAGCATGAAGGACAGAAGTTAGGACATAATCCTTTGCTGATTACCTGGTAGTTATGGAGAGCAACATGATAGATATTGGACAGAAAATCTCTCTTGGAAACTGGTTAGCTTGCTGAATTATATCCACCTGACTGATGGAAAGCACAATTAGTGATGCAGGAAGTAAAAGATAGCTGAAACCCGGAAGCCTTGAAGATAGCAACTCTATGAAGAATATTTAAAGGATCTGGATATGTTTAGCCTGGAGAAGAAACAACTGAAGGAAAATATGGAAGCAGTCATCAAATACCTAACAGGTTATCACAAAGAAGATGAAAGGGATTGTACTGCTCCAGAAGTCAGAACCAAAACAAATGAGTTAGAAATACAAAGAAGATCCAGGCTAAATGCCAGGAGGAAACTCCTGACAGCATGACATATCAACAGTTCACCTTGCCACATATGGTGAATTCTCCTTTGCTAGGGCTCCTTAAACAGAAACCACAAACAATTGTAAATGATACAAGGAGTTGGACTAGATTACTCCAGAGTCTCTTTCAACCCTTTGATTCTATTCTTGAAGGATATTTGGGCACATCAAAATCTTACAGGATCATAACATAATTAATCTAACAATCCTTCTACTACTGGTTAGAGAAATGTTGTTATTTTTTTTTATCAGTTCTTGGTTAATCTGATGAAGAAAGTTTGCATTAAGAAAAAAGATCAGAATGTCACTGAAATTCTCATGAGATGAATTATTTTTTTATTTATAAAGTTATAAAATGGACAAGACATGTACAAATGATTTGATTTTCATTATATATCATCCTTATTTTTTTTTACAATTAGCTGCCAATAAAATTCCTACAGGGGGGGGGCCTTCAATAATACTGCTACTCTCACCGTCAAAGGAAAGTCCTATCTTGAGAAATATTTATTAAGCAAATTTATAGAGCTGCTCAACTACCAAAAGCAAACTCTGCTGGAGTCTCAACAGAAACTTCTATCCATCCACCAACCAGCATTGTCTACTTTTGGCCCAAGTACCTAGGAAGAAAACTAGTTCTTCATCATCTTCCTGAAGTGAAGAATATGGTCAAAATAGTTCATATCTCTAGGGACAAAGAGTTCCACAAGTAACCTTTAGGGTTTTAGAGATGAAAACTAGCACCTTAAATTTCATCCAGAAGTCTGCTGATTTCCAATGCAGTTGTTAAAAATACAGGTATGCCAAGGTGTGCCCACTACTTTCTGTGCTACTGCGTTCTGCATTTTGTACCACAACCAAATACTCTTCAAGGACAGTCTAATATAGATCACATTGAAGTAGTTCAGTTGGGAGGTGATTAAGGCATGAGTGACTGAGAGCAGTGCTCCCAGATCTAGCAAAGTATGCAACTGCATACTTTGCAAGATGTATTTGAGCAAAGGCCCTCCTCATCATCATGGTGGCCACTTGCCCTTAGTTTAGGAGAATCCCAGACTGCACAACAGCTCTGCCTTGAGAGGGCTCACCAGAGGTCCTTTACAAGGTGATCAATGCCATCTCAGTGCTATATCTGGCATGGCACCTGAAAGTAATGACTCCAGACTACTTGCTTTATCCAGATAATTTCTTCTTCGGTCAAGAAATTATATGCCCACAATTTATGGATAATTTTACAAAACCATTGTTTTTCAGTTCTCTCCATAAGAATTCTTGATGGCCTAAGTTACTGCAAATATTTCAGTTTAGGCTTTAGGTTGCTGTTAGACATTCCTAAGCCCTCATCAGCATTGTTAATTCAATTCAGTGTTTCTTTTCTTACTCCCTTTGAGATAAGAAGATGTTGGTAAAATTACAGATTACAATAGTGCAAGGGGTTAATAGGTAAGGGGTTCACAGTTTAATTTTGTGGACTGCAGATCCTTGACAAGGCAGGCATCTGTGGACATATATATCTTTTTTTCAGTACTTATTGGATATTGATAATATTTTATCTCCACTCCTTACAAAATCCAGATTCTCACAAACATAGATATTAGTGGTGATGAGAACTGGTAGCATATCAAATGTGCCCATTTCAGTCCCTATTTAGACTTGAACTTTATAAAACAAAAGAATTGTGTGAAATGTCCCTATGTTGTTGGAATTAAAACTTATAGAATAGTGATAGGAATGCTTGAAGATTCTTAAAAAATGTGCATTCTCTCTTCCTTCGCTTAGCCAAAATTGCTATCTTCTTCTGAACAAAAATTCATCAGCCAAGGGCTCTTGTTAATGGATTATTCTATCAAGCTTTCTTTCTCTCCTCAAAGCAAGTGATTCATCATCTCCACAGTGTTAGCAAAAGCATTTGGGGTCTAAGTTGTAACTCTAAGTGTCTTCAAACAAAAAGCCAATCAAGGAACCAGCAAGTTAAATTAAATGTCTCTTTTTAGGCAATGCGGTCTTAGTTAATGAATGATTATAATATACCTTTAAAAAGTCTCTCCCAACTGCTTTCTAAAGAAATTTAACTTGTAGAGAGAATTAAATGAATGAATGAAATAGTCTTATATGTGTGCATCTGGAGACAAATCCCATCACCATTCAATAGTAGGAACTTGCAGTCTTACCTTTATTGTTGGATTGAAAATACAGGTAGTCCTTGGCTTAGGACGACAATTAAGACCAAAATTTCCATTGCTAAGTGTTGTGGTCATAAAGTACAAACAGCATAACTTAGAACAGCAATCTTGCAGTCCCCATTGCCTTCACTAACTGAACCTCATGGTTGTTAGGCAGGGCAACATCTTCCCACACCTAAAGTCAATGGGGAAGTAGAAAGATGTAGGATCCAGGCCTACAGGCAAGCAGGATATGAGACAGGATCTGGGAAAGTGCATGAGGCTGAAAGAATGTGTGGAAGAAGGACTGCACAGATTGAGATGGGAGCATAAAAGTATAAATGTGTGCATGAGAGAGGTAGCATGGGTTGGGAAGGGTGCAAGGTGGTACGTGACATTGGTAAGAGTGGTGCTCAAGAGTGTGAGGAGGCTCACAAGAGGTGTGTCATGGGTTGGGGAGGGTGTGCAAGTATATGGAAGACATGTGGTGTCAGTTGGGAAGGTAAGAGAAATTGTGAAAGATGTGAGGGGCTGAGTGAGAAGTGCCACATAGGGCAGGGAGGGTGTGCAAGAATGTGTCATGGATCAGGAAAAATGCACAGGGATGTAAGGTGGTGTGTCAGGGTTTGAGGAAGGTGCATCAAGGATTGGGTAGTATACACAAGGGTGTGCAAGTGGCTGGCATAATACAATTACAAAGGGGATGGAGAAGGTGAAGGAGACTTATCCCAGTTGACCTGCAGTCTTCTCTGCTGGCCTCCCTATTGACATTCTGGGTGAAGCTGGAAAGAAAAGTTGCAAGTGGCAATTATATGACTGTGGGATACTTGGCAACCAGTCCTATGTCCAAATGTGTTGCCAAGCACCCAGACCACAATCATGTGATTATGGGGGTGCTAGGAAAGCCATAGGTTTGGGGATCAGTCATAACCACCCTTTGTTTAATGCTGTCCTAACTTTGAATGAACACTGAATGACCTGTAGACATTCTTAGAGTTAACAACAGAAAAATCCTAAGAGTAATTCACAAGCTCAGAATCACTAAACTCCATCAAATATAAGGGAAAGTAAAGTTTTCTAATGTTTGTCTTGGATCACTTAAATATTTCCTCCTTCATTTAACTATAAAATAAAAATTTATAAAGAACTTTCTTTACATTTAGCAGTGGTGCATCAATTACTGCAGACTTTAAGCAAAAACTGAGAATTCAGAGGTATACAACAGCCACCCCACTTCTGAGAAGTCCTAGACACAGCCCTTTGAGACCTTTGGCAATTATTAAGAGAAGAGAAAATAATTAAATACATGCCTAGGGAGAAATTATGTTAATTACAAGGAATTGTAATTAAAAATAAATGAAATGAAATCCCATTTACTTTTGAACTAGTCCCAACCACTGCTTTTTTTCTGTGCGAACTTTAGCAGCAAGTCCAAATGCTGAATCCACATGGTATAACTCATTAGTGCTCAATTCCAACATTATCTGCAACTCTCCATATATTTGTTTGCAGTCCCAAAAGCCCTTGCAAAATTCCTGAAAATTTGAATTACATTTTTAACCTGACTGAACAGGATGACTAATAAATAAAGGACTTAATATTCAATTAATACATGTTTACTTTTTATGCAAATCTCATCAAATTTAGTTTTTGACTTGGCTTCATCGAATGCACAGGATTCAAAGGCTAGGCGCATCTTTCAGCCAGGAAAAATGAAATAACATATTACAGATCATCTCCTTGATTGAGAAGAATGCAGACTACAAAATAAACTTTGGGAATGTACCATTTATAAAAGGAATAAGGGGGATGCTGGATCAATGTTCTGAACAATTCCTTGAATACGCTGCAGTAGTTTTCTTTCAAAAGATGCTGCTAAGGGAATCTTGTGCTAACCTAATTGCCATTCCATGAAGGACTGGCATCTATCTGCAAAATGGAGATGGCTTTTTGTTACTTAGGGTGGGAGCACAACTAAGTAATCCCCCTTTTTTAATTATTAAAAGTGGTTCTTTCTGTCCCCCTCCCTGGGCCCCTTCTATTTGACATATCAAGGACAAAGCATTATTTTTCCATTTTTTTTCTACGTAATTTCTTTTTTTACAGCTAGACCTTCACTGCTTAAGTATATACTTTATTTTGGGAATATTTAACTCATACAATGTAATTTCATAGTTTATGAATTTCTCCGATTATGTTGGGCACAGGATATTTTGGTAGAAAAATGAAAATAAATAAGTACTGTTGATGCAAATTGACCAACAGCACCCCAAATATACTGGCTGAACAATCAGTGCTATTCATAAAGCTGATTAACACATTCTAAAGATTGAACATTCTACAGTCAGAGGAGTCTACAGTCAGAGGAGGCAGCTTCCTCATTCATTGTTACATATTCATCTAGAATCAGCAATTAGGAAAAAGGATTTTCATCTCCTAAGAAAGAAAGTGATCAAACAAGCTTTCTCCTAAACTGCCAGAATTCTTGTAGCAAACAAGAATGTTGACGTTATGGATGAGCTTGTCGATGATAGCAGTAACTTGCAGAAATGGTGGGACACGGCAGACTCGTGCAACACTTCAGACTTGAAGGCAAAAAGGAGATTCTGACCATGCAGAGATACTCACGTAGCCTCTGCCTGCATCTCATGGCAACTCTTTTCAATTGCAGCACAATCCTGAGGCAATATGTCTTTCATTCAAAGAGTATTTGATAGCCAATAAATACACATTCCAATATGTCCCAAAGCACCTGCTAGTCTTTGGATCCCAAAATTTGGCAGAGCTCTAATTATTACAATCTGGTCTCAGTTTCATAAGATGGAACCATGGAAACTTTCTTTTAAATATATGTGTGAAGATAAGGCTGGAATGTTTTGATTTGAAGATTAGGGTCCTATTACAGATTACCCAGTAAGAAAGATGGGAGTTATAATTAATTAATAATTTTGCAGACATTCATGGAACAATAGTTGAACAAATTACTTATAAAATGGGGCTGCATATATTTGATTGGGACAATAAAGTTTATAAGTGGGAGGAGGGTAGGAGGGTAGCTTTCATGTTTACATATATCCATGGTGAGGAGGATGTTTTAAAGTCTTGTGGCAGAGACTGGAATTCCTGTCTCAACCAGGAGGGATTAATGGCTATGGAATGCTATTGGATCAAGTTTTGAAAAATATGAGTTGTCTAAAATATTATCATCTAGAGAGTACCAGATGAGGCAAAATATACCTATAATGCTTGTTTGAAACCACAGAAATCCAGGCCCAAGCACTGTTTCAAAAACTGAGTTTGTATAAAAGGCTGTCCTACAGCAGAAATATTTAATTAATCACCATTGCTGAATTTGGACTCCGTCATTTCAAAAGGTACTATTCTTCTTTTACATCTGTCTCCTAGGATGAATCTGAGGCATTCAAAACAAGCCAAGATTACAATCAAATCACAAAACGGACATTATGATATGCCAAGATGGAAAACTCACTGGTCACGTCCTTGCTATCCATTTTGTCTGGCAAATACAAAAGAGGTAGTGTATTTTAAGATGTCACAATGCATATTTTATCAATTGTCCTTCTCCATTGCCCATGAGATGAACCATGTAAGTCACCCACAGATTTTCTAAAATTTAATTTTTGGAATGGAAGGAAATATTCTATAATGAACAATTACAGCATATATTTTCACAAGCAACTTTATAATTTAAAGGTACAACTGTAGGAGCCCAGACTTGGCAGGCATGGGCAAACATAGCTGAAGCCATCTTAAACTATGTTTGAAGAGGCTAGATGCCATTTAGACAACTGTCCAGAAAGAGAACAGGATAAAAAGCAGGTAAGGTGCATAACCATAGTACCAAGAAGGAAGACATTATTTTGGGATGGGGTGGAAGTGAGGATTTTGCATTATAATGCAAAGTCTTCACTTCCACCCCATCCAAGAGCAAAGATAATGCAAAATCTTCCACCCCATTCCAAAACAATGATAATGCAAAATCC
>JANHFL010001819.1:130938-151050 GCA_032468155.1 Oxyrhabdium leporinum
CGGGGTTTTAAAAGGGTTTTTAAGTTGTGAACCGCCCCGAGTCCTTGGAATGGGGCAGTATATAAATTTAATTTTAAATAAATAAATAAATAAATATCATTCCAACAAACTGAAATCCACCCCATTAAACCTTGGCATCCTCTATCCCTATAAAGAAGGGTGTTACTATTCATTTTTCCCAGATTATTGTCATATATCTAATCTGAAGCATTGCTATACCTGAAATCATTATTACCTGTCACTATAACTCCAGTTTACATGCATTACTCTAAATATATAACCATACATTCCACCATGGAAGTTTCCAATTTATTCCACTTTGATTACATTTTCATTACAAAGCAGACTGCATTTTCTCACAGTTCATTGCTTTTTGACTAGGAGGCACCCTGTTGGAAAATTACAAGGCAATAAATTATGAGCTGAACTGTTGACCTGAAATACATTTTCTTATTCAGCTCTTAGTCAGTAGGGGGTTATACAGTCAAAGCAAACCACTTCTAACTCTCAAAGAATTTAAAAAAAAAGTCAAGAAGAAAAAAGCAAAACTCACAGTGATTTCAAAAGTATCAATGGGTTAGGAATCTTACTACGAAGCACACACATTGAGTTGAGAAACCACACAACTGAGCAAAATAATGTTTATTTATCACTCACAGGCAGACATGCTTAGGACTAGACTCCAAACTCCATAATCTATTGCAATTTGGTGTTACTTCCTTTGTATTTGGAACAATCCT
Source organism: Oxyrhabdium leporinum (assembly GCA_032468155.1). NCBI lineage: Eukaryota > Metazoa > Chordata > Lepidosauria > Squamata > Cyclocoridae > Oxyrhabdium > Oxyrhabdium leporinum. The sequence goes on from JANHFL010001819.1 coordinate 131,679, forward strand.
ACAATAATTAAATAGAATAGAGGTTTAGACCTCTTTTAGAGCTATTGCAATCAGTTCCTAGTTTCAGCTTTGATATAATTCATGATGGCTTACAAATAGAATGGGAGATGAAGCTAAATTAATTCCCTTGTTTTCCTAAGAGACCATGCCAATTTTTTTTTAAAAAAATAGGAACATCAATAAATTCCCAAGTGCCTACAAGCTATGCCTTGCAATGTAACATACTTATAAAAAGCCCTGCTTACTGTAGGTTTAGTTTCAGTTCCAATTCAGTTTGGGTATTATTTGAAATGCCTTCATTGCTAATAGACTTTTATAGTGTCCCTGCCAATATTAAGTTTGTAAGAAAAAATCCCTCTTCTTTCACCTTTCAGCAGTGCTTAATTATTTATCCCTCCTGTTTCCTTTCTAATAGTTTTAATATACTCACACAACAGATCATTTTGCTCTTTCCTCAGTCACTAATTATAAAAAGAATACCAATGTAGGGGAAAATTTGGGGAGTTTAGATTAAATACAGGTAATCCTCAATTTACAACAGTTTGTTCAAAGTTACAACAGCACTGAAAAAAGTGCCTTATGACCAGTTTTCACGCTTATGACCATAGTACCATCCCCATGGTCCTGTGATCAAAATTCAGATGCTTGGCAATTGAGTCATATTTATGACATTTGCAGTGTGCGAGGGTCATGACAAGCAAAGTCAATGGGGAAAGCCAGATTCATTTAACAACAGTGTTACTAATTTAACAATTGCAGTGATTTACTTAACAAATGTGCTAAAAAAAAGTAGCAAAATGGGGCAAAACTCACTTAACAAATTTCTCACTTAGCAACATAAATTTTGGGCTCAATTGTGTTGAGGACTAATTGTAAGCTCCCACTACTATCTTTGAGTATGATATATTTGATATTTGATATACGATAGGATTTATTTAGCATGTGACTATGTTATCTTTGCAATTGTCAACATTTGAGCATGCAAAATGGAAGGAAAGCTCTTGCTTGTTTATACTGAGCTGAATATCAATACCACATGAAGGTTTTGTTTTAATTTACAGCTGACACAACTGAGAAATATTATCTGGCTCACAAAATGTTCTCTCAGTCCAATTTGTTTTCCCTCTGATTCAATAAAAAGCTCAATATTCTGTCCTCATTGCCTCGTGACAAGCAAATGTGGCTTTCATGTTGCTTTCTCCACTCCTTGAACTGTGTTTAATAAGCAGAGTCTAAAGCCAACTTCACTAGAACTTATTATGCACTTAGAGAAATCAGCTCTTCCAGAAAGGGATGAATTCACCTTTTTTAGGTTATGTGCTGGGTTTAGGAGATCAGAATCATAGAGAAATAATAGGGCACATTTCTTTTGAAAGTTGTTCCCCACTAAAACATACTTGCATATGTATTTGCAGTTCATCACCTAACATCAATATTTTGGCATTTTCATAGAATGGTAAATTCACTGTAAAACTATTGTGAGTTATATAACTCTAATTCACCAGACAAATACTGTAGGATGTTTTATGCTCCTGACGGGAAAGGGGAGGAAACTATAAAGAGTTTAAAATGCACCTCAGAGATTCTAAAATAAATTACTAAGATGAACATTAAATATAGGTTTTGACTTTTCTCAATGTTGCTGCATTACACCAATGCAACATGGGAGACAACATCATCACAAATGAGCCACCAGTGTAAAATAATCCAGTGGAATATTCTGCTAAAGCATTGGCTCCATCTTATTTAGATTGGCTAATATTACTAAATTATTAGATTAAGTATCTTTAATTTAGTAATCTATTGTCAGTCTCTATATATCTGTCCTGTGCTGACTTTATGACAAGGTTACATAAGACATTAGATATGTACTAATGAAAGTTACTCAACATAATTATTCTATTGTAAATTATGAAAGTATGTCAGGTTCAAAATGCAAAATTGAACTACCTGATTTGAAGAAAAATTTGGAACACAAGGGAGACAGCATTGAAGACTATATAAAATACAATACTTTCCTAGAAGGGCAGATAATTATCATTTCTGTCATAAGCTGTGCACAAAAGTTTTAAAGAGTTTTCATACATTCATAATGTTAAGTTATCAATGTAGGCAGTGGTGGAATGTAAAATTTATCATCACCAGTTCTATGGGCATGGCTTGGTGGGCAGGTCATGTCACTGAGTGGGCATGGCCAACTCAACATCATTCCCGGCAAGGTGGGCCACAGCCTGTCCCTTTAAGGTGCTTAACTTCGATGCTGCCTGCCGTCTGGCCCCGTGCAAAGGCAGCCAAGCGGGGCCACTGCTGCCACCAAAGGAAAAGGGCTCAACTCTCTGGGTCCCGGTTACTGCTTGCAAGGCAGCTGCCGCAGCCTGTCTCTTTAAGGTACTTCAATGCTGCCCACCATTGGGCCCCATGCAAAGGCAGCCAAGTGGGGCTGTCACTGCCGCCAAAGGAAAAGTGCTCACCTCTCCGGGTCCCGGTTACTCCACATGCTGAAGCCAGGTGGCGGGGGGATGGCAGGGTGATCATAAAGGGACAGGCTTTGGCAGCTGCCTTCTGAGCAGCGTCGTTGCGAAGGGAGGCAGAGAAGCCTCAAGCATACACACAGAGCAAACATGCACACATTTCATGGTGCCAGAGGGACTCACCCATGCGCAGTCTCTTTGCAGAAGGTCCCATTCCCAGCACCATGAAATGTCTGCATGTTTTCTCTCTCTGTGTGCTTGAGGCTGAGAAGGAGGAGATGCCAAGTCCAAACTTCTCTGCCTCCCTTCAATGAGACTTTTCCTTTGGCGGTGACGGCAGTCCCACTTGGCTGCCTTTGCACGGGGCAAGACGGCGGGCAGCATCGAAGTACCTTAAAGGGACAGGCTGTGGCGGCTGCCTTCTGAGCATGCAGGGCCAGCCATGGTGATGACCTGTCCCTTCTTAGGCACCACAGAGCTCACCTTTGGGCTCAGCAGGGTGACTTCTCCCCACTGGTGCTTTCCTGCCCCAGAGTGCCAAGAGGCTGAATTTCGCGATGCACTCCGGGCCTCTTGGCAGTCTGGGGCTGGAAATGCAATGTAGAGGCCGGCACGAAGAGGAGCAAAGAAAGAGGAAAAGTGGCCTCCTCCTTTCCTCATGCCAGCTGCTCTGTTTCCTCCCCCCTTTGCTATCAAAGTGGACCACTGTGCTGCAAAGGAGAGGCCGTCGCGAGGGAACTATGAGGAGCAGGGGAAAAGGAAAAGTCTCCTTCCCTCATGCAGGCTGTTCTGTTCTCCTGCCCCACTACCAAAGTGGCCCGGGCTGCCTGCTGTGCTGCAAAGGAGAGGCCAGCACGAGGGAAATACGAGGAGCAGGGAAAAGAAAAAGCTCCATTGCCCATTTCACCATTGCAGCCCCACGCAGCCATGGAGCTTTCACCACCCACCATCCCCCAGATGCCCTTGCTTTCCCCCAATTCTCCCAGCATTTCTTTGCCTACCTTATTTCCAGTTCCATTGCATTTCTCCTTCTTGAAATTCACTCAATCAATTCCAACTTTGCAAGATCTTTTCCTTTCATGAGAAGTTGGAATTGATTGACTGAACTTTTTTTTAGGAAAATGTTTGATTCCCTGCACACAATGGTGAGAAAGAGAAAGAAAAACAATGGAGCTGGAAATAAGGTAGGCAAAGAAATGCTTGGGGAATTTGGGGAAAGCGAGGGCATCTGGGCGATGGTGGGTGGGGGAAACTCTTCTGCCCACAAAGAGAAGAAGAGAAGAAGCTGCTTTCCTTCCCCACAAAGAAAGCAGATAAACATGGCGGGGCTGCATGTGGAAGGGAGTAGGGAAGGAAGGAAGACAGCAGGAAAGTCAGGGAAGGGAAGCTTCCGGGGACCATGGGGCACTTAGCTAGGCAGCAAAGGGACACAGCACCAGATGAGAAGAGAAGCAAGCTGCAGCAGTGGCGGCCGGAAGCAGGCAAGCTCTGGGGACTATGGGGGGCAGTTAGCTACGCCATGCAGGGACGCAGTGCTGTGTGGGAAGGGAAGCAAGCGGCAGCAGTGGCAGCCAGAGGCAGGCAAGCTCCGGTGACTGTGTGGGGAGCAACTAGCTAGGCCGTGCGGGGATGCAGTGCCGGGTGGGAAGTGAAGCAAGCAGCAGCAGAAGCTTACTTACCCAGGCAGGCAGGCAGGCAGGCAGGCAGATCAGGAGCAGTTGGGCCTCAGGCACGTCCTTGTGAGAAGGCAGGCAGAGACACTGTGTGATGACTAATTGCTTGGTAAACTTATATAGACTGCTGAGCTTATGCTGGAGTGGGGAGGCAAGATGAGGAGTGATTGGGAGGGTGGGGGCAAGCGGCGAGTGGGCGAGTGGAGTCGGGTGAGCAGGGGGTAGGGCGAGTGGTGAATGAGCGGGCAGCAGCGGGGCCAGCCAGAGGTGATATTTGCCAGTTCTCCGAACTAATCAAAATTTTCCCTACCAGTTCGCCTGAACCGGTGCGAACCCTCTAGATTTCACCTCTGAACTTAGGGAAAAGAAGACAAACATGTTCCTCATTTCAGGATGCTATAACCACTGGTGAATATATGGAATGAAACACAGGGTTTTTATTTCAATAGATGATTTGCTACTGCTTTCTTGTAGGTTCTTTCCCTTTTTTGCTAACAAAAGTTGTGGTTTATCTATCAAATCAGTAAATATATTGTCTTAGCAATTAATTTGGATATATTCCCATTGTGAACCACAAGGCTTCCTGTTCTGGAAAACAATTTAATAAGCAATTGCTGTACTTCTATCCAGCTTGAAGAAGAAAAACAGCTAAAGCAATGGAATTCACTAATTAGCATTAGCTCTATTTATTATACGCATCACTAAGGAGTGGAGCAGATGTGTATTTATCCCATAAAGAGAGTTGTGTAGCTGCCATTAGTGAATATCTTGAAGGACATCTTCTGAAAAATAAATGATGTTCTCAAAGTTTTTGTACTTTCAACAAGAAAGAACTGCTAATAGTTTGAGTTTTCCTATTTTTCATTGGAGAAGATAAGTATCATTATTTTATGGTTGGGGAAAGAAGTTGTATATTAACAATCAGAGCACATTCTTTTTCTAGCAAGTTCTTCACTGAGCCATAGAACAACTCCTAGTCACCACATGGCTAATTGGGAAGCAAATCTATTTTGTGATTTGTGATTAAGGCGTCTCAAAATCCCTGTTCTACAATTATTGATGAAGTAAACAATCCAAAGGCATTCCAGTCATCTGATGTTCTCTGTCGGTGGGGCAGGGGGCAAGAGAAGTCACTAACAGCTTGCTTCTAAATCAGAAGTGAGTCCTATTTTGAGCATGATCCAACCCCTACTATCAGTCCAGCTCACAAGGGAGGGCAGAGAATGCAAAAAGGAGAGGTAATGTCTATTGATTTCCTATGCAATTTACTTCCGAGTTATCTTATAGTTTTACAGTATAGTTTTACAGTCAACATTTTATGGAAATTAAAAGTCATAGAATTGATTCATTCAGATATAACAATGGTGACAAGCTGAAGAGACGCAGGTCCCCAGCCCCATGGCTAGAAAAGAAGCAGCTGAATGCTACCTCTTCCTGCTTCCCTCCTAGAAATATAAACATAGAAATAGAAATCCATGCTGCACTGGAATTGCACAGTTGAGCAGAGCTCTGCAGGAGTGAATCAACATAGATAAATCTGATTAAAAAAGAAAAAAACAATCAGGAGGCAAATCAATCTTCTTTGAAAATAATCAACTAATCATCACAGCTGTGCTTTTTCATGGGACAGAGGGGAGATGGAGGGAGGGGATCCCCAAATCCATAATTGGATAATAGATGCCAATGGATAAATACTGCAGTTTTAAAATATTGAATTATATTGGGTAATTATATATAAATTTGGTATAAATTATCTTGGAAGTTTCAGTAAATGAAAAATATGTAGAATGGACACTCTTCATCCTGACTATTGCATTACTATAATAGTCTGGGTCTCCAAAGACACATTCATAGCCACCAATGACCTGAGTAACTATTTTTAAACTTACCAGGTTCCTTGTGCCATTGGTTAATTTGTTTTTAGATTATTTTAACTTTAAAAAGTTAGGATGCCATCCTCGACATCATCCTCATTCCCAAAAATGGGTACCACATAGATAACTGCTTTATTTGGAACTATACCCAGAAAAAGGTAAAGGTAAGTTCACATACCAGGAAGATTTCATCGGTGCAATGGTTCAAACTGGGGATTGCCCTGAAGCATTTGCAGTCTGAATAAGATTTGAACAGTCTGTATAAGGTTGGTTGGTGATATAAGGTTTCCTGGAACGTGTTGATTAATTCATTTCCGGAAATGGTGTTGTCTCCTTTGATTGATTCACCTCATCTATTTTGATATGTGTGGTCTGGATCAGTATAAAAAATAATCTCATGTTTGAAAAATAAGTCTGATACATAGTTTAATATGGTCTCATAGTATATTCAAAAGTTTGTTTTCCCTTAATATAAATAAGGCTTTAATAGATGAGCTCTTGCCAGACTTGTTTAAATAATATATAATTTTGTAGTTCAGATAGAAAATATTATTGTTTATTCTGACCTATGGCTCTAGTTATAGTGGCCACCTTTGTTAATCATTGACTATTGACTTTATTTCAATAACGGTTTTATCTTTGTTATATGCTAAACTCATGTACTTTGAAGCATTTGCTGATTTTTATATAACTTGTAAATCACTTTTCTATTTTTTTTCTTATTTGTTTTTTGCTTTTTCTGGTTATGGTTTTCTACAACTATTAAAGAAAAAAGAAAAAAAAGAATTGTGATAGGAAGAAGGATGTTCAATTTTTTTTAAAAAAATAATAAAACTTATTACCTCCAAAACAAGCAACCCTAGAAAAGCCCCAAGAGGACTAACTGGTACACTTATGGTGAACATATTATGTCTTGTACTTATTTGTGAAACAACATCCCATAAATATTATGAGGAGTCATAAACAAAAAAGTCCTGTCTCATTTTTCCTTTTCATTTAAATACAGAATGATAAAGCTGCCAGTCTTAGAAGAAAAAGGAAAGATTGGGAATTATTTCTGTAATCCTTTTTAGGACATCATTTTGCACATTTTAATGAATTAAGCAACACATTTTTCAAAACCACATTGGAGCTCATACAGTTCAATTTAATAGAAACCCATCAGAGCATCGGTGAAAAAATCTGTATGTGAACAGTAAAAAAAAGGAGACAAAGCTTGGAATTGATAATTTAACTTTATATCTTCATTTAAATGATCAAATGTAATATATTAATATTTTAAGGGAGGTATGTATCTTTTACTCGCTTATATTGATATTGATACAGATAACACATTAGAACAATTAATCAGTGGAATGAGTTGCCTCCAGAAATTGTGAGTGCTCCAACATTGGAGATTTTTAAAAACAGATTGGACAACCATTTGTCTGAAATGGTTTAGATTTTCCTGCTTGAGCAGGGGGTTGGAATAGAATACATCCAAGGTCCCTTCCAACTGTTATTCTGTTATATACTAACAAAGGGATGCATAAAAAACCTTATTATGTAGACTCATAGATCCACAACTATATATCTCCTGGTCTACTCTGCTACTTAAGATTAGGTCAATAGAGGGCATATTTTGTAAAACATTGCTTGCTAACTGACATGAGTAAGTAAGTAAACTACTGGTTGGCATTCAAATACTAACATAATCCAACCCTGCTTAAATTTTTGAGATTGCTTAAACTCAGTTAGTGCTTCCCCCTAGTTTAGTAAATCCATAATACATATGCAAATACATCACTGCACGTTCCTGTTGATAGTTGCATCTTTAATAAAGCATTGTTTTGAATATATAAATAATGTGAAGTGTGCAATGCGAAGAAGTCACAACAGAATGATGTATGATGCAGCTTTAGACTACTGATCTTTCTGTGTTTGATTTGGCACTTGAAGCTGCTCTTAGGAGAAATCCTTTTCATTTTAGCTCAAAAGCCAATAGAGTGAACTTGATATTTTTCTGCATATTAAACATGCATTCTAACTCTAAGCTCTGGCAGATTTTTAAATATGTCATTACTTAAATATCATGTTTTCCAGTGCAGAATACTGTGCTATTTGAAGGTTGGACATGCTTTGGTAAAACTGCAGCAGATATGTATCTGGGAGGCAAGACTAATATCCCTAATGCATTTCATTTATTCATGACTGTATACGTTTCCTCTTCAGTGATTTACATGCATTTTAATATTTTTTACATTTGAAATTCCTGATATGTTGCCACTATTGGGCAAAAATCCATTCCCCACTCCTTATATTATCTACAGTTATAAAGAAGGAGCAGAAACTTTTTATTTTATATCATAAAGAGAACTATTGTTTTAAAATGTGGTTGTGGATACTTTTCTTATGCATTTTTTTCAGCCCCTAGTCTGCTTTTAAATATAAATACAAAATCAATGCCAAATAACATTTTTTTACAAATGTTCCACTTTTCATAACTTTTATATTCAATCTAATTTTCCATGAAAGATGTTCTATTTCTTATGAATCAGGTTAAATAAAACATAATTCTTCTGTTCCTATTTGGTTGTTGATGACTCATTAATGGAGCCAATACATATTCAGTGCTTTCTCAAAGCAAGAAGAGTGAGAGATGTTCAGATATTTAGAAATGTTTTCTAGTTAATCTCTAAAGCAGAAAATTCTGAGAAGAACAAATATACCATTGCATTTGAATATCCAAAATTCTTTTCACCAATGTGGCTAGAATTCTGGGTTTGCTACCTTATGTTGTCTGATAGCTCTTCTACAACATTATCTGCAGACTTCTTTCCCCACCCATCTTCTCCATCTTTTTCATATTACAAACAGAAGATATTTACAGCCAAGAGCTGCAGCTCTGGGAAGACCACTTTCTCTATTTGGAAAGGAGTTTGAATGATAAATATGCCAATTAATTGCAGAAACCTGCAAGCTAATCTAGATACTGATAACCATGTCTTATCCGTGATTGTTTAATAGTGCTTTGACTCAGATGGGACACTTTAAAATGATTCACACACACACACACACACACACCCCTTCACTCCAGAAATAAGGATATGATATTAAGTTCTTTCATTGCAACATGATGATCGGAGTGTCACAAGCTCCCTCCTCTGGATATTTGAGGTTCCTGCAGCAAAGGCCAAGGAAAGAGTTGAAATGAGGTTGCCTTCATTATAATCAGCCTGAGCTATACATTTCAGGAGAGAAAAGGATAAAGATAAATCAAATCCAATATTTTCCATAAAAGACTAGGCAATCTCAAGTCAGTGATCTCTTAACGAAGCAAATGGGAACAAGCATTGGTAGGGCATCGATGCTGAATTCAGCATTATCTCTAGTATTGGTGCAGAACATGCTGTTCTTGGAGCTAACTTTCAAGGATGATTCTGTTTAAAGATTTACTCGATATCCTTGCAGACACTGCTGGGGGTGGTGGTGATGGAATATATGATCCAGGAAGGACAAGACGTTGGGAAAGACTGGTGGCTCATATGACATGCTTACCCATAGACTGAAGGCAATTAATGTGTCACCTAAGCATGCTTAATTAGCTTTTCTCGTCTGAAGCAGACATGATAGCTTGCTAGGTTCTCTGTATTTGTGTTAACATTGGAGTTTATCAATGTTTGCTCCAGTTTGTGAGAACTAGTTGTTACTTTTTTTGTTCAACACAGTACCTCCTTGCTCAGCCTTTGGTGGGCAACATGATTAAAAGGGTAAAGGGATAGTGGCCCAGGCACCATCAAAATCGACTGATGATGCCATCCCAGAAAGTAGGCATGATAAGTATAAGCCAGGTGCCCCACCACCATCAAGAGCAGAGCAACAGAAGGAGTAACCCCTTCCTGATAAAGAAAGTTGTCTTTGAATGCATTGGTCCTACCAACTCTGCCTCCAATTAGTAAGCTTGCCATGACTTTTACTTGATTAGAAGCGGATTGTGATCAAATTTACATAGCACTTTTGTTTTCCCTTTGACATATTGTTATAGCTGCAAGAAGGTTGAGAGAATATTTCCGATCTCCAATAAGGTAAACCAATGTCCGATCTCCAATAAGGTAAACCAATAAGGTATTGGTTTACCAATAGGGTAAACCAATGTCATGGCATCAAAATTTTGAGTTTTGGTCTGGTGAAAAATGTCAACAATCAAGAAAGGAAATTCCAGCTACTGGGTCTCCTTTGCAGTAGTTGGGAGGATAGTAAACCTGTTGTGTACTAAGCAAAGAGTTGGGATAACTAGCCTAGGATGGATATACTGTATGTTTTGAGCCATGGTGGTGCAGTGGTTAGAATGCAGTATTACAGGCTAACTCTGTCACTGCCAGGAGTTTGATCATCATCAGCTCAAGGTTGACTCAGCCTTCCATCCTTCTAAGGTTGGTAAAATGAGGACCCAGATTGTTGGGAGCAATATGCAATATTGTTGGAAGCACAAAAACATGCTATCAGACCTATTTTATTAACTGGATATATTTGATTTTCATCCAGGGACAACTGTTGCTCACAATCAATTGTTCAGTAGTCTACACTATTTGAATGAGGCCTAAGATTGCATTAAGGAAAACAAATTAATGGGTCTCTGTGTGTAAGAAAAAGGCCCATAATAGTCAACAAGATGAAACAAACAGGATTGAAGATTAAGCTGCCTTAATCTTAACCTCGATGGGAATCACTTCTTTTTAAACATGCACAATAATACACAGTTAAGAACTTCAAAATGAGATGTCTTTGAGAGAATCTGATAATTGAGATTCTTGAGAGTGAGAGTGAGAGTGAGAGTGAAGAGATGGTTTTGAAGATCAAAGGGTATGAAAAATTCTTCCATAATCTTGCTGTACAAACTAACTTAAATCAACATGGGCACTTTCCCCAGCTTTATTATCTTATTCCATAGCTATGAAAACCAATAGATTGAAAGCAATATATAGTATACATAGTATCCATCCTAACCACATGATTTCAATAGTCAGTTTAATCTGCAACATTTGGATGTGAGTCAAATAATAAAGCAGTGATTTGGTGTTACAGTTTGCACAGTACGGCATCACACTCCAGTTTGCAAGGAGGACTCTTTTGAAATATGTGCCTTCCATATTACTTTCAAATCCTGGTAAGAAGGTGCCATCCATACTAGAATGTTCATGTATCTCCTGATTGACTGGTTTGACCAAAAGACGTGAAGACAAATAAAATGTGTAATTGATATCAGTATGGTTGATAGATACATTGGGTGACAGAAAAAAACCCGAGAGCAATACTTCTATAAGTACAATTTATAAATTATGTATATAAAATATATGCTATATCAGCTTCTGGATGAACAGGTGATAATAATTGATTTCATTCTATACCACTTTGCCAAACTATGCCAAAGCCAATAGAAAAATACAATATGTTAGATTTATTCACAATCACTTCTTCAATCTACCAAAATGACAGACATAAAACAATAACTAAAACATTCTTCATATAAACGTCACCATCTCTCTGTTATTCAAATAAATCTGAGCCAGTTAGAATTTTCATCAGAGTGGACTCTTAGTAAGAATGTTCAGGAACAATGAAGAAAATCAAGACCACTCACGTAGATACATTTGGTGATTCACTGTTTTTCATTTTTACTTTTAAGCATTTTTTTCCCAGACTTTTATGACCATTTTAAAACAATGTTAGTCTCCCTATTCACTAAAGTTACATATATTGGCATTTTTCAAACAACCATCTGAGATGGATTGAGATTGACAAATTATGAAGTGCTTTCTTTGTTTTCAGTTTAGCAAATGGCTCCCATTTCTTGATTGAAAAAAAAGGAGGGATAGAAAAATCTAATTCTGAGCTGCAAAGATCCAATCACTACTAAATGGCAGCAAAGAGTTAGATACAGTAATAGCATGTTGTATAAATCCAGTCACTGTGGTTTATAAAATGCAGATTGTGGTTTATCATGTATTTGGAAACAACAGTTAGGGTTTATAGAGTAAAGTAGTATTTTGCAAATTATAGGTCATGACCACGAAGGAAAATCACATGCAATGTGAGCAGAGAGTCATCAAACTTTTAGAAAACTTATCAAAATTGTGTAGACAAAGGAGAAAGCAAAATCTTAAAACAGCTTTGATTGATAGCTATATTTATTATACCAATCACAGCAGCTTGTTGCCTAGAAAACCATACCCCATCAGCTAATGACTACTGGCTTGATTCCTATAGTTTTGGGAGAAGAAATATGCATCTTAATGAAATTTGGTATTTTAATCTACAATTTTGAATTTCTAACCTTTTAAAAAGGAAAAGAATTAATTGAATAGCTAAAGGAAATCTAACTATGACCATCCTATTGAAAGTGCTTTTGAAAATAAGTTTAAGTTACGAAAGCGTGATGAAAGCTATGCATTTTTTTAGTAAGTGTTGTAATGATCTTAATTAGCTAAACCCAATGATATCATGGGGTTTATGTAGCCTTGGAAGATAATTTATCATTTCATGGAGTATTGTCCTGCAGAATTAAGAATCTCGTGGTTAAATAAATCATAATCTGTGAACACGTAGAGGTATGCAAAGTCATAGCCAGAAGCCAACATGGAATTGCCAAAAACAGATCATGCCAGACAAATCTTATTACATTCTTTGACAATGTGACAAAATTAATGGACTAATGACATGCTGTAGTTAGACTTCAGTGAGGCATTTGACAAAGCAGACCACAATCTACTACTTGATAAGATAAAAAAAAATGAGTTAGAAGGATTTGTACTGGCTGGCCAAGCACATTCAACTTGTAATCCTCAATGGAACTGCATCTACATGGAGGGAAGTATGCAGTGGGGCACTATAAGATTCTGTCTTAGGCCCAGTACTCTTCAACATTTTCATAAATGATTTAGATGAGAGGATTAAAGTGGAACTCATCAAATTTGCAGATGACACCAAGCTGGCAGGAATAGCCAACACAGCGGAAGATTGACTCAAGATACAGAAGGATCTCAACGGACTTAAACACTAGGCCCTTTGTAACAAAATGAAATTCAGTAATGAGAAAAGTAAGATTCTATATTTAAGCAAAAAAACTCAAATGCACAGGTATAGAATAGGTGGTACCTGACTCAAAAGTAATAACTGCAAAAGGGAGTTCTCATGGACAATTACTCCAGAAAGCCAACCCAGTCCTAAGCTGCATTAACAAAGGGACAGAATCAAGATCAAGTGAAATGTTAATACCACTTTATAGTATCTTGGTAAGACCACACTTGAAATATTTTGGTTTTGGTTACCCCTAAATAGAAAATATATTGAGATTTCAGAAAGAGTGTAAAGAAGAGCAACAAGTAGAGTGATTAGGGGACTTGAGGCTATAACATATGAAGAATACTTGTGGGATTTGGGTATGTCTACTTTAATGAAAAGGACTAGGGGTGACATGATAACAGTATTCCAATATCTAAGTGGCTACCACAAAGAAAGGGGGATCAACCTATTCTCCAAATGACCTGAAGACAGAATAAGGAGCAATGTATGGAAACTAATCAAGGGCAGAACCAACCTAGAATTAAGAAGACATTTCTTGACAATGAATACATTGTCTCCAACATTTCTTCCAGAAGTAGTGCGAACTCCAACACTGGAGTTTTTTAAGCAGAGATAGGAAACCCTTTTGTCCAAAATGATAGGTTTCCTGTTTGAGCGGTGGGTTGGACTAGTAGACCTCAATCATCTTCTAACTCTTCTAACTCTGTTATTCTGCTGTTCTGTTATTATTTGAATCGTCTACTGTAGAACAGCAGGCAGAGCTGGGGGATGGAGTTAAGTACATCATCAGTTTAGCATCCTTGCATTCCCAAAAGCATTCCAAATCCAACCCGTCATTAATTCTGTTGACACTTATCTGGCACCAATTTAGCACTAAATAAATCTTATATCTTGCAATTGTCCTGATTCCTTGTGCCTGACATTAAGCAGATAAGGATCAATGGAATTCAAGAGTGGTTGGATGTGGAGTGCTTGTGGGAACAGAAAGATTCTAAACTGATTACATGCTTAACGCCACTCTCCAGCTTTGCCTGCTCTTTTGCATTTATTTTACAAAACAGAAGTAATCCTATGAAACTTCATAACATAATAAATACTATCAGCTGAAATCATACAGCTAAACTGTGATTACTATGGTAAGTGAAGTCTCTATTAGAAATCATTTCCACAGGAAGATAAATATACTCAAGGCAGACTGTTTGACAAAATTCAAATATCCTCCTTTTTGAGACTATATCTAAGCCCTTTAATGCACAACTATCTTCGATTTTATTTTTCCTAAACATTCAAGCTATTCCTGCTTACTGTGAAACCTTTTTGTAAGCACATTGCCATTGTAATATATAGTACTTAGGTGAAAGTATAGAGGTATGGATTAACTATTGAATTTACTGCCAAGGGATCTGTTCAATACCAAGAAGACCAACTGGGTATGTAACAGAACAAATTAATATGAAGCACAAACACAGTGAATTCACATCTGCATTATGGTTATTACACACACACAAACATATATATAAAACCAGAATAGCTGTCATATGAACACAGCGGTGCAGAGGCTTAATGATGCTGAAACTGCTGGCCAGAAATGCACTTTGGCAGTTGGAGCACATAGTGAGCTCCCATCGCTCAGTCCCTAGCTCTTGCACACCCAGCAGTTTGAAAGCATGCAATATTGCAAGTAGATAAATGGGTACTTTTCCTCACTTTGGTGGGGAAAAAACGTAGCTTCAATCATGTGTGCAAAGAGTGGAAGCCAGAGCTGGACCTGGCCGGATGTGAGGCATCATGACATGAGGAAGATGAGGCAAGGCATAATAATGCAAGGCAAGGTGAGACAGGTGGTGGAGCCCAGAAGAGCCAGCAACCTGAGCACCACTAATTAACTGGTGTAAAGCTAGTTCACCCTCTATGGTGTACCAAGGATAGGCACGCAAGCATCAAACAGAATGTATTAGCAATTTAGGCTGTCAGGACTGCATTGTGTCTAGCATGTATAGATTTCCCTGACATTGTATGTCATAGGCTAAATAAATGGAGTTTGGTCTTTTTCAGCAGATTTATTAATGACCAGCAAATGAAGTAATTAGCAGATTAATGACATTCAGATGATGCAACATTACAAAGGGTGGCAACAGCAAAGTAGATAAATAATCAACAGCATTTACAGAATTAAGTAATGCTAAACTGAATTCAGGATGGAGTGAGGCTATTATTCACTTGTATGCTGGAGAAAGAAAATCAACAATGACAAACCTAGTTGATTGCATAATTCTAACTGAACACTAGTTAGCAGCAAACCAAATAATAGAATGCTAGACCTCTTTGCTGCCATCTACCGTCCATCTAGATCTGTGATGGCCAGGTTTAATAGCCCTAAAAACAGCTGGATGTGCATATGTATGTATACATACCAATATCTCTAACTGCATACTTTCTCCTTAAATCCAGGAACTTAACTAAGAGATCAGGTAAACATTTGCTGGTCTGTAATTATAGTGTAATATTCATATATATTACATTAAGCATTAATGAGATTCATTTTTCACTAAGTGTGATGTATGTGATGTTCATGTTTCACACACATCTGAAAATTATGTTTGAATCAGGCTTCTCTGTCTTGTTCAATAAACCTGGATTTAAAAAGTCTACCTTTCTATAATGGAGGAACCCATCCATTGAAACATATTTAAGAGAAGAACAAATTAGCTTTTCTGCTAAGTAGTATCTTAAGAATCAGAGAGAACTAATGTGAAGAAAATGCTTCAGTCTGCAACAATATATTACAGACTTCAAAATTTGGTACTTTCAAGATGTGCTATACCTCTATATATCATAATCCTAAATCAGACACTTCCTTTCTTATTAGTAGTACACAGTTATTTAAAAATAACTAGTGTTGAGGGCAGTGCATAATTTGAAATAGTAGCATATTTTGACTGAGAATAACATTTCCACAGTGCACCAAGCAGTATTATAGTTTGCTTTTGGTTAGTTTATGTATGAATCCAGCCACTGTAGTTTGCGAACACTTTGGCTTAATTCATTATGTGAGTGTGACCAAATGAGGCAAGTTAAAAAAATAAAAAGCTATATTTCAATGTAATGGGTGATTCCAGATATTAAGTCAAAAGGTAAAATGAATTGAAAATAAAAGGCTAAGCCTCCTTGTCCATACTAAATTACTCTGTAACTATAATATCATCCAAGTATTTATACAGTATGTGACCAACAGAAACTACTGATCAAATTCATATATGATGCTGAGATGTGGTCCCTGATATGGCTTCTAGGGCTGTCAATAACAATGCTATTCCATAAAAAAAGACCATCTTCAGTACCCTATGCCATTAATTACATTAATTACAGGATCCTTGGTGCTCTTTGACCTTTGTTTTTCTGCAGATATTTCATTTCCCAATTATGCAACATCATCATATGGTTCAATCCTGAGCTATAAATATTCTTATATTGGTACAAGGTGGGTTTTTTTTTTGGGGGGGGGCAGTTGTGTATTACAAACAGCCATTATCATGCCTGCAGGAGTTCAGGGAGTGACTTGGATGAACTGAGAACAGAAATATTGCCAATAATAATAATAGCATATTCTTAGACAAATTATTTAATTATTGGATGTTGCATAATTGAAAACTAATTTGGTAAGATCAGGCCATTTGTAATAATTAGTTTTGGCAGTAGGAGAAAGAGTAAAAGAGTAGCCATAGTCACCAACTTTGTATGAATTTGCTGACTGTTGTCCATAGCACTCAGTAGGTCCTGAGCCTTACAACATGGAGTGAATGGAATTTCCCTTTAACCCTTTTCCAAGACAAATGAAAGGAACTGCCAACAGTCACCATCTGGAAGACAGTTTGTTAAATACTGGATAACATCAATATTGTAGACTGTGTAGTCTTGGTTCAGTATATAAGCAGTCCATTGTAATGTCTTCAACAAAGAATAAAAAAATATCCATAGTTTAATGAGTAATGTATACTTCAGTTTAAAGCCAGCTTTGGGAGCTGCTGATATTTTAAATCAATTATCAGTACAATTGATTGTTTGCAAATGATTGCTGCAAGGCAACTTGTTCCTAGGGGAACCAAGTTTCTTTCAGAGCTTCTCAACAAAAAAAAAATCCTCCTCTTCCTCCACTCCTCCTCCTCCTCCTCCTCCTCCTCCTCGAGCCTAATCTTTAAATTTAAGGTTGAGAACAGTGAAAAAGAAGAAGGATGAATAATTCTAACTGTGTAGTTCATGGAGCTCTCTGAGCTTGGTTGTTTGCTTGCAGACATTTTACTATTTTACTAGTTTAACCCCAAGCAACATATATTCTCTTTTGCTATAGTTAACTGTGTCCCATTTCTCCAATTACACAGAAGCCTAGTCACCTTACATCAAAATATTCTTCTGGAACGCAGCTTCATGTTCCAAAGACTCAAGCTAGTTCAGACAGGCATTACTGGCACTTGATTATTGAAACATTTTACAGTAATTTATGTCTAACTGTATGTATGAGTGACACTTCATAGATAGCAAAACTACAAGCAAAGTACTTTAGAATATATATACATTCACATGTGTTTGTGCATAAGAGAGAGAGAACTACAACAGTATGATTTTATTTGTATATGTTCTAAACTAATTGGAGTCATACATTTTCCCAAAGATACTTTATTTTGTGTAGAATAAGCTGCGAAAGCTGAACACATTCAGCCAAAATTAAACAAACCACAGAACAGCTTATAATATGATGTGTAAATTCAGCATTGTATCTGCCTAAAAAAAGTCACGGTTGCTCCTAAGATTGCTAGATTAAACTGAGAGCAGATTTCTTTTCCTTGAAATTTGCCAAATGAAATGTTGCAAAAAAAATAAAAATAAAAAATACCAGCTTGTTATGCAGCTTTAAAAAATTCACAGCAGTTTTGAAGATTGTAAACATTAGGGAGAAATCTCTTCCAATTTCAGGAGTCAGAAGCCTGATGCAGCTTCCTTGCTCTGTTCAGCGTCTTAGAAAGCTTCTGCAGTTTAGATTTTAAGGTTGCTGTGTGATTAATTCCTAAGAGCTCCTTTCAGATTCAGGAACTTCCACTGGCCAGATGATTAATGAAGATGAATCACTATTTTTTAGCAAGGAGATCTTAATTAGAAATCCTCTATATTGACCACATAAAAGGAATTGTTTCTTATTAGGCTACTATTCAAATGTTTTATGTTAGTCTCCCTCTATATTCTTCAATTACTATTCTATTCTTGACCTATTTTTTCCAGTTTCCTCTCACACAGCAGTTTTGCATATAATACTCATAGATCAGAGATGCAGCTACTATTTGGTAGATGTTTGAAAGCTGGCTCTATTTTAAGAAGCATTTATCCCTTCCAGTTGGGAGGGGAAAAGTTTATAAAAATCCACTTACAGGTTCCTGGTTAATTTGAAATAGATCTGCAAAAAGATCAGTATTAAGCCAGGCAATAACAGAATAGTTATTGAGAATCCTCTGTTTTTAAGAAAAGATATGGAGCTTCTAAAACTCTTGCAGATTGTATATGTCATTCAGTTTTAAAATCTGGATTCTCATATTGCATTATGTCATTTGAGCAAGGCACAACTGGTTGATTCTCACAACCGTCAAGCCATGAATAATATTGTAGTTGGCTAAGCACAGTGGCTGAATTCATACAATTTGCTAATTTTACAAATGGGTGCTCTGCAGAAGTATTGAGATTATCCTTGCCAACATAATTGGAGGACCCAGCAAAAGTACTGTTTAGCACAACATGTTTGCTTGGCCAGGACTGATGTGTGAACCCTGTTATATTTCTAGCAATTAAAGACTTATTGGGCCTTATGTTCTCTTATTTCTCCCATCATGCAGTATGTTCTTTTTTCTGGTCTATGAAGATATAGAAACTCTGTCCCCTCCTGGACTTTGGAATGTGAAATGGGGCAGAACAACATTCTTGTAAGATGTAAGAGGACATGGGAAAGTAGCAGGCACCCTCTATGTCAAGAGTGTCAAACAAAAGGCCCACGGGTCAGATCTGGCCTGCCCATAGGGTGATCCTGGAAAATGTAAGGGACCGGCCCACGTCACTTTGGTCCCGTCTACCCAATGCGAAGAGGAAACATCAGGCCAGCATGGCTTTGGCCCAGTCTACCCAATGGGAAGAAGAAACATGCCAGAAATTTGGGAGTGGTGTCAAACTCCCAAAGAGCCTAGATGGCGCAGTGGTTAGAGTGTTGAACTGCAGGCCACTTCTGCTGATTCAATCTAGCGGTTCAAATCCC
>JANHFL010001819.1:157110-176391 GCA_032468155.1 Oxyrhabdium leporinum
CTCCCGCTCGAATTCGAAATCCCCCATCGGAACAGCCGATGGAGATCCCGTGCCGTTGCTATGAAGCCCCGCCCATTATCCCCAATTTACATAGACTTCTGTAAGGCCTTTGATTCAGTGGTGCACGACAAACTACTGTTGAAACTAAGTACTTACGGCATCTCCAGATTCCTGCACAAGTGGATGCTTGTGTTCCTGTCAAACAGGCAACAAATAGTCAAAATAGGGAGGCCCCTATCAAATCCAGCACCAGTTGACAGTGGTGTCCCCCAAGGCAATGTTTTAGGACCCACACTCTTTCTGTTTACATCAATGACCTATGTAATCATATTAAAAGCAGCTGCATCCTCTTTGCTGATGACGTAAAATTATGTGTCAGAATGGTTGTGCAATTGGCAACTCCAAATCTCAACTAATAAATGCTCTGTCTTACACATTGGCAATAAAAATCAGAACATCAAATACAAGCTGGGCGGAAACGATTTCGTAGACGATCCTCACTCTATCAAGGACCTAGGAGTATTCATATCAAACGATTTAAGCCCCAGAGCTCACTGTAGCAGCATTGCTAAAAAGGCATTAAGAGTTGTTAACCGAATTTTGCAAAGCTTCTTCTCCAGTAACATTGTATTGCTAACTGGGGCATACAAAATCTTTGTCAGACCAATTCTTGAATACAGCTCATCCGCCTGGACTCCACACTGTATATCGGACATTAACATGATTGAACAGGTTCAGACGTATTTCACGAGAAGAGTACTCCACTCCTCTATTCACAATAGAATCCCTTATGCCAGCAGGCTTGAAATTTTGGGCTTGGACAATCTGGAACTGCGCCACCTGCAGTCCGATCTGAGCCTAGTACACAATATTGTCTGCTACAATGTCTTATCTGTCAACAACTCCGTCAGCTTTAATCACAATAATATATTGGCAAATAATCAATACAAACTCAAGGTTAACAGCTTCAAACTCGATTGCAGAAAATACAACTTCAGCAACAGAGTGGTCAACGCCTGGAATGCTTTACCCAACTCCATTGTTACAGCCTCAAATCCTCATAGTTTCAACCACAAACTGTCTACTATGCACCTCACCTATTCTTAAGAGGTCTGTAAAAGGGGCATGCATAAGCGCACCAGCGTGCCTACCGTCCCTGTCTTACTGTTCCCATTTATCTGTATTTATTACCTTTGTTCATGTTTATGTTCATACTTATACCTGCTATTTGGTACATGTTTGGCAAATAAATAAAATAAATAAAAATAAATAAAATTATTGCTACTCTGTCAGGATTTTGTTTGTAGTCAGTCTTTGTGACCTTCTTGCAGCAGCTAACCAGTTAGTTCACTGTTTCTTCAGCTTCTTTGAAAAGGTAGTACTTGCAGGGTTTTTTGCTATCTTCTCATTTCTAGCTTGAAATGCACTTGTTCTTAAGGTCTTATGCAGCCAGAATTAGCCTGCCTGCCTGCCCCCCCCCCTCTCTTTTAATGTATCAAGGCAGCCCTTTGGGTGTTGTTCCAAGGGCTCCTATTACTATTGATACAACCATTGATTTCTTCCTCCATAATCGCTCAACTTCAATTTACAAATCATGGTATTTTGGTATTTTTTCTAGCTATTTCTCCTCAATTTGTGCATCACCCAATATTGCAATATCAGTGAACCAGACTTATTTTTCCTGTTCCATTATTATTATTATAATGCCAAAGAGAAGACAAACATGTAAATATATGCAATTTAAACATATATAAAAATTACATCTCTGTGAGGAATAATGAGGAAAGCACTTGTAAATTTCCATAAGTTAAACCTACCAATAATAAATTCACCACTGCTATTAATGTCTATGGAGATTCTCAATCCAGGTCATGGTTTTCTCAAAGGTGTTTTTCAAAAGGCAATTGGACTTTCTTGGGTTTTCCCTTGAAAACATTTCTCTTCTCATCCAAGAAGCTTCTTTTATTTTTCAAGGAAAAAAGCCAAAAAAGTCCAGCTGCCTTTTGAAAAGCACCTTTGGGATACTGTTGTTAATGCACCTAAAACTGGTTTCTTAAAAAAAATAGTTATTGCCATGAGGAGGATTAAATTTTCTAATAAATTGATTTAAAAGTCCTGATCACACTTGTGTATTATATGAACACTTTAATAATACATGACATGGTGATTCAGCCTCTATATTTAAATAGATACAAATATGATTTCCATATGATAGGTTGAAATATCTTTGTGTTTGACCTGATGTGTAATATATTGAAACAAGCTATAGATAAAAACATCTCCTAGGGGAATAAACATCGTCTTTCAAAACAGTTATAGAGAGTGGGACAATTCTACTATGATAAAGATGAAAAATTTGGCCCTATGCAACTAGTAAGTTCCAGACCCTCTGCTTGAATTCTACTAAGGTTTTATCAATACCTAAAATAAGTAGTATAATTAGTACTTAACAGTACCAAATTAAATATCAGTTCTATTTCTATTGATTTATTTTTAAAAAGTCGTTGATTCTGAATAGACAGTCTAAAAAAACTTTTTGCGCCCCATGGATACAGAGAAATAGAAGGTGATTCCATAGTAACCACACATTACTAGGTGATGGAGAATAAATTGCTCAGATATGGCACAGTTGGAGGAGAAGAGTTTGAGAAAAAATCTAGACAAGTAGAGAGGAAGATTAACTTCCTAAATAATATCTAGAGTATTATCTAGTTCTAGTTCTTACTGCTATCTAAGAAGCAGTTCTCTGTGACCTGCTAGGAACTGTGATCAGTTCTTCTGTGCGCTGTGTGCTGAAACAGTCAACAGCTGTTCTGCTAATTTAAGTCACAAATATTGGAATGGCTTAAAAGAGGTAGAAAAAAAAGGAAGCATTCAGGCCTTTGTTGTGCTATTAGAATGCATGATTATAGATTTAAATCCTCTGCTTTTAAAACAACGGTCTTCCTCCACCTCTGTTCTCTTTCCCTTTTCTTGTTGGTAGAATCTACTTTGTACACATAGATAATGCAGATAAAACTGCCAGTTCCGGGGCACTCAAAGGCCTTTTTGCTTTAACCATCATTATAAGAGGCATTAAAAAGGTAAAAATCTTACCAGGTGCAGAATTTTTACCAATTGAAGCATTGTAAGAGGCAGACTGAATGTCATACTTTGACCTCTTAATGGTGGAGGAATCAAACTCTAGGCACTTAAGTCTAGCAAACGTTTTTCCGGATTTATCAAATTAAAATTGGACTTGCAAAACTAGCATCTACAGACTTCTATTTCTTTCCTATCAGAAAATATAATTATTCAATATAATGTCTTTTCATACTGAAATCCAAAATCCTCCTGTTGTCTTGATGTAAGTAATGTAAGTAATTTTACAAATGTAAAAGTGACACATTTGATGTAAATAAAAATCAGATTTCAAAAAATCAAGATCCATATCTTTCCTCAATTCAAACATTGCATGGTTTAATTAATGATGGCTTCTGTTATACTTCACAACTGGCTATGTCATAGTCTGTGGTTTATGGATTACCATGGCTGGCTTCCCATATGACACTAAAGTGAAACCAAAAATCAAGCACATTATATCTTTAAAAAAACTACTAACATCCAGAAAATATGATTATATTTAATGTGTGGAAATAAAGAGAACAATGTTATGGTTGCCGACATAGGCAACATAAAGACAGCATCTCACCAGCATGCGTTGGAGCTAAAATATTCCCTTCTGTGAAAGTAAGTCTTACTTGTCACAGGTATAACAGGAGATAATGACTGGATGACTTCAATCCACAGAAACAGGGAAAGGAGAGGAAACATTTTGTCAAGTATCTGGCTCTCAAGAAGTTTACAGCCTAAAGAGGAAATAGCAGCACTTTGCATTACGCTCTGTATCCAAGCAAGTGGTCCCAGTCAAAATTTTGAATTCCACATTTTGCACCAATTCAAACATCTGCACCATTTCCATGTAAGTGAACACACACCAGTAGTTCATCAGAGTGTCACTAGCCTTTGGCTAAGCAATCTGGGCCAGACAATGCTTCTGCATCAAGGAAAAATGAAGGTGTGGCTTGGAAGAGGGGTTTATTTGGGCTGGTGGTGGCAGCAGAGAGGTTCTCAGGAACAATGCACAGTCTGATTTTACATGATGGTGGGAATCTCATATATGGTGCTTAAAGGCAAAGAAGGTCTGAGACATAGCAGAAGCTTCATGGACCTCTTTTACCTCTTATTTGAAGAGTAGGTGAAATTCCTGCTGAATTTCAGCAGTGTGTTCATAAAAGTAAAGGCAAAGTATTCCCCTGTCTAGTCATTTCTGACTCTAGAAGATGGTGCTTAAATCCGTTTCCTAGCCGAGGGAGCCAGTATTGTCCAAAGGCACTTCCATAACTCTATGCCGAGGCACACAAAATCTGTTTGTATTTGCATGCTTTTGAACTGCTAGCAGGACCTGGGGCAAGTAACAGGAGCTCACTTGGGTCTTGAACCCAGGCTGTCAGCTTTCCAGCTGACAAGCTCAGCATATTTAACTGCTGAGCCACCACACCCCCTGTCAGTCTGTTCATATAGGCTCCTAATAAATGTGTCTGAAAGCCACTGTCAACCACAGATGTTCATCCCAATTTACACACTAAGAATCATCTTGGACGTTAGAAAAAGCCTGGTCAATGTTGAACATAAATGCAAAAATTATGGCACAGTTTAAAATAGAAAAAAAAGAACCCATTATGCAGCATACAAGATACATCTTTTCTTCATGAATTTACAACTGCTATTAAAATGGTGGTGAATGCTTCTTGACCTTGAGCTACACTGTGTCTCTATATCTGAGTGGGCTGAAATATTTATTTCCCTCTGAATGCCAAGTTTCTAAATGTACTCTGGGTCTTGTTTTCTGTCGATGGCCAAATGTCAATATCTCATCCATTCTATTTTCTTGCTTTTATTGTCTGCTATGGCTGTGCAGTATTCTAAGGCAGTCTGCTTAGTTTACAACCAAAGATTCTGAAATGAAAGAATGACACAACCAAGATGTATAGTTTGGCTAACAATAGAAGAACTTACTTGAGACTTCAGAGGAGCAGGAAATAAAACTATGTGACCAAAAAAACCCCTATTCTTCAAGCTACAGAGTTTTCTAGATTACCTGCCCATCAATTTCTAAAACTTTCAAATGCAAATTTAAATGAAATCAAAATAATGTAAAAGCCTGTTTACTTTTTTATATCAATGTTAATATTCATAGTGTTATATCCAAGGGCTTCATTATAGTTAACTGAATCTCAAGCTTGATGGCTAGCTAGATTTTTTTTTGCCTGCCTCCAATACTGTAATCATGCATTTACCCAGATCCTGTTATCGGTCCTCCATAAAAAGAAAAGAAAAAAACAAGCTGCCATTCTCCTCTTCCATGAGTTTGTAAACAGTAACAACTACCCCTTTCTAAGGTTTCAGTATAAGGTGTGACAGTAAGAGACGGTTTTTACAAATGTAAAGAAATGAAAAAACAGCTCCATAGACCTGCTGATGTAGCCTGAAACTTGCATTACAGAAGCTTTTCTCAGCAGCTGTAAGAATGGTGGCATGTTGCCATGGTACCAAACCTGTATACAGGAGCTCTGCTGAATGGCTGCAAATTGTGGAGACATGCTAAGCTGCTAAAATAGAAGCCCTTCTATAGAGTGTGTGCATATGGGTGGGAGGATAAATAATAAAGAATGCTTATGCAAACCCCAGGACGTTGGAGGCTTTATGAGCATGATGTTATAGGGGACGGGGAAGGAAGGAAGATTGACTGCTGAGAGCTGTAATGCCCTAATTTCACAAAGGAATGAAATATTGAAGTTGAGCACAGGTGTTTGGAGATTTTTTTTTTCTGTACAAACAGCAGTGCCCTCAAGGGCTGCAAAAGGGCTAATCGAGGTTCCTGATATTATAATGACAATAACAGCATAGGTAATATACCTGCACAATAAATAGATAAACATCAATGCCAATAACACTGTAGTTTGCAAAGAGAAAACTGGCTGTTCTTTGGGAGAAGGCCAAGGACGAGAGGAGCAGGTTAAATATTAGCTGGGTTCTGCTTCATGAAAACAGCTAGCATGCAAGACATTTTTCTGGTAGACTAAATCATCACCCATATAAATGCTCAAATACATCCATCTGAAACAAGCAGTTGTAAATTCTGTAAGAAGGATATTCTTTTGTTTTTTTTTGCATTTTGGTGGCTCGGGAGCCATTTAATACTTTGAAGGCATGAAAATGCACAGTCCATCTTCTTGTGCTATCCAAAATGCAGAAACCCTGCAAATTATACTGCAGTGCTGGAAACAGTAGTAATAACAACAGTTAATTGTCAGGTCCAAGAATTTAATCTAATGTGTGTGTTGCAATCAACTAAAAGCTTTTCCGTCTCTTTGCCAGTACATTCAGAGTCTCCAATGCTGCCAGTGAACTACAAATACTAATGTTTTTCTTTAAATATTAAGGATTAAAATGAAAATTGTCATTCTAAATAAGTTTCCAACATTCTGCACTATTTTCAACATCTGATTGCACTCCTATATGACTAGTGATAGGTTTTAGGATACCACTATGCAGTGTGACTCCAATTACCAAGCTCAAGAAATCAGATTTATCCTGAGCACCTTGATCTTATTCATGGAGCATTGCTGGATGCCATTAATTCATATGAAGGAGAAATAAAATGCTATAAGTCATTCATCTAGTGACAGAAGCCTTCGTGAAACATCCTTGTTTCCATATGTTGGAATGATACTAAATATGTGTCATTTGGAAAACAAAATAAATTTGAAAGGATGATGTAAAACCTGAACTTGCTTTCCTGCAAGAAAACAATGTCCAACACCTGGAATTAAATTTTGAGAATATATGCATCAAATTGAACTATTAATGTATGAAGTATTCTAGACAAATGCTACACTGAAAGTGTATTATGCATTTTCTTCTAGAAAGAACAAATTAAAGGTACACTTTATGTTTGACATGAAAACAAGCTGCTTTGTATCTGCAGCTGAAAAAGAAGAAATAATTCCTAATGTCTGCTCTTAGGGAAAGAAATCAATTTACAGCAGCTGATGATGCTTTAAACAACCTGGTGAATCACACGTAAGAGCTGAGAAAGCCAGAAGTGCATGATAATGAATTGGTGAATCAATCCGCTTATCAAGAAAGTAAAGTTTCCAGAGCTGAATGTCCTGGAGTTGATCCTTATCATTAAAGAAATTATTCCAAAGCTTTCTTCATCCCAAAGTGCACACTTGTGAGGAAATTTAAATCATTAGTGATTGGTTTAAGACAGGATTATTTAGCCCAGACAAGAATATATTGATGATTAAGATGCAAAATTTGCTCTATTAACAATGAGAGTGGGGCATTAATTTTATGATATGCTTGAAGCAGGAGGCATACAGTGTTTCAGATGTAAGAAGTGAAGATTATGTAAATATTCAGTATTCAAGCTTACAGCCATCTGATGCAGAAATGTGTCATAAAACCTTCTAAGTTCCTCCATTCAAACAATCAAGTCCTGGATTTTACATGCACAGACCTTCCCAAATATGCATCAGCCATGTTCATTGTGGCAACATTAATTACAATCATCTATACAAACATGAATAGGTGATGGACATAAGTGTGGGCTGTTTTTGTGAATTTTTCTTTGAATTGATGCATGATGTTGCGTAGGCTATATTTTCTTGCACCCTGAAGCCCCTTTCACACACAGGGCAAATGAAATGACAATCCAGAATTGGTGCCACACTTGTATGCCCCTGTCTTACTGTGAGATATTCTTGGATTCTGCAGTTCAGTAAAAAAGACAATGTTGCATTTTCTACTGACGCAACAATTCATACATTTCCCTATGAGTCAGGACTTTCACTGTAATCTGCCTTTGGTCCTCAAATTTTTAGCCTTCCTCCTATAGTCAAGGCATTTTCTCATTATCCTCCTGAGGTAATACAAATGTGTTTCTTCTGTTTTGCCTCAGCTCCAAAAGCAAATGAATTTGAGAAAGAAGGAAGAGATGGGCAGGTGCCAGCTAGCTGCCATTTTTACAGTTACCTATTGGCCAGCTGTGAGGCCTTGTTGGCTGGTTTAGCGCAAGAAGAAAATTCACAAAACAAAACAAAAAAATATATGAGAGCAAGCCTGTTGGAGAAGCACCTCAGATGAGGAGACTATGAGAAACAAAGGGGATGTTGTTCTCTGTTCTGGGAATCTTTATTTTCAAGGTGTTTACCATCACAAGTTAGTAAGGAAACAGCTTCATTTTTCTCAGACTGTCTTTGTTACTGCATTTCAGCTACCTGCAGAACACTTTTGCTTATTACCTAGTTTAGACTGTACCCACATAAATTTTCCCCTAGTTCATCAAATAATTATAATAAAAATAATACAAATAATTTACTTTCTTCTAAAATATATCAATATGTTAGAAAGGTTCAGAACTTCCAACTGTTTAAAAGCTTCTTTAACTTGGGGAAATATCCCCCCCCCAAAAAAAAACCAAAAAGATTTAGAACTTTGTTATTGTATATGTTGGTTGCAGCAAGAATGCTATATGCAGAGAAATGGAAAGTTCCACCAAACCTCACAACAGAAGAATGGATGGAAAAAGCAATGGAGCTAGGAGAGATGACAGAATAGACTGTTTCAATTAGAGAACAGGATATTTATCAGTTTTCTTTCTAGTTGGAAACCATTTCTGGACTTTTTTCTGAAAACAGAAAAATGAACTCTTGCCTTTGGGTTCTGCTGATTAATCTAATTGTTATAGAAATGACTAGTACTTACTGAGTTGGTAAAATAAAAAGTTGATGTTGTAATTCAATTTTGTAACTTGGAAGTCAATGCTTTTTTTGTCTTTTCTCTTTTACCCTACAGCTTTCTTTCCCTTTCCCATTATCTTTATTTTCATTTGTATTTATATCATGATAATCTTAGTAAAATTCTGGGGAAAAAAACTTGGGATAACTTCTCAGGTAAACAAATTCATCTTGCTATGGGAATCCATCACTTTTGCTATCCAACTTTTCAATTTTTTCCTATGCCTCATTCAGTTTTATACCCAGAAGAGGTCATATTTGAAAGTGCAAATGCTGTACATCCCCAGACTGCTTTTAGAACCACCATGCCAGTAGACAAGAGTAGGTCCTTACTGACTGGCTAACACAGGAGCAAAATCATAACATGACATTAAAAATATCTACAAAGCAGAATAATGTAGAGAGAAAAAAATATATACAGTCTGGATAAAGTACTATCATGTAAATAAAATTTGTTGCATGTGAACAAATAAGCAATATAAATGAAAATAATGCCAATATAAAATAATTGTAAGTTGGGAAAATGTAGATTAAACATTTTGGACAGCTCAATATCAACGAACTGAGGAAAAACATTATCCCACAATGAAAACAATATTCCTGATGACACTGTGTTGTGCAGATTTTTGGTTTTCAGATTATGTGTTGAAATAACTTAAAGTTCATCAAAAGCTTACCATTCTGAGAAATCATAAATGGCAGCCACATTTTAGTGAAAGAAAACATCCATCATCACTGATCATGTAAACCTGCAAATATAGGAAAGAGTTGGATACTTGTTAAAGCAGGGGAAGACAATCTGGTACCCCATTGATATTTTGGAACATGAGTCTTAATGATTCTTACCATTGCTATACTATTTGGGCTAATAGAAATAGAAATTTAAAATCCATGGAAGTCATTGGCTTATTTCCTGTTTCCTTGTAATATACACTTGGTTTTTATGATGATTTTAATTGACACTGGAACAATTTTTCCTTAGCAAGTTTAAGATGTATGGAGCAACTCCAGAATTCCCCAGCCAGCACTCAGACTTAGAGTATCATAGCAATTCTCAAGCAATCCATGGTCCTGAAGTTTTCATGTCAATCTGAAATGTTTTGTACAGTTTGGAGCTCCTGAACAAAATATTCTTAATTTATAATCTTTCCTGAGCTGGCCTACTCTTTGTTACTACTTCCTAAGTTGTCATTTCTCTCAAGACTCATTAAGAACTGTAACCAAAAATGAAGACAAGTAAATAGAGGCTGCTCTTATTTCACTAAGATTAACCCCATCATAATGTGGAATATAATATGGACCATATCTGTGATGTGGAGACCAGATCTCAGGATCCATTACCTCTGAATTTAAGTTGATTCACCCCAAAAGGAAGAGTAAATATGGAAAATACACAAACAAAAATTAGAAGACATGCCAGTTTTAATACTGATTAAAATTAATTGCCTTTAAATTAAACTAGTACCTAGTTTACATAATTAATTGATCTCCATTGGCATATGCTGGAGATATGTTATCTCTCTTGTCTGCCGTGTGCCCACATATAGACATTTATTGCCACATATAGACATTTCCCTTTTGTCCTTCAAAGTAGAAACAGCAAACTAAAGAGGAGGTGGGGAGGTAGGATGTCTGTAGATAAATATAGGGTAGCTGTATTGAAAAAAACAAAGAAAAAGTTTAAAATTATGTAGCAATAAGCTTATGGAAAGAGGTGAAGAATAAAGAGGTGTATAGTAAGGTGTTATAAAAAAAGGTTAAATTCATCAAGCAAACAGTCCTTTTCAAGCAATGGCTAGCTTCCAGGTTAATTTTTAAGGACATTTGAGATTTACAAAGGGCTGCAATCAAGTGCACTTCCTGGTAATTCTTTTATTTCCAAAAGCTTCTTTTGTTCTTATTAGTTAATGTAGGCAGAAGCACATACATTTACAGGTGATTATTTGGAGGAAAATCCTCTTTTCCATCAGGGAAATATGATTATTGTATTTTTATGGCTTCAGGTGGGAAAATAATTGTCAAGTCCTAGAACTATGCATTTTGAATTTCAGAAGAAACAGGCATATACTTCTCATTTTTAAAGCCATCCAGTCTGGCTTGCTGTCATCACCACTTACATGCTTTGATAGGACAGACATATAGAAAAAGCAAATTGGGCGAAGTAGGTAGGATCTTGAATAAATAGGTCCTCTTATGACATGTAGGTCATGGCAGGCTCTTGCTTTGGATGCCGATTCTTGCTTCTCAAGATTGAAAGCTTAAAAGCTAATAGCACGGGGCATGAGCTACAATATATGCTGCATACAAATTTAATAGCTTCATACAAATTCAACAGCAGGTGCACAGAGATCTATTGGCAGACAAATCAGTCCAAAATGTGTTCCTTCAAGGTGGCAGATAACCTCAAATACAGAAAGAAGCAATCCATGTTACATATACTATGCTATTTCTGTCCATCAACTGTGATTCATGTATGTATGTATATATCTGTGTATAACTAGGCTGAAGAGAACTTCAAAACATCCAACTAACAATAGATGGTTGTTTTCATTTTTTAGCTCAAGGACAAATTTGAGAGCATAAGCCCATGACAGAACTGCAGTATTAACTTTGTAATTTATATAATCATATTTTAATCAAGAAGCCACTAAACTCTTCCACAGTTCAAATTTGTTGGTTTGTCAAGCAAAACATCTTATATGATAGATGTCCTTTGGGGGGTTATTATATTGCTTTGATTATGTCATTCCTTAACAGACTCCTAACCAAAACACATTTATCCAATAATCAAATTTAGATGAATGATTAAAAAAAAAACACAAATCTGAATACAAATCCTTAAATTGAAACCTGTTCAGATTACTTCCTTTACCCTACCTTCATTCTCTCCAAAATTTATACTTTGGAGACACTATCAACAAGAAAAATGCAGGACTAATTATTGAATGCAAAATAAATACAAAACACTTCTGTAGAAACAGTAACTTTCCAAAAATATCCCTCTTTCTTAAGGAAATGCTGAAAAAGCCTTCAAACTGATCAAGCATAAAACTAAACTCCTGTAGAGATTAAGAAGATGTGAATTAAAATATCCTCAGCATCAAGGAGATAACTCACTGATGGCTTCATTATTTCTCAGCTTAGTCTACCTCTGTTAGTCCTGCAAGGCGGTCCAGATCAGAAGCACAATCAGGGTTACTAGCATTAGCTTCATTGTAAGATTATAGTAACAGAATCTTGCAAGTTTAAAAGTAATTATCCCCTCTTTTGCTTTACTCTCTAGAATATTAGGGAGGGTCTGTTCTGAAATGTTTCCAATGCCAACCCTCCTTCTGTGATCTAACACATCTTTTACATGCCAGTTGCCCATCTGTGACTCTCCCTCCTTTGTCCCAAGGTCACTCCTAAATACCATCACACCCTCAGACATCATTTTAGAGGTCTTATATCCTGTGCATATATGCAATCCTGTCATTATATGCAACATGGCATCATTTGTTTCCCTTATTCCCTGGAAAGTAACTTCTGCAAGTTCATTAGGAGTGAGGATCAGGCTAGCAAATGTTGAATTCCTCAAAAGCTAGCAGCCATACTGAGACAAGTCTTGCAAACATGTTTTATGATTCTGACATTTTCTCTGAATGACTTGTTTATATTGTTTCCACTAGAACTATTGGTTTTCAGGGGAAAAAAATCTGTAGAGAAGGCTTGTGTGCTGTATAATTTCAAAGATTCCTATGGTGAGAACTCTTCATGAGGATTTCATATTTGGAAATCCTACTGGTTTAAAATCTCTGCTTCATTTTATCTTAGGTTATTTATGTTATATTGTCTGGGCTGGTAATATGAATTCTGAATAAAAGTCTGAGATCAAGTGATGTAATTTGAATATAATCTCTAGTTAAAATAGCCTCTTCTTGAGCAAGTATAAGATCTTCCTGTTGGTCATTCACAGAACGTATCAGAAAAACAAGTGGTAAATATAACAGAAAGGAAATATATACTTTGTGTGTGTGTGTGTGTGTATGATACTTCATCTGACACACATACACACACACACACTGTGTGTGTGTGTGTGTGTTCGCGCACATGCATATACAGGATACTTTACGTGATCTTTATTTTCTGTCTCAAAGAACTTTATAAGATGTATTTTAGGAAGGAAGGAAGGGAAATAGGACTCTAATGTATGCAATTTGCATTCCAGTGCATACTGTAGATGTAGATACTGATTGACTTCTCTTGAGATTTAGAATTAAGTTGCTTCTTAAAGGCAGTCAAAGCTTTTTCAAAAGCTACTGATGGCGATATTATTAACCTTACATATTGAAATTCTGTTAGAGCTACCTGATTTATATGTGGTGCACAGTATCACCATCTCATTCTTATCCCCGGTCTTTTGAATTTACAACATTAGGATTTCTTTTGTTTGTTTTTCAGATGAAAGCATCAATAAAAGCAAACTGCACTTTAAAGTCTGATATGGGTTACATACTACAGATGCATTGCCATTTATATCTATGCTTTATTCTTTAAAAGATGTGCATTTTCTTTAAAATAAGAGGAGATGGAATCTTTTCTATATTACCCACAGGCATAAAGCAGACACCACAGCCTTTCAGAAGATAAATGGCTTTACATGGGACTAGAGAAACAACTCTATCAAAACAGAAGTGTGGCCATATAGACTTTCAAGCAGCACTGAATCTTTCCATGTAGGAAAAGGAAGTTTGTATTTATACCAATCATCCCTAACTTGGTGTCCTCCAGATATATTAAATCACATATTCCATTAGCCAACTCGGTTAAATACCAATGGTTTAGGACTAGAATACCAAAAACTTCTGAATCTCTCCTGTATGAATCTGCTCGTACTTTGAAATAGGTCAAAGGCAGGTGTTAAACTCAGTTATAATATCTCATATTTCAAACTTCATTCCCATACAGATCTAGAAGACACTTCATTTTATTTTATTTTATTTCAAGGACATCTACTATGAAACCATTTAGCTTTCTTGTTTTTCTGGGGAGTTCACTGTTCCTCCCTCTCCTCTAATTTTTCAATCTAGTCAACTGTTCTGGTTTTGGTTCTGGTCTCACATGAAAATGTTAACAAGGCTCAAAGCTGCTTAGCTTTTTTGAGGTCAGCCAAAGTTGGCTAGGTGCTGTCAATCCTGTGTCTCAAAGCAGGTATCTATAACCAAATCCAATTCACAATAGCAGCAAACTTTTGTTGCAAAGAGAACATTATGATTGCATCTGTGTCATTACCAGAAGTCAAACTGGTTTCAAAATATTTTTCTTTACTCTTCTTCAATCTCTTCTTTACTCAGTTTATCAGAAAGAGTTCGCTAAATATCAAGCATTTATAAAGAGGAACATCTCTAACCCTTGATACCCTATTTGATTATCCTGTGAGTACAAGAGGTGAGAAGAGTTGCAAAAGGGCAGGGAAAGAGGAGGAGAGAGAGAACACATGGACCGATGCTTACTCTCAGTTTCACCTTGGATATAATTGGAAGAGACAGGCAGTTTCCAGAAAATATCATGAATCTTGTCACATTTTTTTGTAGAACAAAATAACCTTTATTTTACTCTGTAAAGGCCATTTGATTTACATCAGCCCTACCCACTCTCCCATGTCTGGCCTTTGTACATGATCCTTTGGTAAGAGCAATGATCATATCAAATGATTAAAGGGAGAGTCTGTAGTAGATGCTTCTTTTAAAATGACAGCAGTTGAATATACCATGTCTTGATTTATGTCTACATTGTGTTTTGGTTTTTTTTGGAACATTTCAAACCAGTCTTCCAATAGCATGGTGTCATTGACTTTGCCACTCATGCTAGATTTTAAAGAACACATGTGACTGTTTAGAATTACCCGCAATAGTAAATGTTATCTTTATTGACAGCAAAGGTAATTGTGATGTGCAGACTAAAAATGATTGTTTAAAAAGCTGGATTCAGTTTTCCTACATTATTTTTAACATTTCAGACTGCTACAGATTCAATTTATGTTCTTCTGACACTGTCTATACAAAAATAAAATCCTATGTATGACAGAGATACAAAAAAGAGGCTAGGCTCATTAGGTTTTTAATGCAAATTTAGTCAATCTTTCCAAACTTAATATCACAGTCAGAATGTATGTATTCTCCAATACCTGCAGTTTGCCAAATTTGATCTGCAGTGCAGAATCAAACTGATTGCTAAAATACACTTATGAAGTGAAAATCTGGTATCCAATAGATCTAGTAAACAAAAATTAAGACAAAATTACTATATTAAAAGATGTTTTCAACATTGCACATCATATAAAAATATATTCAGAATATCTACACATTGCACATGATATTTTCCATTGAGGCTTTTCATCCCAAACAGATGGAAAGCAATTTAAGAAAGAATTTAAAATCACAAACTCATGGCATTTTAAAACGAAAGTGTACAAATTCAGGTTGAAGTGTCAGTCCTGAAAGAGGACAAATTACTCTCAAAGCAAAGACAAGGATTAGTGTTTTATTTTCTTTGTGTATTCATGCACAGAAGCATTTACTCTCCCCCTCAAGGCTGGAAAAAGCTCGCAGCAAAGCCCTCCGAAACTGCCAGGGGAGCATCCTTCTGGCCCTCTGATTCACAGTCTCTTCCTAGGAAGATACAATGATATGCTAGAACAAAAGTGTCCAGAGGACTAAAACTCCAGTTCAATAAGGCACATGGCCTATTACAGAGCAAGGGATCACCACCTACAATGCCACATATGATGCACCTGGTGCTAATTTTTGAAAGTACACAAGGTCACAGCAAAGCATCATATCAGACTTTTAATTTAGTGCATCTGAACTGGATCAGGAATATACAAGCATCAACTGGAGACTGCATCCTAAGTTATTTGCCTTACAACCCTATTCTCAAACTGTGTTTAACTCAATCAGCCACTAATCCAGTTAAACCGTATTAATGCGTCTGGCAGCACCTAAGCACAGCACATTTCCTATTAGTAACTTACAGTATCTTCTAGAACCTTTCAGCTATACTTGTGCCAAAATAATAGTAAAAGATTTTGTAGCATTTGAAATAATGGCTGGGTAATTATATGAAGCTGCTATAAATCATTAATGAGGAAAGCTATAGCACCTGGGTCAAAAGGTGCCAGTTGAGAAACTGAAAATTCCCATCCATTTCTTTTCATGAAGGGCCTAGTATCTCCTGGGACTTTATACTTTGGTAGTATTGGCTCAGCCTTAACATATTACTAGCTCCTTCTGCACTGAGCAAGTAGGCAGTAGTAGCTGTAGCTTGAACAATATAGTCAGTGTTTGGCAGAGGTTTCTATGATGCCAAGCCTTGATGGTGATTGGAGGCAATTAACTAGATTTTTGGTATTTGCATTATATGGCTATTTGAATGAAATTAATTTAACCCTGTGCAAAATTGGACTTTTGAGGGGCTAAATCTAACCATTCAGAGTTAAATGATTGACTGGTTCAGTTAACATTTTGAGCTTTTCCACTCCTAGGCAGAGTCTGTAGGAATAATCAAATATCAAATATCACTTTGGGATTATTTTTCTGTGAGAACTGATTTAAACTGTCTATAAATAACATTCTATCTAATGATTACTTGTAATTTCCTGGAATGGCTTCTTTGCACATAACTTGTGATGTGGGCAATCATATTACTTCAAATCCATTGTTTTTCACTAGAATCAGATTCAGCTGCCAGTCAGCAAACAGAATAATTGAGTTTAAAGAAATTAACAACATAGCATTTATGCTTGGGTGATCTGGCCCTTAGGAATTTAAACACTTAGACTCCACAACTGTCAAGCTGTATTATGGACAAGCAGTTGAAAAGCTGACCAGCTGTTCAGAACAAAGACAAAGCAACAGTCTAGTTCAGGGCTGTCAAACTCATGGCCCACAGGCCGAATGTATCACATTCTGGCCACGCCCATACCCAGTTTAGCAAAGGGGGGAAAAGTCATGATACGTCACGTGATGATGCCATGATGGTGCAAGTTTGACACTCCTGGTCTAGATAGATACCAAATCCAGAAGGCAAACAATTCACCTGAGCATCAGATGCTCTGACTAAAAAAGTGGGCACAAACTGTCAACAACTCATTTTGAGTTACTTGTCTTGCCATTTCTCTGAACATATGGCTTTCTATATCCATAAGAAACTTGTCAAGCTAAGTACCAGTATTTTTCAAACAAAATGCTACTCTGGTAGAAGTCTGAAAAACCAGTTAAGTTTCTCCTATGTCAAGCTTTCATTGTTTCCAAACTTTTGTCAATTTCTACTCATTATCTCTAAGTTTTTGCTTGGTTCTACTACCCCAGCTCACTCATAAGCGTTCACATATTTTTCCACTATCTTTGATCTCCTATATAATAGATTAATTCAGAGTATAATCCTGGTAGATGCTACCTGATTCCTTAAAAGGCCATTCTAAGTTAGGTTTGTCTATGATTAGGAAGATTAAGTGCAAGTCCAGTCTTGGAATGAGTTTTTGTTTTGTTTTGCTTGTATGCATATGACATGTCTTATTAAAACTAACATTTGAATCAAATGCTTTATAAGTCTCAAATTTTTCAAAGTGTTGGTGCCGACTTACAACCAAATGAAAAGTCTTTGATATATATATTCAGCTTAACCCTCAAAGTAGTTTCAAAATGCTTTATTTGTATACATTTGAATAGCAAAACAGTGATTTCTTTTAAATCCAAATGTAGTGCAATCTTAAGTAAGATTCGGAGGGTAATGCTACATATGTTTACTTGGAAGCAAGTTTCTTCCAAAACATTATAGAACAAGAAGAGATGGACATGCCTGTGGTATCAAATGAGTGATTAGCAGTCTCCTCATTGGCTTCTAGGGGAACTTGTTGCTTTTGATTCTGCACTGCAGGGCTGCACAAACTCTTGGCCCACAGGCGGGATGTGTCATGCGCTAGCCACACTCACTCCCGGTTTAGCAAAGGGGAAAAAAGTCCCGGTATGTCACATGATGCTGCCATGATGACGTGAGTTTGATACCCCTGCTGTACTGCAATATCTGACTCTTTGAAGAGCTTGTGTGAGATAATGACCATATAGAGAAGAAGCATGGCTTGTATCACAAAGCTGCTTTTATCAATCTGACCTTGTCCCACTTCCTAAGTACAGGCCATTGATTTTCCCCATTAAAGCAAGACTCAATTAAAAAGAGGATCAGATGTAACAGAAATCTCTTTTTAACATATTTACTAGTAAATGACTAAGGCAGACATATCTAATTTTTCCAATCTATGACAATGTGATACAATTTACCTTTGCTATATGCTCACACACACACACATACATATATTGAATCATATCATTACAACATGTCCCATGTATGGAGTTTTACATGACTCCTATTTCTCATTATTTTTTCCCCCTATTTTTTGGGTGGGAGGGGAGTGATTTTGCTATCTACAACTTTGTGACAGCTTAAGGCAACATGAACTGT
This sequence comes from Oxyrhabdium leporinum, assembly GCA_032468155.1. NCBI lineage: Eukaryota > Metazoa > Chordata > Lepidosauria > Squamata > Cyclocoridae > Oxyrhabdium > Oxyrhabdium leporinum. Next base: position 175,455 of record JANHFL010001819.1, read on the forward strand.
GTATACAATTCTGAAAAATTCTGTATAGTTCTTCCTTCGATACAATAAGCTGGGATCTGGATAGTTAATCCACTACATACTGTTATCTTAAGTGCAATGATCCATGAGTTCAATTCCTGGTAGATGGCTCAAACTCCTTAGAATAAGATATGGCTATGCACATCTGATGATTCCTAACATAGATTCTGTAAAAAATCTGATCACTCTGTATCTATGAAAACCTTGCTTTCTTGATTGTGAACTGCTGTACATCAATACTAAGTCAACTTTCTTTCTCAAAAAACATATTTACCATTATTTTCCATTATTTCTATGAATAACCATAAGCTGTAAACATGTATTATTCTATTTTTTCTTATTATTAGGCTACATCCCATTTCTTTAGAAACTTGGCTTATGATTACTTGTCAGCTAGTAAGTTTATAAATATTTTATTGGACTTCAAATGAAAGACTTTGAGTTTACTATGGGATGCACCTTCACAAAATAAATTTTGTCCAATATAATCAATAATCGCTGACATACCAGGTGTTCAACTTCAGACTCCACTTTCTTTCTTTTCTTATCATTGTGCTTCAGTTTTATTCTGTACTAGATACTGTCCATTAACCAATGCCTAGAAAAGTCCCAAGTTCAATAGGACAGATGGTACTTTGGCAGAGAGAAGCTTTTGTTTTATGAGTGTCAGCAGTATGATGGAAATTTTATCACTGGATGCAGCAATGCCACTAATGTCTCCATAATTTTATTAGGCAATAGTGCAAGCAGTGTTGGTAGACTGACTGAATAATATATTTACATGAACATTAAATATTACCCACCTTATCTAAATTAATATGAAATGAAATAGAAGCACTGGTAGAGTGAAGCCTGAACTGACCAAATAGATCATGTCTCATATACAGGAGGGAGTGAGGGAGGGAGGAGGGAGGGAGGA
>JANHFL010001819.1:176491-199140 GCA_032468155.1 Oxyrhabdium leporinum
GAAGGAAGGAAGGAAGGAAGGAAGGAAGGAAGGAAGGAAGGAAGGAAGGAAGGAAGGATCTCTTGTACATTTATTTTCCAAGTGGTTTTTGAAAATTGGAAAGAATGGGAACTGTAGCTTCATTTATGTTGTAAGGTGCTAGTAATGTAGTAAATAGAATTGAAATATGGTTATCTTTAGCACCTATATTATCTAATATGATCATGTTCTATCCAGGATTTTAGGCAGACATTTTTTCAGCCATGACAGAGATTGTATTGTGACTTTTTAGTTCCAAAGCACATGATGTCTCATTGAACAATTGAGCTTTATGTTAGCTATCTGTACTGGCAAGATTGGATTAAAAAATATCTGGCACTGATCAGCTAATCATGGATATTGCTTTAGACGCAGAAAAGGAAAAGTTGAATAGATAGTAGACTCTAATAACTATATTAAATATTACATTTAAATATATATTAACAATATGGATGATGCATGATGTCATTTGGTAGAATGGTCGCTACAGCAAATATATGTGAATCATATATTGAATTCGCTACATTTAGTTCTCATTTAGCAACTGCCTTGTTTAGTGACCTTTTATAGTTACTGATGTGATGAAAAAGTAACTTTACAACCAGTCTTCACACTAGCAACTTTTGCAGGTCTGTAAAGCAAAGGAAAGCCATAGTAAGATCATAAGCACAACTATGAGTTCACTAAGCAACTGTTTCACAAAGTGACCACATTGTCAATCCCATTTGTGGTCACTGAACAAGGACTACTGTTATTAGAAACACAGAGTTTCTTATAAAGTTTTCAAAATACTTATTCAAACTTAAAAGAAGGCTATTGCTGTTTCTTGCTAACGAACTAAAATACAGTGGTACTTCAGTATACAACTGCTACAAAAATGATCAAATATGGTACTCAGTGCATTTTGACATGAAAATGTTGTCCCGGTACTCATTGTTTGTTTGGTACACTACGATAGGAAAAGCTGGAAGGCTGTAGAAAATGGACAGGAAGTTGGCCATGCTGGGAAGGTTGCTGCAAAAGGAAAAAGGGGATGGCTGCAGAGGGCTGACCGAAGTTGGCCATACTGGGAAGGTTGCTGACATAGAAAAGGGACAGACAGGAAGTCCTTCCTGGCTGAAACAAAGGGTCAATTGATAAGTCACATGGCTTGTTTGGCACTCATCATTTTTCATACACATTGCTTCTCCCTGAACCAATTAACAACAAACACTGAGGTAGCACTGTATTTCTATTTGTTAGTTACTGTATCCCTTTTCTGTAAGTTTAATAACAAAGGAGATATTTGGTATTTCCTGAATTATTAAAATAAGGATCAATCAAATATGTCCTGGACAAGCTATGTTTACAATATTAGTGAATTCCACTACTTAGAATTTCCTATATTCATACATGATTCAATAATATAGAAATATTATTATTACATGAGTTATTGTATGCTGACACTCTATAGATCTTAAATGTGAAAAAACAGGCATCTGTGCTAAATAAGTAGACTTCAATAAATTGAAGTATTCACTTGATTACATATACTACAAAAGTGATGTGTGATTACTTTTTCTGAAATATTTTGGGTCTTTTTTCACTTTCTAATTTAATCTATAGATCTTGAAGTAAACCAATATCAGCCAGATCTGACCATGCTTTCTCAGGATCTGCCAAGTTTGATTAGATGCTGACATCCATTGAGAGCCTGTAACATTGTCCATCAAATGTCTTTAAAATGGAAACATATGGATTCTGCAAAGTCATCTTTTGTGATTATAACTGAGATAGTTGAACATGTAAATAAAATGGTTACTTTATTCATTTCCAATGTTCAATGGAAAAGTGAAGAGAATAAAGAAATAGTGCTCCTATTGATTTTTTTTAGCATATTTCATTTGTATTCTGAAATGTGTGCTTGCAATTCATAACATTCATATTTTTATAGTTTTCAAGCTGAGTTAAAGTGAACTGTATCCAATTAGAGATAATTTGTATAGTAGGAGGATGACAGTTTCATGGTAGAACCATGCATTTTTATAGAAATGCAGTGCTCATCTACATATGGTTTTGATTCCATTCTATAATACAATGAGCTATAGAAATTGGTGCTGCTTCACCTATAAATGGAAGGCAGTGTGTGTGTGTGTAGATTTCTGCAAATTAAACTATAGTATTACTTTAATATGACACTGTAAATATTAAATCCCTCATATCAACTCTGCACTTAAAATCAGTTTCACATTTTGACTATTTTAATAGGAACTTTTTTGAAGATTTAAATTACAATAATAGAAACTAATAAAAACTAAAATAGAAAACTAAAAATAAATTAAAAATTAAAAAAAATACAAATAAGTGTATTAAACAAGAAAAGAAGAAATAAAATGAAGTAACTCCACCTTCATCACAATAAGTATAAATAATTTTCCTAACATATCACCTTGTCTTAAAATACAACAAATAATCTCATCTTTTATCTATAAATTAATCTATAAAGCTTTGTCATTTCAATACTGATATCAGCAAAAGTCCTTTAAGGGTTAACAGAGATAACATCATACACATTTTAACCTTGATCAAATAAACCTACTTTGTAATCCTTTGTTTTACTTTTAACAGTCTTGATATTTATTCCAATCAAATAATGCTGTAGAATTTGTTGTTGTTGTTGTTTTCATTTCTTTTTTCTTACAAAACTCTCAAAGTTTAAACAAGCCTTTTTAAAATAAATCTAATATAGGAAAAAATATCCATGTCACTCTCTTGGCTTGTCATTTGTATATCCCTTTTAAGCATTAAAACATCAGCCGGTTTCTTTTGTCTGTTCATGTAACATATTTTTCCATCTTTCTTACAGCTTATAGTTTTTTAAGTCCGTTTTCAAATTGTCAGGTATAACTCTTCCTATTTCATATCTTTTAAACGTACTCAATGTATAGAGGCAGACACTATTAAAATTTGAAACCATTGTTCAAAAATATCATTTAGATATTAGCAAATATTTTGCTTCATTCTATATTATTGAGCTTGAGTGTTCTCCTTCAATTATAATCTTTAGTTCTTTCTAGTTTCCTCTAATGTCTACTTCTGAAGTCTTAACTTAGTATGTTATTTTTGAAAGAATTCAAATCAAAAGTTTATCAGAGGAAGCATTTTTATAACTAATTTCAAACTCTTATTGCTCGTTTATCTTGATCCTACGTTCATTTGTAACTTTCTAAAATCAAAGTTTTAAGCACCCTTTTGCTCTTTATACCAAAAACAGACTCTTACAGCTCCTAAACTCTGCTAAGGATTGAAGAAAATGCACCCAGTGCACAATTTCTGGATGCTATTCCTTCCAAAAATACATATTTTTGTATGAGATATTTGAACTTAGATATTTCAACATGGGTATTAACATAGTCCATAAATTATATCCCTGCTTGTGCTAAAGGAAATTTAATTTTGACAAATTACATTTTTTCTCGTGGGAAAAAATCATGACAGATTTGTTTTATAAATCTACCATCCTAATTTATACTATAATGCATATCCAGCTATTATCTAGGATGGCTTTAGACTCAGCCTAGCAATTCAGGACTTAAGTGACAACACAGTGGAGGAAAAGGAGTAGGTATGAAAATCTGACTTTGAGCATCAGATGTACCTACTGTAATTTGTTTATTTATGCATACAAATATTTGCCTATGGCCCACTCCAAAGATTCAAGGCAGTTCAAAATAACAATGGTGTACAATCAAACCCTCTTCAACCAACCTATTAAAACACCCAATACAAATGTCATAAATGAAAACAGCACATAACAAAAACACAATCCATAACTGCTTTCATTACCCCTCAAAAGTGAGACATGAGATAGGGAGCCCACTAAAACTCAGGGGATAAGCAAGTTATTTGGTGATCTGGAGGTTGTCACTGAGAAGGATCATCATCAGACCTTCACTGTCTTGATCTCCAAGAAGAGAGGCACCCATGTTATAAATTAGCTTTCCTGATAGATGATCCTGTTGAAATAGCTCAGCTAAGGATATTCAGATGTTATCTTGCTCCATTGCTTTGTATCATTAGAGGATTAGAGCTGTTTATTGCTAATGGCACCACAGAAATCTATAAATGCATTGCATGATGTGAATTGAGAGATGTGCAACCAGGTCTGTTTTGTTTACTGCATTAGTACAGTAGTCCTCGATTTATGACCACATTTGTGACTAGAACTTTCACTGCCACGTGAGGTCATTGTACAGTGAGACATACTGATTTTATTACCTTTTTTGCTCTGGTTGTTAAGCAAATCTGGCTTTCACCATTGACACTGGCTTATTGGAAACCAGCTGGGGAAGTTGCAAATGATCCTAAGATACTGCAACCATTGTAAATACATTCTTGTTGCCAGGCACCCAAATTCTGATTATGTGGCCCAGTGACACTGTGACAGTCATAAGTGCAAGGATCTAGCATAAGTAACTTTTTTTAGTATCATTGTAACTTAAAATGAATGGCTGTAAATTGAATGGCTGTAAATTGAATGGCTGTAAATTGAGGATTACCTGTCCAGCAGCAATACTCCATTCACTTACTTACTAGTGCTGAGTATTATTGGTGAGCCAGTTTGTGCAGTGGTTAAAGTTGGTCAATTTCTTTCAGCCCTAGCAAGGAGGAAAAAGCAAATCACTTCTGAAAAAGCTTGCTAAAAAAACTGACAGGACTTGTCCATGCGATTTCTGAGAACTGGATATGAATAAATGGAAGAAAAAAAAGTGCTTATATGCCACACTAGTCTACAAAGATTCAAAGAGGCTTACAAAACTCTTTCTGCTAAGCGGATTAAAAGCAGTACATCAAAATAACAAAAGAATAACAAGATGAAAAACTTACATTAAAATAGGAATGAACTGCATGCTGAAGAAATAACAAATATCGACACAGTTTATCGGGGGCTTCCCTCTTCACAATAATTCCAAATTCCAGCTCTTTGGAATGACTATAACAAGAAACAAGCCAGTGCAGTCTCAGGAACCACAATTTACAAGTCTCATTCCTGGATTGCTGAAGATGACATTCTCTTTAAAAAGGCTATCTGAAGGGAGATCAGACTTCCAGGTTGTATTCAATAGACAGAAACCTAAGGAAGCAGCTGATATCGAAGATATCCAGGTCCACAGATATATAGGATTTTATGAGTGAGCACCAACACCTTGAACTGTACCAGAGAAATAACCAATTACCAGCGTAAGTTTGGAAACTGGGATGTTACACAAGAATGCTTAGTGACATCCATTATCAGTTGGGCTCCTGCATTTTAGACCAGTTGAAATTATTTTCACTTATTTTAAAAATTCCTATTCTTGTTTGCAAATTTTATTAATATACAGAGCTTTTGCAAGCAACTTTCCTGAAAGGGTATACTTGTTGAAAGAAGCTTTATGAGAAACAATATTTTTAAATTAAATTTCCTAATATAATTTTTTAAAAAAATATAAGCAGGTTTTAACAAGTGCAGGCCTATGCCCTTTCTATCAACTTTTTGAGGCATGCATTCTTGTTTGAAACATCTCTCTCATAAATAAAAAATGGTGTAGCATTTGAGTAATTGTGTACGGATTATAAAGTCCCACTATGGCAGAACCCATTTTTTGGTAAATCAGCTTTAATGTTTCTGAACAGAATATAGAATATATCTGTCCAAACATTCAGTGGAGATAAGGCAAATTTGTAATAGAGATGACTAAAATAATCAAAATTGTTGAGATTTGAAAAGAGAAATAAACTAAATCCATATCCATTTCATTCTTTTGAGCAAGTAGGTAGCAAACAGGAACCAATAGGGTGAAAACAGGAACTAATCAGGTCTTGGCAGTTTACTAGTAGCCAAACAACAAGAAGGTAATGTGGCAGGTTACCCATTATACAATTACACTATAAGTATATAATGGTTAACTTTATATAATTATATGCATATAATTAAATTATATTTAATTATTTATATAATTAAATAATTGTCTACAAACCAGGTTAGGTGAGATCTGTTGATGTCAACCCTGAAGGAAGACCATATCAAGAAATAGACACCTCTTAAACCTAATGCCACTTTTATTAGAATGGCTATAGTAACAGAATATTGTAAGTCTGGATATGTTTCCTTTCCTTCTTCTTTTATCTTCATTGGGTGGGGTGGGGTGCCTGCTTTTAGAAAATTTCCTTGTTTGCATGGGCTTAAGCCATATTTTTCTGTTTGATTTCTTGGTAATGGATTTTCCCTCTCTCTTCAAGGCCATTCTCTTACTCTACAGTTGTGCATAGGATTTTAGAACTGAAAGGTATAACAGAGTTGGAAGGAACCTTAGAGTTCTTCTAGTCCAACTCCCTGCTTAAGCAGAAGACCCTATACCATTTCAGACAAATGGTTGTACAATTTCTTCTTAAAAACCTCCAGTATTGGAGCACCCACAGCTTCTTGAGGTAAGTTGTTCTGCTGATTAATTGTTCTGTCAGGAAATTTTATTTCCTTCATTAATACCTTCATTGATTCATTGATACCTGACAGATATCATTTACCTCAAGTATCATAGATTACTGTTTTAATTGCTGGGTGTTTAAAATCTTTGCATACTCTCCAGTGTCATGTCAGTGAGATGGGCAGCTATATAAATTATCTAAACAAAAAACCAAGAAGACTTACCTATTATATCATTGTCTCTTCATATGCAATATGCATAAGATACAGCCATGTCTACTCTGTCATGCTCAAGACTAGACACCTGGAAATGAACCCCCTAGGAAGTCAATTAAAGAAGCAGAAAATGATATAATACATGAAAGTTCCACACTGAAAGGGGATCAGGCTAGCATTTGAGTTCCAGGCTAGTCTTAATGATCCATGAAATGGCCATGAAATTTAGCTGAATCTCTTAAAGCTTTATATTCTAAGAGCATTGTGGATGCTTGGGATAACCATTTTCTACTGGGCTTTTGAATATACTGAAATTGCTTTTTTCCCCTCTTCCTATTTTTACTTATATTATTTGAATATCACAATTTCTGCAGAATGTGACATTTCTTGAGAATATGGCTATGGTATGGTGTATATAAAAAGCCAAGAATAAGTGCAACTTAGAAGGGTTTTCTTTTTAACCAGACCTTCAAGTATTGAAACATTTTCAGCTCAAAACGTAGCAAGCATAGCAACACTTATCTTTTAATGCAGAATTGAAGTGCTTAGTCAGAGTAACTACAAATGCTTAATAATGAAGTATTCCAATACTGTGGGCATTGTATTCATTTGCATCATCCTTTCATCACATCCAACTTATATCCCGAAAGCAGGTTTTTCTAGAAAAGACGGGGGGGGGGACCTTATATACCAGACATAGCTTTATCTGTAGCCTTATGAGAAAACAAAGTATCCTGTATAGCTAATGTGTTTGTATAGCATTTCTGGTCTAATCCAGAGACTCCTACTTAAAACTAAACCAATAGACAGATCTATATGTAAAGTTTGTTTATTGGTTCAGTTTTACTCCTCCTGCCCTTAGCCCTGCACTGTACTCTTTTGTTCCCATTACATTGCTTATTCTGAAAGAGAATGCTATGGTAGATCTATGTATGTGAACATGATTTTTGCTCCTCATTGATCCACACTTACTTGTATTTTACACCAGCACAGCACCTTTTTATGCCTATCCACATCTTTCTAATTTTACGAACCAGTCTTGCTTATATCATATCCACATAGAATCTTATAATTTTTTCTTGTTGGTGATCTCATGAACTCGCTCCAACAAATGATTGTTGTCTCCTTCCTTGACCTGTTTTCCTCTTTCATATTATTATTTTTTTTACAATTTCATTCTTATTGTTCTATTTTTATACACAAATCATACCAAAATATTTTTTCATACTTGTCTATCAATTTTGCATTCACTCCTTAATCAGTATTTGATTGCGACCCTATGTCTTTTTGTTTTATCACATGACTTTAGTACCCCATTCCTTGTATATTCAACTTTTGTTTCTCCTGACATCAATTCTCAGTCCCCTAAAATAGAAAAGAGAAACACACTTTCAACCCCTCTTTTTCAAATAATTATTTTTGCAACTCTCGACATGCTATCCACCATCTTTGGGTCAATATTTTAATGTCTTAAAATTTCTCCTTTCACTTTTGTAAAACCCCTACCTACCAAGTACCAAATGCGTCTTCTTTCTCTAGTTTTCACAATTTATGCACATTATGCAATCATCTTTTCCATTCTTTCTGTTAAATATAAATGCATTGGTCTTTGATTCATTAATTTTTAAATGCAGACTTCTTAGTGCATCATAAAATTCCTTCTAAGATTCACTGAAAATTAATTGGATTTTCAGCTGGCAACATGGCATCATCTCCATGCAAAAGCTCATGTTCATTCATGTTCCCAGTCAACATACTCTAATGCAATCACAAATATTCCTCATATACTTATTAATACAGATATTAATCAACCATTCATTCTTGCTATTTAATCTCCTTTTAAAGGTGAACAGCAATGACTTTCTTCAAATCATCAGGTACAGATGCAACCTCGCACACAATCATCCATATGAATGGTGTATGAATTTAATAAATTGTTGTTATTGTTGTTGTTGTTGTTGTTGTTATTATTATTATTCAACTTACCTAGCCATCCATAAACAAACTTCATTTGTTTTGTAATATTTCTGCAGTGACTCCATCTACACAGCTTTACAATTTTTCAACTCTTCACACCCTTTTTCTACATCTCATACTCTTTACACCTTTTTTATTCAGTTTCCTTAGCCACTAACATTTATCTCATTACCTTCAATTCCACTCTTTAACATATCACTATAATTTCCAGAGAAGGGAATTGTAGTCACCAGTCACTTTGGGCACAGTATGCCATAAAGACAATCAAAGTCCAGTTTTACCTCAGACATGCACAAGCTATTCTGTACAAGCTAAGATCTCTCTCTAATCTGTAAATTACCTTGCAAAGCAACATACTGCTATCTGCATTCCATCAGGAATAAACAGCAGACTAACCTACATTTGAGATCCATTAAAAAAAAAAATGCAATTCAGAAGATTAATGCAAGGCTTCACATTTCTGTATATATTTTCCATTTTCATTCCAAGTGATGGAGAAAAAAACGATTTATTTATTTTTTGTCCAAAGAGAAGAACATTTGGTGAATTTGTTCTCACAGATGGGCTGTGATTTTTTTTTTCTGTGTGATTATCTTTTCTTTCCTTGAACAATAACTTCTTCAGTGATCTGCATCTTTTGTGTATAAACCATCCTCTTGTAAGATATCAGAAAACAATCACGACAGAATTCCTTGCCTGGTGATTTTTCAGATCATGAACCTTATGCAGTTATGCTGACTGTAGAATGATGGGTAGGTGCACAATTCAAAAACAACAATGAACATCCTCAGGCAGCTTTGCCACCATAAGTTCAAAGAACCAAGTACTTCAAAACCAAGTACTTCTGAAAAATCTACTTCAGAGTTTCAGATCATAAATATATATGTAGAATTATTTCTACATCTATTTTAAAGAACTTAAATATTTTTAAAAAAAACCTGCCAAATCTTCATTCAGCCTAAAGAAAGTCTAAAATTGTTTCTAAAATAGCAGAAACTTTTTCACATGAGAATAAAACTTTCCAGCAATTGGAAACAATTTTGAATCAGAATTTTAAAAAAAGAACTTTCCTTTTGGCTTCCTTTGCTCTCTGGAGAGAACTGATGAAGTCTTTCCTCAAAATGTATTCATGTCTAGCTCTCAGAGTGAACTTAAATGGCTGGATCTTGAATCCTTGACATGTTGACTCTGAAGGTCGACTCACTATAAGCCAAGAAATTTGCACCCAGGTGAGTGTGGAGGGGATTTTTGTCTAATATTTGGGATTTAGGATCTGTTTCTTTTATCAGTATTATGCCATCTCTTGATCCAAAACAAGAATAAAAATTTCCCTGGTGTTACTTTATTCCTGTATGACCTTTAATTAGGAAGAGTTTGAAGATTAAATATGCAGGAGGTGAACTGCAAAGGTTAATTGTCTTTTATCCAACACTGATGATGACAAGCTTTGTGAAAATGACAAGAGTTGGGGAGGCATGCAAAAGGAGGACAAAAGAGAGAAAAGCTGTTTGTCTATCAAACTAGGCAGATAGTTGCAACCATATAGCACTCTCCTGACTCCAAAGCCAGCTATGAATAAATGCCTCATGCATAATGCTAAAAATATGTCAGTTGCTACTGAGTTGTATTCTGTATATGGAATGATGAACATGTTACTGAAATAAAACCACCTACTTACTTTTGCCAGCAAAAAAAAAATCCTCCTACATGACACACCAAATCTCAACTTGGCTTGGTCAGTTCGACTGAAAGAATTAATTCTACATATATATTTATGATCTGAAACTATGAAGTAGATTTTTCAGGAGTACTTGGTTTTGAAGTAGATTTTTCAGGAGTACTTGGTTTTGAAGTAGGTTTTTCAAGATTCAAGAAAAGTGTTGAATCAGCTTTTTGTAGTTTCTTCATTTAACATTCTTTATGCCATATGCTGTACTTCTCAAATACCATTACCAGAAAAGTGTTCAAAACTCTCCATCTGTAGATAGTTTTGTAATATACTATTCTTAACTATGCAATCATATTTCATCTGGATAATGAAAATTGGACCAAAAGATACACAAGAGTATTAAAACTTGTTAAATAACTTTTTTTAAAAAGCAAATTATTCTTGGCATTTTCTTTTTCTTTCATTTCAGGTGTTGATACGATAATTTCATTTTATTTTATTTTTTATTGGTGCTGATAAGAATGGAATGCTGACCTCCTCTAATATGCACAGAAATCCAAGGACCTAAAACTCTTTTTCGATACCTTGTTAAAATCATGCTAGTCTTTTTCTCTGCGGTATTTCCAGCAAGAGCAGTTTCCAGATGTAGGGGCATCATAGCTCTATCTGTTTCTATAAGGCTACTAGCTTTGACCTGCTTTATCATATTAAGCAATGTTGCCAGCAGTGGTATTTTCTTAGATTTATCAAAGGAAGATGATTATTATTATTCAAGTCCCTAGACGCAGCAGTTGAGATGATAAGTATGTCATTCTTTGTGAGCTCATGTGGTTCTTATGTAGGTAACTGCCTTGAGTGAAATCAACAAACTTTTACTTGAAGGGCTGGAGATCTTAAAGAACTACTAGTGAGCATATGCAATGTGCCATTTAAGATGTCTATGTGGCTACCATCAAGGAAGAAATCTTATCAATTATATTGCCCTGGCCTTGCAATGCTTTTCAGAGGCATTATAATGAGAAATATGTGGATAGCCTGTGGCTTGGGACTCCCAACCTCCCAAATCCATTTGTGCATGTTCCAGGGTCTTAGAAATCACACATGCAGTTTACAATTTTATCACTTTTCAATGGGAAAAAAACAATGATGGGCAAGTCCCAGTTTAGCCTTCACAATTCAGAATAATCTTGACAGTGCTTCTTCTTGGCTTAAAAAAATCCATAGAATGACTTGCCAACTCACTTTGATGATATCACTGTGTCCAAAGCAGCCCACCCAGTGAAAAGCATATTCCATTGTATTTCTGACTGAAAGCAAGGGTTTTTTTGGCCAGATTTTTTTCAATTCTACCATTCTAAATTTGCTCCTGCAGTATTACAATATTGTATGTATTACTTTAGGCATCATATATGACACTTCACATATTGTACCCTACGTTGTATTGATAATATTTTTGAAAGACAAGGCATAAATCTAAATGTACCAATAATATTATATGATAAGCAACAAGAAAATGGTTGCTAAGTGTGTACAGAATTGATAAAAGGCTATGCAGTTTTGTGTCTCTGTATTTTTAATCTATTTGCATGACATATTAACACAGAGATAGGTGGAATTCAATAAGGTGCTGTACATGCCATAAATTTCTAAACTTCTAAGAAATATCTAAATGATTATGAATGTGAAAAAGTGGGAATCAAGGTGTTCCAAGCATCAAAAGTTTTAAAGAAAATATTATAAATCTATAGCAATATATTTTGTATCTCTTTGTGTAGCAGTAACTAAATTAACAGAGTTAAAATATGAAGACTTCTTTTGTGTCTCTTTAAATCTATCAAATCATTATGTGTACCCCATCCAACTATTTCAAACTGTAGAATTATTTTATGTAAGTATATTTCCATGTGTACAAATATATTCAGGATCATACAAATTTATTATGACCTGATGCTTTACATCCTCATGAAATAAGCACTATCATAATATACATATCAACCAACCAAAGTTGAGCATATCTCAATAATCCCATAAATTTTAGAAACAAAATTGTGTACTATTGTACTATAAGGAGTAAAATCTTCTACTCAAATGCCCACTTCATTGAGTTTGTTACTTAATTTATCTCCATACAGATGGGTGGAGGGACAAATGGTAGGTTTATGATATTTTCATTTATTTGAGAGAAATTGGTATATCATGATACTCAACATAAAAACAAATGTGAATTCCTGCTAATGATTCCAAATTGGCATATCATAATGATGCCAAAATGAGGATACATGGGTAATATCATTGCACAGATCCCATTATTATGATAATATATATCCCATTATGGATTTGAGGCACACATGTGCTCAAGTTTTGTTCCAGATTCTGGGAACTGGGCAATGCCCTTTGATAGCACAGGTTTAGTTAAGCACTATTACATTTTGGTTGCAAATATGTTTTTTTTTAAAAAACAAGAAAGGATTGTTTCAGGAAATCTCAAATGAATCCTTTGTAGATATGTAGTTTAAATAGGTAACTCAAAAGATTAGCCAGATTGACATTGATCCTGATTATTTATTCTGCAAGGGCATATCAGCATTTTATTATATGATTGAAAACTATGGAATAATGTACTACAGGAATTAAAAGCTAAAGCCAAAGCATTGTGTTCACCTGTAACTTTTGAAATTAACTACAGATATATTTTTCAACGCCATAAATATTTGATATTTAAGCAAATATTGTACAGAATAGTCTTTTCAAAAGTCAGACCAAATATGCTGTATGGAAGTTTTCAAAGAATTCCCATTTCTCAAAGATTGTATCCCTGTAATGATCTTGAAATGGTGAATCATATTTTATTCTATTGTGGATTTTGTAAGAGACTTTGGCAGGAAGTATCTGACCTACTTTAAAATCCAAACCTGGAAGAGTACTTCTGTGTATGTAAAAATTTTACTTGCAGATGAACACTCTAAGTTAACAGTAGCAACAGCCAGATTTTTAACACTAGCTATAAAAACAAGGCTTTTAGTAACAAACTAAATAATCTTACAAACTAAATAACCTGTGACCTGTTAGGTCACGGTTTCAGAGACATTTCCTTATCTAAACAGAGAAACAGAATGACCACAGGCAGGCAAAACAATCAGTAAAAGTAAGAATGACTTCCAAATTCCTGTCGGCTTGCCCAGTGGAAAGCTGATTTTGATGATCAGAAATTTCCCTTCCCTTCCCTTCCCTTCCCTTCCCTTCCCTTCCCTTCCCTTCCTTCCCTTCCCTTCCCTTCCCTTCCCTTCCTTCCCTTCCCTTCCCATCCCTTCCCTTCTCTTCCCATCAGGTGTGTAAGTGGCTGCTGCTGCTACATGGCTGAAGGAATCGGGAAGCATATGGATGAGAGGCATGGTACAAGCACAGGGGGACTAAACTGTTTCTCCATTCATTTTCTCCTTTTGCTAGACAGAAAGTGGCAAGGAGGTTGGGAAGCTGTTAAAGAAAATGAGAATCTTGTGAATGTGGCCGACAATGGCAGCACAGCAACAGCACTGAAGCAGCAACCCCCCCCCCCAAATTTCATTTCCTTGGGACGGCATTCTGTATGTTATCCCATTTGAGGTACCTTTGTTGACAATGTTTTGCCCTATAAGGCAACATTTTGCCCAAATGAAAGTTGCAAAACATCAAATAGACATGGGAATTTTAGTAGTATATGGATGAATAAGTTGGGGATATGTCTATTATCTAATACTTAATTAAAAAAATATTTGAACTGTGTTATTTAACGCTAAATTCAGGTTATATTTGTAACTTGCTCTGAAGTATTTTGGCCATAAATAAAATTGATTGATTGAGTCATGTATGTAAATCACAACATGTAATGCTTTAATGATATTGTGAATATTTTATCATTTGCACCCCTTGAGTACTGAGTTGCAGCCTTGATTAATCTTAACATCAGTGTGCTTTGAAACAAAACACCAGGTCTGTGTGAATAAAATGAGGTAGAGAAAGCCTGCCCAGTATGACTTGTGGAATTCTTTCCAAGTGATTTACCCTTAATGACCATAGGGAGAGGCCAGTTTGTTCTGTCTGTTAAAAAAAAAAAGTGCTGTATTTGTATGTTTTCCTTCTGTTCAGGAAGTTTGTGTTTGCTTTGTCCTGGGTCACCTGACCAGAGAGAATGGGAATTTTAATCAAACAATCAGCCATGTTCCAATCTGCTTTCAAAGTGCTCTCTTATAATGTTGCATTGTAGGACATTTTCTAAGCTGTTTTTTCCAGAGCCCAAATTGAATCCAACTCAGGTTTTTTTTAGTTTGAGCTTTCTTTGCTAGGCTTTCCCCCCACCCACCCACTCCCACACACACACCAAATCTTGTTCTTGTCAGTTTGCAGAAAGTTTTCCTACTCATGGACAAACTCTTGATCACCTTTACATGATTTATTTCCAATATCCAATGAGGTAAAAAAGTAAAACTACACAGTATCTCTATATCTATATACTGTATACACACACACACACACACACACACATTATACACACATGTACACATAAATATATGCATACATACACGGTATGTATGAATTAGAGGCACAAACTAAAAAAGAAAAAAACAGAATCCCAAAGCTGGATGAATATTTTTTTCTCATTGCTCATTTCAGTTCTGATCTGCTTCATCACAAATCTGTATAAAGACTATCAAAGGGGGGGGGGGAGCATCTCCCCTTGTTTAGTTTCCAAGTTTGTCTCAACTGACCTTTCCAATGTGCCCAGAATTTTTGAAAATATTGCAGCACACAGCCAGAGAGGCACTCAGCAGTGGGCTTTATTCATTCCTTCTCTTAGCTAAGTGCTTAATGAATCTCAAACTTTTAAATGGACTTGAGAAAGAGCTTAACGTAAGCTGTAAGCTTGCAAATAAAAATCTGGTTTGAGCCAATGTAGAGTCTTATTGCCAAACTACCCAGAAAATTAGATGGCAAGTCAGTTGCACTGTCTTTCCATCAACTTCAAAGAATAATTCGAAAGAGTTTTTCCCCTTGCATTTCTGGGCCACACTGTTCTCTATTTGAGGAAAGGCAGCAGATACTTATTTGCAGGACACTAGGAGACTTGCCAGAAATTTTTCAATAGCAATTTAAAAGCAATAATTACCAAAATAAAATTAGGAGAAAACCAAAGTATGGATTTTTGACTGAAGCTAAGTTTATGTTTAGTACATTTTGTAATTCTTGATAAGACAATCCTCCGTAAGTATTCTTTATCCTTATTTGGTAAATCCTGATGAAGATGATAACTATAATAATAATAATGACTTCTAACAAATCTAATGCTTGTGACCCTTCCTTAGAGTGCAGATCCAAAGGAAACCAACTTCTTCACAGAGGGAACAAATATTCTAGAAAAAAAGTGCTCATTAAAGCGTTGAATATGGAACGCAGATGTTCATATAGCATGAGATCATTGATTGCAGGAAATGAAAAATGAAAGTGCTTTTTGAGAGTTTTACAGTTGAGAGGAAAGCTAACTTTAGTTATTTCTCTTTCCACGTTGTGCATAAAATGAGGGTTTGATAAGCGAGTGCAATTTGCAACTTTCCATTTCCATGTCACCAGAAACACTTTTATTATTAAGGGTTAATAAGTAAGCTGTTCTTTTTCTGACGGCAAACAGTAGGGCATAAGAGAATTATTATTCAGTTTTCTAAAGTCCCCCCCCCCCCGTTCCTTAAATATATGAAGCACTCATCGGTTAGTTTGGGCTTTGATTTCAGAATGTTCTTTTTAAAGGGTTTTTAGTAAGGGTTGCTTATACTCTTCAGCACATTTTAAGACTCTCTTGAGTATTCTGATACATCCCTTTCATTTCCCTTGTGAGTTCCATCCTGATTTTACTATTGAAGGGAGCAATAATCACCATAAAATCCACCCTATCCCATTGCTTCTTTTCTTAAAAGGAGAGACTGTAATATTCTTGCTCTCCTGCTTTCATTACACTTTTCGCTTCTCAGGGGAACCAAAACCACCTCCAGGATCCCTCACTGCTTTTCCCTGTAATAGAAAATCAAAGAACAGAATTTGGAAGGGTGATGTATTTATCCCACAGTGATGACCAATCCTCAGGAGAGGGAGAAAGTTAAGAAGTGGGCAGTCTGCCACTTTACAAATGCTTGCCCATCGTTACTAGGACAGAAAATAGGTTTGTGTTTTCAAAAGGGAGGGAGAGAAAATGTTTTCTTCTCCTTTTTGCCTACTTTTTTTTCCAATTTATTCCATTATTTTACCAACTGTAGGCCCCTGGAATTATGGTTCCAATCTGAAAATGTGTAAGAGGGGGTCTTTGCAACTGACTGCTGCAAGTCCCTCTCTGTCCTTACATACAGTATGCTATTTTGTTCCTACCTCTAGCAGAAATGCTGAGGGATGTGTTGATATACCCCATGACACAGAGCAACTATACATATGGCCAGGTCTCAGAGTACATATTTATCTTTAGCCCCAAGTTACATATCTTGAGAACTGTTTGCTGCTAAACAGACACAATTAATACATAAACAAATAAATATGAGTTTCCACTGGTGAAATGCTCTGTAGATGTACTTAGAGAGCTCTTGTTATTGTTATTTTATAGCTCAGGTACTTTTTCAAAACAAGATACTTTGCATTTTTTGTGGCGAGACAGGTTTAAAGCATTTTTTTAATTAAAAAAAAGTACTTTGGTACTACTTCGCTGAGTTGGCTCCATTTCAGTACAGATGCTGGAAGGAAACAATGTTCCAGCGTTACTCCTATTTGTAGATGACATCAAATCAATGAGAAGAGTCCCCAAAGGAATTTCCTTTAATGGGAGAGAAAGTAGTTCAGTGGTAGAGCACTGACTTTTCATAAAGATTTCAGGTTCAATCTCTGGCATTTCCAGATAGAATACTGTTGCTCTGGCGAAAAGATACTGGATCTATGTCAATAAAACTGGGCCAAATGTAGCAATTGGATCAACTGAACACGGCTGCTTCCTCTTTTGTCAAAGTGGGGGAACAGCATGGCTAATGAAGCTTCATGCAAATTAACGTCCAAGTGAGGCACAATGGAGTAATATTACCAATGATATGGTAATGTTGAGTAATGATAATAAAGTAGATGGTGATGAAGGCATCGCTAACAGGGCTAACTTTAAGAAAAAGAGGGAGGGGAATCACCCTCTGAATGAAAAAGGTGACAGCTACATAGAGGCAATGAAAAAGTCAGTTTCCACATTAGCACTAATGAAGAAAGAGGATTAAAATAAGATGCCCCACTATATAATGCCATTTGAGAATACTCTGGTTTATTTGCATTTGGAAGTTGAAGCGCCTTTCATAACAGACAAAAGATTATTTGGATACTGCTGGTGATAAGAGGAAGTACACTATAGATCTATAAAACAATTATACGGCTAAATTAAACGGAGGCTAAACAGATTAGGTTCTTCTACTCCCATATCACTGGAGTGGGATGTGTCACTGAATTAAACTGACAGTTGATTCAGAGCAGATAGAAAGAATTTATTTGTATAGTAAAGTTGGAGGATTTGCTTCTCCAACCTATGTTGAAGATAATGATGATGACTATTGGCTGGAATAGCTTCATATGAAGATCAGGATAGATCTACTATCTATCTCTAGTATGCTTATCTATGGTAATTAGGAGACAGAGCTCTGAAACCTAATCACCAAGTATTATCAGTTACAGGGGTCCATACAATAAATGTTACTTGTTTACCTGTGGACTTGGAGCCATCTAATTCACATTGGACTTAATGGAGTTTCCGTCTAATCTAGCACTACTCTTTATTAAGTTTTAAAAGATAGAGCCAAGAAATGTGTACTAGAAAAACTAAACCAGAGGGTCACAGAAGTATAAAACAGTACATCATTTCTCTAATCCATGTGAAGAAATGAGAATTCTGCTCCAACATCATTTTTTCCTGCTTATAAGCATGTAAGACATAGGATACATTTCAATAGCGAAATATGCTGTGCATGAACTTTTGTTTTACAATTGGAAACCATGGATCTAATATATGGCTGGATTGAATCTATCAGCACACCACAGAAATATAATAAATTTACTTGTAGTGGGCCACTGAATACCACAACCTCTTTATCAATTTGAATTTCCAGTTCTATCACAAAAAACTCAGAGCTGAACTTCTGCAGGCAAAGCAGGCACTGGCTGCTCACATAGTAAAGAAAAAGAATTCATACAAAACTAATGCTAGCATTTACTTCATCTAACCAATAATATTTTCATCTCAGGTATTTTGATATTATTACTTGTTTCTGTAGACATCTCTTGTGGCTGTTGGCATTTTAACTATTTCTGTTTCTTTGATTTTTTACAGATTGTTTATATATCTCCTTTGTATATTTAGAAAGAAAAAATAACTAAAGAAAGAAATAAGAAATAATTAAAAGAAGTCTAAAAGTTGCTAGTGAAAGGAAATATCACTGGCGGCATTAGGTATACTTTCTGCAACTGAGAGCACCTTCCAGATGTCTTGTTCCTTCTCTTCAGCCATGCAGCTGAAACCTTACGTACATTGTAGTGATTACTATCTAGATATCAAACAATCCCTTGACTGAATAATTTAGACAGTAACAGGGTTTAATAGTAAAATAATAGTAAAAATGTTGATGCTATCACTTTTTGGAACGTTAACCCAGTAATGTAATAGAAAGATAGCATATGCACATTTTATCTTCTTCTGTGGCTTGAACTAATTTCTTGCACTTTTAATCTAGCTTGCAATACAGCCCTGACCATCTATTTGAAAATGACTTTCACTGTCTTTAGTGAAGCTCACACCAATATAAGGAGATACAGAATTGCAGCCTTAAAGATTAGTTTCAGAGATGTGAACAAAACTTACAAAATATGTGTGCACAGACTACCATGGTAAAATACAGAAAAGTATCATAGATACACCACAGCATCCTCTACAGATAATTGCTAGAATGCAGGAAACAGTTTCAAGGTACAAAACTGTACTCATGATGTGCTAAACAAAATCCCTGAATAATGTCTATCTCTTGAAAAGGTACTTTGGACAAGGACCCTCTGATCAAAAAATAGCATGTTATTATTAAAAGCAGTTGGAAACCAACTGGTTCGTTGTTCTAGCCTGTACCAGTATTATTTCCTTCTGGCCTTTGGACAGGCAGCAATCCTGTGGACACACACAGAGCAGATCCCTCACATTAGTACAACAACCTAAGAAGGATGGTCCTGCCTGAAAGATGAAATGAGGATGTCTTTAATTTCAAGATAACAGAAGCCATATTCCCTTCCATTCTCCTCTTCTCTTCTCACTTTTCTGCAAGGATAAAGTTCACCTTAGCAAATGCTGATGAAAGCACCCAAAGCAAAGAAGAGCACCAGAAGTCCCTTTCATCCCAGCTGCTGATCTCAAGGTCACCCACTAAAACATCTGCAAGAATGGCCTCAATTGCAGAGCTGCTCACCAGAAGATTAATGGGAACATCTCTCCCTCCACCTATGCTCTTTAGAAAAAGTGTCTGCTACAGGGGGAAAGAGACATAGCCTACTTTGAGATTTCCATATAAGAATCTGTTCCACAACAAAAGGTGGTATTTTCTGCTAAAAGCACCATCCTTACACTCTACTGTAAACTTCAGACTTCATGAGGAATCTGTCAAACAGCAAAAGGATCTTCAAAAGCTGTCCTGTCCAGGCTGGGAATTCTGCACCCTTATTTTAAGAATCCATCCTCCAGATTTTAAAACAACATATGCTGAGTCTCTGTATTCATCAGGGAATATACAATTTTTAAATGATTATAGATATCATTGATTCATGGTTGGAGGTTTCAGCAAACTGTTTGAGGTTGGCTTCTGAAGACATGTGCAAGGATCAGCCTACAAAAGTTGATGTGAGGACACCTTAATATTAAAACAAGGAAACATACCATTTGGGTATGATCCACGCACACTTAAATTCTAACTTAACTTTAGGGAAACAAAGAATGGGGGAAACAGAGAATGAAGAAATCCAGAAAGTAAGATGATTATTCTTTCACAAAGGTTTTAGAATCCTCAAGATATCAGACCAAGCCATTTTCAACCATTTGTCTTGATAAACATTATTTGAATGCCAGTGGAGTTCTGGGTCTTTTCCCCCCTTTTAATTCCCTCCCTCTTCTGAGTTTTAGCCTTATTTTTCTCATCTGACCCCTTAGATTTGCCTTATATATTATCATCTGACCCATTATATTTGCCTTATACCCCTCAACTTTCTGCTTCATCTCCTGCTCGTTTTCTAATTCCCTGATCCTAACTCCTTTCCCCCTTCCCTCCCCCACTGCCATTTCTGCAGCACGTTCCCTGACTTCCCTTCTTGCTTTCTTCGATCCTCAAACCCACTCCGTTTGATGTAGGGAACATGTTCTAAAATAAGGGAGGGGGGCAGCAGCTTCACCCCGCGCATGCTCTAAGGTCTTCCCCCTTGCTCCTTAAGACGAAACCTAAAAGAAGGAGAAATCTGATGGGGATACTTTTTAAAAAGAAAAAAAGAAAAGAAAAATCTTCACTCCGCGATCTCCATTCAAAGTTTGACCTGCCCTTCCCTTGTCCCCGAATGGTATTGCGTCGTCTCGGAAAGATCCCAGGGCTGAGCTTGAATGCCCGCTGGATCTTCCCAACGGCCTTGCGTGCGAGCGCTTGGGAGGAAGACTGACTTTCGGAAGGAAGCGATCGGCGGAGGAGAACCCCGAGATCCACCCTTCGGGAGGGGAAGAAACGACACCGGTCGCCTCTTCATCCCCGGAAGAATGCCTTTTCTTTGGAGAGATCCGAGGCGCTGCGCGGTTTTCAAACCGCCAGGCAAGGGGACAGCGAGCGGGAGAAGGGTAGTTCCGTCGCGAAGCGGGGGGGGAGGGTGGAGCGGGGATAAAAAGCAGCAACCTCGGAGTCCAACCCAAAGAGAGAAGCCACCTCGCCGCCGCTTCCGCAGCTCCCGCGTTCGGAGCCCGAGTCGCTGTCCGAAGTGCTGAGAGCGTTGAATTCCGGAGTCCCTTTAGGATCGCGCCGATTGCCCGCGCAGCCAGAGAGGAAAGAGGGGCCCCGGTATGGAGTCCGTCCCCCAGCGCTCTCTTCGCGGTCTCTCCTTCCTCCCACCGCCACCCCCATCTCCCCCCCCCTTCCCCGCCTTCTCTTCCTCCTGCTTTTCCCGCTGGGGATCGGTGGCCTGAGCGGGCGCGCCTCCAGTCTCCGGCGCCTCCCCCGCCTTTATGCCCGCCATCCCAATTCCCCCGCGCCAGAAAGCGCCTCCAACTCCTTCGGCCCAAGAAACCAAAGGGGAACCGAGAGGAGGCAAAAGCCGACCAAGCGCGACCCAGCCGCCCGTTTCCCTGCGTGGCCCCGGAGCAAGAGCACGTACCTTGATCTCTTCAATATCCAGATGGGGTGAGCGGTCCATAAACCGAAACTGAAGGACCCGGAGGCGAGAGGGCGAGCAAAGGCGGGAGGCGCGAGCAGAACGGCGGCGGAAAACCCCCTCTCGAAGTTGTGCCAATTGCACGCTGGGGGGGACCCGAATCTCGAATAATAATCACACATCTATTCTAGGCTCTCTGTTTCCAGCCCAAACTCAGCCGTCTCCTCTAAATCCCAGCTGCTCGGCTGAATTTCATTCCCCGGGAATCGTCTCCGTCGCTTCCACAGTCCCAGATATCGGCGGAGGTTGGCTGAGCAATCCTAGATTCCCTCCGGCAGCCCCTCGTTCCGTTCCTTTCCTTTCCGTCCCCTCCCCCGCGCCTGCTTAGATCTCCCTCCCCGATTAAAAGCGACAGGTGATCTTTCCTGCCCACGAGCCGGGGATCCTGTCCTGGAGCGAGGCAAAGGGGCGGAGGGCAGGACGAGGCGAGCCAGCAGAAGGCGGCGAAATCACGCCGGGCAGGCTCAGGGCGAGGGAAGCTTCCGCAAGCGGCCAATCGCTGCCTCCGAAGGCAAAAGGCGGTGCAGCTCCCCGGTCTTCCCTGGACGGCATCAATGCAGCAAAACTGCCAGCCTCCGACCGTCTCCTCCTGCTGAAGAGCGCGAGCGTCTGGGTACCCCCGGCGCAAGGTGTCGGAACCTCCTCCCCTGCCGGCTTAAGACAGAAGGCGGCGTCCACGTTTCCCGGCCGGAGTGACACGGATCCAAGTCCAGCAGAGATTCTCTTGGAGCCGAAGAAGGGATTCTGGATTGTTGTTTTTTTTGTTTTTTCTCCCCCCAGGATAAGCAGCCCAACCGCTGGAGCGGGAGGGAGAGAGAGAGCGAAGGAGGGGAAGGGAGGGGAAGA
>JANHFL010001820.1:4409-18844 GCA_032468155.1 Oxyrhabdium leporinum
TTTCCCTTCTTCTCTTTTTAACTTGCCTTCCATACTCCTCCCTTGGGTCTTTATCTATATCTTTCGTTTTTAACCCAATCATTATTTCAATTTCCACTATTTTCTACTGCCATTCCACCCCTCAGTCTGCCAGGTTTTCTATCTTTTCCCCAAAAGTATCGCACAATTTATTCAATTCTATTTTTCTTTCTCCTGTTGTGTATGCTCCCAACTTTATTTCACCAAACTTTATGATATTTCCCCCCCTTCTTTTTGTATTTGTTGCGTAACCTGTTCTGTCTCATCTTCTAAGCTTCCAGTTGTTTTCTTTGTTTCCTGGATTTCTTTGTCTTCATTCATTGTTCGTTGTTGCACATTTTCAGTCTTTCCAGTTATATTGTGTAATAAGTCCTTTATCTCCCAGAAATTCCCCATCATCGTATTGTGAAGTCCTTGGAGTAGTGGGATGATTTCTTTATAAAATGCCTCCGATTCTTCCTGATGTGCCCTCTTGCCTTGTTTTAAGAAGTCCAAACACTATTCACTATTCTGTCAGTAATCTGTCACCGCTCCAGAATCTATTCTTTTTGACTTCCCAAAGCCAACAGATTACTTAATCTTAGTATCAGGAGATTCAATAGTTATAGTTCTTTATATTCCATAATTAGTAAATAGGTTCCATTTAAACAGTCCACGGGATTTCCAAAATTACTCTTTAAGTCCACTAATTAAATTGCTAATTAGTTCCAGTCTTTAAAAGTCATTCCATTAGATATTTTCAAGGTTTTCAAGGTTAATCCACTAGACACCATAAAATGGATAATATAGGACAGTTGAATAATAGAGCAGATCTCCAGTGCTATTTTCTCTTATCAAAGTTTTTCAAGGTTATTCTAGGATTATGACATGTTATATATCCATTCATCCAGTAGATGGCGCTTTCAACCAAAAATCAACATTAAAAATCCACTTTTAAGGCTATTCTGCCAGTTATTATTTTCAGATTAGTTCAAACGAAGTGTTCAGTCTCATAGACAATCACATATCTAGCATTTCAAAATGCCTGTTCAAAGTCATGCCAATAGAATTTACATCCAAATCTTTCTATATTTTACAGCTTTAATTTACTTCCTGTTTGGGTGTCGGTTTGCTATGAGTGTCTTGGGTTGCCGCTAAAAACATTCCAGAGAGCCTCTTTTTTGGATAGATTTTCTTTTAGAGTCAAGTCCAATTAAAAATCACCTCACCCAGCTCCTATCACTGTCCACTCTCACCGCTCCAGCACAACCTTGGTTCCTTTGGCTCTCACAGCTTCGCAGCAGCCATTTTGGCCACCTCATCTTCGTCTTCGGTGAAGAGGGAAAGAACCCTAGGTCCAGCAGGAGAGCCGCTGCTCTCCGCGACCTGCAAGGTGCCCCTCCTTATCTATCACCCATACAGGATGACTTCAGCCCCTTGGGGGGCCCTCCAACTGAGAAGAGTCGACATGGGGATACAGAACCCCATTCCCCTACGTCGATCCCGTGACGTCAGTCCGGCAATGCAACAAGGATTTTTGAAAGTGAAGCAAAGTAGCCCTATCTTAATTGTCCTAATCAAAACATCACCTCCCGGAAACAGAATGCACCTGCCCATGAATTCCCCTGGAAATAAGTCACCCCTAATTTCAATGACATCATAAAGTTTTCAGCCTCATAATATGTGGTGAAAAAAGGGCTACATCTTCTGCACTTAAAAAAGAGCTGCCCAATATGTCACAAGTCCACATTTCTGATATGTCAGCAGACATGATTAAACGATTGATTCCTTTCTATTGTTATCTATGGCAAAGCAAACAATCCAGCTGCTGTCTACAGCTTAAAAATAAAATCCATAGAAATTAGGTGTATTTGATGATAGAGAAAACATGATATAAGAAAAGCACAATTGAGAGCTTCATAGTCCAAACAACATTCTCCAAATGGGGTTGATGCAATTCTTATCACCCTCAACCAATACAGTCAATAATGGGAATTGTAGCTAAGCAGCAGCTGAGAATCAGAGTTTGACAATACAGTCTAGATTCTAGAAAAACTTAAGAATGGTTGGATTCTTCTTCTTCTGATATTTCTTCTGATTCTTCTAAATTCTTCTGATTGTAACAGAAGAATGACAATAATATTGTAGTATAATCCTACTAGTACTGAATGAAATTTATACCTGAGGAGGCATTTTGTGCTTCCACAAAAATATTAATGATAAATTCATTAATATACTTATGTTGACTACATGATGAAATATAGCTTTAAAATTTTATGTCTTTGAATGAAAGCAATTGACTTTTTTTCTGTAACAATATTCATCCACTTACATCTCACTTTGTTACAGAACTGGCAGTTTATCTTGTACATACCGCATAAGCAATGCAGACTTTAAAAAGATATACATTTTCATGTATACCTCTGGTGGGTGACTTTGGGCCAGTCACTCTCTCAGCCCAACCCACATCACAGGTAGTTGTTTGCAGAGAAAATAGGAGGAGGAAGATGTGTTGGATATGTTCACCACCTTGAGTTATTTGTAAAAATAATAAAAGCAGGACACAAATAAATGAATAAATTACATTTTAACCTAAACACTAGCTGTCTTTTAATTTAATTCTGTGTAATAAGATCTCCCTGACTTTAATGAAAGACAAATATTATAATAACCTAAAATATTCAAAGCAAAGGGATATTTTTTTAACTTGGGAAATCTCCAGAAAGTACCCACTTCAGTCTAGGAAACCCCCAAACTCCAGGGCTACGCTTACCTTAATACTCAATACAAACATACTTATGAAATGATACATTAATCCTCAACCATACATCACGGATGCAAAGCCATTAATAAGCTTTTGTTCTGGAATTGTTTTGTAAAATGACTATTTCAAATATAGATGCCATGTGTAAATAAAAAGACGCTTTCTGCAGAACAAGCCAGACTTGGAAAAAACAGTTTTGATTTTGGCATAAAATCTGATTAAACATTGTCATTAGAATAAAAATAAACTTAACTATATTTTTTCATTACTATGAAGAAAGGGGCAGACAGATTGTTCAAAGCCTAACAGAGCTCAATTCAACTGTCTGCAAAAAAACCATGCAATAGAGGTTCATCTCCAAAACAAAAATTTCATTAGAATGATCTATCATTGTAAAGTTCTAGGGTTCCTCTGCAGCTCTCAGGCTGCTGTTGAATGAGAAATGGACATGAGTAATAAGAGAATTAAACATTTTTGTCTTCTGTGGAATAGACCAAAGAATAGACCAAAAATGCTAGAAAATTACAGTGGAACGCACAAAACAAAACTAGAAATCTTTGGGTAGTTTTATCAAACAACTGTGCAATCAAAATAAATGTTGCCAATTTTTATAGAATTCACTTTAAGATGAAGAAAGAGCAGAACATCCATTTGCTATAATTGCTGAGCAGAAGACTACATAAAATAGATATAGAGAACTATTAATAGCCCTCAAATTATAAGGGCTATTAAAAATGGAAGTTTGACAGTAATACAGAGGATACAATACAGTAGGAAATAATCTCTCTTAAAAGCTGGAACTATGTGTTGTGAGTCACAAGGGAGTTTGCTTAACAGTCCCTGAGAGGAGCAACAATAAAGCAGTAATAGACAAAATGGATGCATTTGCAGACAATAATGAATGTGGCTTTTCACCCATAGAAACATGGTGATTATGTGCATTACGTTTTCTGAACAATGGTTCTCTGGATATAGTTAGCTTATTACATATGCATTTGTTCAGAATTCTGTGTTTACTCTTGAGTAAATACAGAGGAAATGTTTCCATTTTCCAAATTTCTATTGCAGAGTCTGTTATAATATGCAAAGAAATAAGTTCAAAAGGAACACTCATTGAGCATAAAGTTGTACAATATGGGATTCCAATAAAACAGAATTACAAGGAGTTCTGTCCTCAAGTGGTCAATAAGTACAGAACTCTTTCAGATGCCTGAATATGCAAATAAGAAAGAGTAAAGGGGCAAAATTAGTATGCCTATTCCTTAGCTCTAATTGTTTA
Source organism: Oxyrhabdium leporinum (assembly GCA_032468155.1). Taxonomy (NCBI): domain Eukaryota; kingdom Metazoa; phylum Chordata; class Lepidosauria; order Squamata; family Cyclocoridae; genus Oxyrhabdium; species Oxyrhabdium leporinum. The sequence goes on from JANHFL010001820.1 coordinate 8,450, forward strand.
GGGAAATACCTGAAGAAATCACTCAGAAGACCAATACCCATTAATACAATTTCAAGAAGTATCATTCACTGGGTAAAATAAAGCCATTCCTTGCATATGTGTCAAGGATATGAATGAAGAATTTTTTCCACAGAATGGAATTAGATCCCCTCATAAAAATACCCTCAGATCAGCCTGTACTTTCTCTGTCAAACATCTTGAACAGCTTTGTCTGTGATAAGAGGAGCACTCTGCCTCAAGTTAGTCAATCATTGGTGATCTTTGAAAGTAAGCCTGTAAAACACTCTAATGTAAAAAATCATGTTTAAAAGAATGTGCTTGAAGTTCTTGAACTTTTCATTCTGCACTGTTATAGTCAGAGAAAAATTGGTTACTATATTTTATTACAAATTGTTACTCTTATATCAGCCACTGAGGAAGTATGATCTTTTATAATTTAGCACTCCAAATTTTCAACAAAAAACATCATGCACATACATCAAATGGATTGGAGTTGGTAACTATGAAATTCAAAAGTCTGCCTCTTCCTCATCGTCTTTCCTTTATTAAACTTTCAGAAATCTCTAAAGCCCCAGAAATATAACCAATAGACTTTCAAGGCATTTGCTACTAGTTGAAAAGCTGCATCTCATTCTCATCATATTAAAACAATTATACTTGCAATAACTTAGAACTTTAATTATAAGGAAAGGTTATAATCAGTTGAAGTAATAATTTTAAAAGACATGTAGTATAAAGGTGAAGAATGGGGAAAAGGAAAACCACAAAGAGCTGTAGTCTCCTTCATTCCACCTTTGGAGGACAACTTCCACAGTGACAAGGGATTGTGTGCAGGGAAGATGGAAAATTTTGAGAATGAAATGGATCAATGGCAAACACTCTAGACATCTTCATTGCAGCACAGGCCTGAAAAGGGGTTGGAGGCTTGTTTTAGCTAAATACCACTTTGCCATTACCAAAACAGAAAGAAAACAAAGCTATGCTAAATCATTGGACAAACATACAATACTCTCAGGACATCTTATACACCCATAACAATTCAGCAGCTTGCGCATAAACCAACTGCTGGACTAAATGCTATTCTACAGAAGCAAAGGCAAAACATTGGGGGTGGGGGCACTGCTCTATGATGGGATTTTGTAAAAATGAACGGTCTCATGGCAAGATTTTTTGTTTCTGATTCACTTTTTCCCTTTATTGTACTTTTCCTCTTTAAGGGTTCCAGTAACATTACTATAATAAGTTGTACATTTGCTTGGCACATATGTGCAAAAACAGCTACCTAATGCATGCCAAAAGTAAGCACTTTAATGTATTACATATGTTTCTTAAGAATTTAAGAATGAGGCTTGCTTCCATGCAAGTATAGATAAGAACTGGATGTCAAGGTTACAAAACTACACACAGGTAAAGGGGCTTGCTTCAAACTAAGGATGAATCAAAGCCAGGAGAACACTGCAGCGATGATGTATCAGCTATGCCTCACACTCACTGAACGAGAAATGAAAGAAAAACAAAGATACAATAGCTACTCTATAACTTGTTGGGGGAGGAAATTTCAACTGAACCTGATATTTAGCAAATGGGCTTGGTATATTAAGCAGGTTTTCCTAGATCTGTTGCAAGATTTTTTTTCCAAGCTGGTCTGAGCGCTTCTCATTTGAAAAGTTAAGCATTGCCTTTAGTTCAGAAAAGTAGCGCCTCGCCCCGAACCCCTTTTCTTCCAGCCCTCTTCCCACCAAGCCAGAAAAGGCCGTCGCCTTTTCTTCCTTGTACTGCTGTTGCAGCGTCCTCGTTGCCCGGAAGACGACATGCACGAGGGCTTGTCCCTTAAGCCCTACCGTGGCAAACCGAGGGCCCAGGGGAGCGTCTCTGCCTTCGGACACCCCCACCCGGTCCAGCCCACCCCCAGCGGCTACTCACTCGGCGTATCCCGTGGTCCAGGGCAAGCGCTTGGTCTCCTTGTTGAGAATGAGGATGGGTCGGGCGATGTGATCGGCGGAGCACTCGACCTCGTCCTGAGAGAGCCCCAGGAACTCGGGTCTGCCGTAGGGAAAGCGGGGAGGCAAATCCATGCCCCCGCCGGGCTCCGAGCCCGAGCTGCCAGACATGATGCCTCCCACCAAATTGGCCATGGCAGACCTCATCCGAGTGAGCATATTAGTCCCGCCGCCTGCAGCACCCACAGGGCCAGGAGAAGCACCATCCGAAGCGGGCAGGCGCGCAAGGTGACGGCAAGGCAGGTCTCACGCTGCTACCCCCGGAGCAGAAATACTCCCGCCGTAGAGGGGCTGCATGGAACGGATGGCGAGGAAGTCACCCGCGGAAGCCGCCGAGCCGGGGAGGAGGAAAGGCGAGCAGCCACCGTGGCGCGAGCATAACAACAGCGGCGGCCACCCCTCTTGCCTCCTCCGCGGCGGGCGCCGATGCCCGAAATCGACCAGAACTGAGCGGCTTGCGCGGCTCCACGCGCTGCGTCACGTGACGATAGCCTACCCGGACTCGGTGGGCCACGGGAACTTCCTGCTCCTTGGGCTGCGGCAGTGCACTCGCCCCTAGTGCGGTGCAGTCCCGGAGATCTTGGGGCGGTGGTTGGCCTGGTTCTGGGTAACGAGCGTCGCCTCGCATCGGGGCTGCCAACGGAGTAAGGAAAGCCGAGGGGGCAGGGAGGCAGAAGAGAAAACCGAAGGGAATTGGCTTAAGGGCAAACGGCGACTCCATATTAGTCTTCCCCGAATAGAAAGTTGCCATGCATTTCTATCTCAGCTTGGAAGTAGGCCCGTTTAAATTGAATCGCTCCCTGGAGGCGAGTGTGGGTTGCAGTCTCAGGCTTAAGTATTTTAGGGAGCAGGGCAATTTTCAAGTTGGGAGTATTTTTTAAAAAAAACTGTTTTGTAACCAGTGCTCTTTTTATTCTGTGTCGTCTGTCCCTTGGTGAATTCCGTATGAGTTTTTCGTTGAACGGGCTTTATTAATAAAGAGTTCGGTTTTGCAGGTTTTTTTACAGGCGGCGTGGTTCTCTCGGGTTACACCTACTGGGACCTGATCCATTCAATGCAAAGTGCTTCAAGATGGGGGGAGGGGATGCATACAGAACATCTGATCTGCTCTTATGTTAAGTCCTGTGCTGTCCTTTTGACCTGTTGTTGACCTCTCAGCATATATGCATTCCAAGTTAGTTTGCATATAAACAGACAATACGTTTTAAAGAGTCAGAATGAAGTACTGCAGATGCATAAGGCACCCATCTTACCCATAAAAGCTCCATCCCTAAGTCTGGGCCCACTCCTAGAGTGTTATCTTTGACAGCCACACAGAACCAAGCACTTTTCCTTAGTCCAATAACTTTCCACTTGCCCAACTAATCAGCACAAAGCTTGACAAAGAAGGGAAATCTTGAGAAGCCTGTGAAGAGAACCTCCACCAAGCCTTTATTTTAGGATTGTACAGGGAAGGGGAAAAATTATGCTTTGGATGTGGGGAAATACAAAGTATGTTTTTATTATAAAAATTTAAGCAGCAAATTAATTGTGAACACATGGCTTTACCAAAATCTTTAATAGCTGATAACAAGGACTAGGTGATGAAAGAGAGAGAAAGTGAATTCTAAACGCTGTACAAGCTAGGTAAGAATTGTTCCAATTTTTAAATCGCTAAGGCTTTAGAAAAATAAAAGTATGAAGCATTACACACTGGATACCTGTTCTAATCACTAATGCCTCATCTTTATATACTTAGAATCATAAAAAATGAAGAAGCCATGTAGGGGTTTGGTTTTCTGTCCAGTGCAAGCACCCAAATTAAATAGTGCCTTAACTAGTGACTGATGGCTTCTGCTTGAATGCATCCAGTCAACAGAAGTCTGCCAGTTCTCTGGGTAATTCCATTATCAGATTGCTCCTAATGTAAGGAAGATTTTTTTCAAATGTTCTATCATAACCTACCTTCTAATAGATTAAATCCATTATTGGTCATCACCCTTTTGGAAAAATCAAAAACAGGTCTGACATTCTTCTGTGTAATAGCCAATCATAAACTTGAAAAGTGCTTTATCTATTAAGACTAAACATTTCTAATTTGTCCCATTTCTTTTCATGGAACCTGGTTTTCAGATCCATTTATTGCCCATCTCTTAATCTATTCCATCTCTTAATCTACTGTCTAAAAACTTCTGTGATGCTTAGAAGTATACACAATGTTGAGGTAGAATATAGTCAACACAAATCATACCTCATGAATTGGATATTATGCTTGAAGCAACCAATTTTTTATTTTGCAGCAATATTACTCTGCTCACTCATTCTGTTTGCCATAAGGTACAACTGCAAGGTATTTTTCAATCCTGTCGTGAATTTGCCATTTCTATCTCCAGACATACTTAAGAGCTACTCTATTTCGAAGAGCAACTGTGAACAGAAAAATGCTGCTGTAATCTAATTATTGTTACCTGGTAATTTATTCCCATCAGTTTCACAGAACAAATGTGAGCTACTAGATAAGTACTCAAATGCCATTTTAGCAGCAGACATAATATTAATACAACTTCACCCAGTGTGAGCTATTAAATAAAGAATAGTATAGGAAAGATAAAAGCTAATAAAAATGAAGTACAGTAGCCAGCAGTGTTTTCTATTGCTAAAAGGTACAACAGTTCTTCCTTTTTCTAGATCAAGGTAACTTAACTTTTATCTACTGAGAATGTAAGGCTCCTAATTAAGGTCAGTATTTCCTAGTGCTATCCAATGGGGTTGCACTGCCTCTGACAAAAAGTGCTCAATCTGGGGGTATCCTTAGATGCATCACTTCTGATTGTGTGTTTGGTTACAACTGTTCCTGGACCATTGATATTCATGTGCTTGTTCCCTCTTGACTACTACAGCATGCTCTACATTTTTAGCTTTATGGACCGAAGGGGAGGAAAGGGGATGGTTCCGTGTGACAGGCAAGCGCATGCACACAGCACCATTTGCATAAGCAGCATGATGCCCCCCCCCCACTCACACAAATGGAGTTGCACACACTCCCCTGTCCCTCTGCTGCGCATGCATGTAAAACTGCAGCCATTTGTGCAGGCTTGCCCACCACGTCCGTGGCCCGGTTCTGAACGGGCCATGGCCCAGTAGTCAGATGCAGCCTGGTGGTTGGGGACCACTGCTCTACATGGGGCTGCTCTTGAAGAACATTTAGAAACTTCAGCTGATACAGGATATGGTGACACAAGCAGTTACTGGCACTTGTTATTTGGCATATTTGATATTATTGCTCCACAAGTATGCTTCCAGGTGCAATTCAAGGTTTGGTGCTCATCTTGAAGCAGTATGAATAGTTTTTAAGAGTGGAATCTGCAAACCATCTTTCCTATGCTGCATTTAATAGCTCTAGAAACTGAATAAAAGTGATAAAAGCCTAGCTTGTCAACATCTTTGCAACCAGAGGTTTTTCCAATACCTCTACAATAAGGCACAAAATGGGAAGAAGAGGAGGTATTTGACAATGAAAATATAAGATAGAAAAGGTTGCTTTCAGCCCTAGAGGCACGAAGCAGAGTGAGGCAACAAATCCTAAGGATTAGAAAACAAGTTATCTGAGATCTGGACAGACCTGCAGCACTGCCAAAAACACTACACTTTTATTCAGTTCAAATATACCAAAGCAGAGCCATGAAGAAAGCAATTCAGAGATTGAAAGTAGCTAGTATTATGCTATCCCAAAGTTCCAGAATGAGTTGAATTAAATCCAAATATCTGTTAAGGGCACCTTTAAATTATTTGAGTAATAACATAACTGATGTAAATGCATGTTATTTGCAATATAGCTTCAATGAATAATCTCTCAAAGTTTTGTGTATCACATTATCCTGGCAGGCATTTGCCAAACAAACTTGTCATGGATTATTTTATAAGATCTGGCATGTTGCAACCCATAGGTATGTTTTTATTCTGCAATAATAAAAAACACTAAAAAGAAAGGATTGAAAATAACTTGACAGATTCATATCCATTGTGCCAAATTTTGCAAGAAGCTATTTGTCAGGTACAGAGGTTGTAATTTTGTGATTTTCTCTACCATGGACACAACAAACTAAAAAGTGTTTACCCAAAGGTTTATGTTTGCTTCCATAAACTTTTTAATATAAAGTTAAATTATTAAATATGTTCCAATTATATTATAGTTCTACTTAACCAGATGGCTAGGGAAATCTGAGAGCTGAAATCCACACATCTTAAAGCTTCCAAGTTTAAAAAACACTGTTCTAAACAATACAGTACCAAAAGACTAATTCTGTGATTACACAGTGTAAATAATTATGTGATTATATAATGTACACATGTTATATATTATAACAACAGTGAAAAATTATGATAAAACTTTTTTTTCATTTGTAATATCCTTGACCAAAGACTGGACTTCCAATATTTTCCAGACACTTTGGAACCCATCTTAGTTTTTTTGCGTATCACTGCCTTTCTTCCTTCTTGCATGTTTATTTATTTTTAAAGAAAATTTATATGGCCACTCAACTCACTCATAATGACTCCGGGCGATTTATAGAAGAATATGTATGAATTTCTTCAAAGAATGTTGCTGCTGTTTTTTTTATTGTATCCAGAGTTCTTAACATAAGCATTTCAATCTGGAAGAATGAATTCACTGGCCATGTTATGAACTATATTGATCACAGAGAATCCTGCCTTAACAATAATTTGTTTTCATTTTTCATTGTAAAATCCATAACAGATGCCAAGGAATAACTCTATTTTAGACACTACAAGTAACATCATGATAGTTAATATATCACTAGATGTTTTTAAAACTCATTTAATTATGTGTCGAAACAAAAGTTGATTTATTCTGTGTTTACCTTACATTACTACAAGCAGAGCAAAGTTTGTATCAGATAATTGGATCCAGAGTTCTGGCTTTTTGGAAGTGTGCTTAGAGTTGTATAATTGGAAGGTAAAAAGGAATGCGGTTAAACCTCTTGAAGTGAGATGGCTTGTCACAGACCTACCGCCTGCAGATTAGGTTTGCCAAGCAAGAAATATCACAGTCCATACATAGTATCATACTGAGGAGAGAGCATCACTTCCCATTACCCTGCTAATGCGTAGTTTTTTCACCACCACTGTGCCCCCATGAATTTATAGGTAGTCCTTAACTTGTGACCATTTATTTAGCAACTATTCGAAGTTATGACAGGGTGGAAGAAAGCCAGACATTGCATGTTCAACTCACAATTATGTGATTAAAATTGTGGCTTTTAGGAATCTGCATGTTTTTACAATGGTTGCAGCATTCCAGTGTCACATGATCACCATTTGTAACTTTCCAGGGGGTTTCTGACAAAGTCAGTAGGGAAAGCCAGAGTCACTTAAGAATCATGTATTCACAACCTCAGTGATTCACTTAACTGTGCCAAAAAGGCTGTAAAATTGAGTGTGACTCACTTAACAATGGAACTTCCAATCCCAATTGTGGTAATAAGTTGAGGACTACCTGTTTTTAATTTAATTACTGTTCAATGTATGCATTTACTGACAAGAAAGTTCCACTGTGCTTATGTGCCATATGGCTCCAATTATTAGTTCCTTGCATAAAACTCAACCTAGGAAAGCAACATGGACTTTTTCATAGCTAAGCTAAGGATGCATCTGTTTGCACGATTAGCTAGTTGTGAGCTCTGATGAACATACTGCACTAACTCATGGAGACTATAAAATGTATATCTAATTAGAAGAAGCAGATTCATCAAGTTATGGCAAGATTTTTTTAAAAATACTTCTGTTGTCCTATTAAGAAAATCATGCTTCCTTATTGGAGGAAACCTTCCCTAGTCATATTAGTTTTGCATAAACTTGAAAATACATGAGAGGACAGATTGCCTACAAAATAGCCAGCACCTGTGCTGCTGTTGTCCTATCCTTTTAAGTCCTTGCCCTAGCCAGCACAACAGTTGGTTATAAAAACTGAGCAGAGAGACAGCCTGGTTGTGGTGGTGCTTATGTGTATTTGTAAAGGAGCCAACAATAGGATTCAGAAGTAGTAGCTGGAGGAGCAGTAGGAGGTGTAGTAGAAGTGGGAAAGACTGGAGTAGTGAGCTTGAGTATTAGCCTTTAAGGACCTGTGTAGTTGTGTTGGCTCTCTTGGGTTTTGGAGCACACTGAGTTAGGTTTATATATAAAAGAACCCTTGACAGAAGACCAATTGCATTTCAAAATGGAGAAATATAGAAAAATATGCAAGCTAAATATAACTATCTTGTGTGCAACAACAAAGCATCAAAGTGATGGGTTCATAATAGCCTCCCATATATATTCCATTGTAGCTATTATATGATTTTGAAAGCTTAAACTGGAGATCTTGTAGTGGTAGAACTACATTTAAAAAACTATGTTTTATATTATAATTAAAACAAAATTTGTTTCAAATATCTTTTAAAAAAATTTTATGCCCCAACATAAACGCTTTATGCCATAGCATATTCTATATTCAGAAGAGAAAAAGATAAAAAAAACTCATTTCAGTATAACAAACAAGGTTCATATTTTCAAACATGCTGAAAATGATCATGTCTTCTTATTTTTAAAGGAAATTCCACCAACAAATACTGAAGTACTCTGTAAGTTTTTGAAATTTATGTTAATTATTTTTTGTGATTGGAAAAAAGAATCCAGGTTTCTTGGCTATTATTTTGAATCAAATTCTACAATACATTCTGGAAATATGTCCTTTCTTCACCTACATTTAAAAACAATATTTTTGAGAACATTGCATGCAGATTATTTTTAACAAGCATTATGTAAATAGGCAAACATGAAGAAGCAGATGTTATTATTTCTAAATACCTGCAATATAAGAAAAAGCACACTCTTGTTCAAAATATTCTAAACCCTTAAGATGCACACATTTCTGTTCATCTATTACAACAATGCCTTCCTAGAAAAAAATGGAACAATAAAAACTTAATAGAAAAACTACATTCAGAGTGTGAAAGAATAGAATATTTCTTTAAATGTTAACAATGACAAAGGAAATTCTGTTTAAATGTGAATTCACTATGTTGACAGTTTGATTTACTCTGAACATTTTTTCTGTTACATTTGTATTTAAATTGTAAGTTTAAAAGACAGTTCAGAATGATAAACTCTTTTTCTTTTATACAGCATTTTTATGTGTATAAAAACAAAAACAAGATAATTGTACTTTTTAAAAATAAAGTCTACTTTAGCAATTATGTTTGGAATACAATGCTGTTTTACAAGTTGTTGAATTGTGATTGAAATCTACAGTACATATTAGGCTGGGGTAAAGCCCTGCATTGAACTTTATTGACTCAATATGTTAAAATAATGCTCCAACTATCTAGAATGAAACAGAACTTTCTGGAATGAGACTGCCTTAATTCCAACTGTTTCCATGTTTGTGGCAAAACAAACCTATGTCAATTATGATTAATAATATTTATATGCTTTATTAATTATAAAATTGTCTGGGGGCAGTGATTCAGGCAGATCTGTTTCACAATTAAGGTATCAATTGTGCTATTGGATTGTGCTATTGGATCTCCATTAATTACTTGTGGCCTTCCTGATCAAATAATTGAGAGTATAGCATATAGAATACAAAGATGCATCAATTAGAGCAGTGTTTTTCAAGCTTGGCAACTTTAAGTTGTGTGGACTTCAAGAATTCCCCAGCCAGTCTGTTGCAAGTTTGGAAAGTATTAATAGAAAGCATGGATCCTCATATGGGCCACCTATCCTTCACTACTAGTAGGGAACATTTGAGGTAAGAATAGGTATACATTTTTCATACATTTTTCTACATGCAAATGGTTAACAGGGTAAGCATGAAAAATTGTTGAATCATTCCTATTAGTGGTGATTATCACTGATCATGATTCTGCAAAGACAGCAGAAAAGGAAGGAAACAACTGTCTGGGAAAGAATATTAAGCTTTGGTGCAGCAAAATCAGATATAGTAAGGTAGGTGCCGAGTACACCTTAATATTAAAATGTGTGCTTTAAAATATAGGAAAAATGACTTTTGGATAAGTATATTTGTGAATTCTCTAACAAATATGAAAATCTAATCAGGTTTTGCTGCTAGGAAAGCTATTATGTGTACATATTATATGGCTTAGCAACATTATATGATTGTGTTACTGTATTTTTAGATGGTTTATCTGCTGCAGATGCTTATTTATAGAAAGTCCTAAATAAACCTTGCAGCCATTTAAAAAAAAACTTACTGGAAATAGCTCCTTTATAAAACCTCCACTAGCATTTTCAAATATTTAATCTTAACACAACTGATGTGACTGTCAGAGTTCCATTTAAGTTCAAATAACTCACTCAGCACTCAGATTGTAAACAATCTAAATAAGAGTTTATT
>JANHFL010001820.1:29684-41616 GCA_032468155.1 Oxyrhabdium leporinum
CTATTCTATTCTATTCTATTCTATTCTATTCTATTCTATTCTATTCTATTCTGTTCTGTTCTGTTCTGTTCTGTTCCGTTCTGTTCCATTCCGTTCCATTCCATTCCATTCTTTTCTTTGTGGCTTGTTCACAGATATAGTACATTTCACATTTATAACACACAGAAATCATCTTAAAATAAATTTACAGAAATATCAAGCCTACTATGAAGATGACCAAGGTGACTACCAAAAACAATATACTGCTGAGAAGAAGGAAGCAGCCATAATTTCCATCTTCTGTGCTAATATTAAAGATTCTGGTGTCAAGCTTGGTTAAAGGATAGGAACTTTCTCTAAAAATACAACACTGCGCAATTTTTAAAAAAAATAAAAAAAGATTCTCCATCATTCAGTTAATAATGTGCAAGTCAGCCAACCAAGGGCAACTTTGGGACGAACTAGCTAAAACATGATATTGTATATCACTACAAATAACAAATGGCTATCCATAACCTTGAAATTAAAGAATCATTTGAATTTATGCTAGAACAGAATAATTCAGACTGTAAAATTGGTATACTGTTTAATATTGCTTACAGTAACAAACTCAGTATTGGTATGTTCATTTAGAAAGCAAATATTCCTTGTGGCATCTTTTACTGTAAATTCAAGCAGAAATGCAAGCTAGAGAAGTTGAGGTCTTTTTTTAGAGCAGAAATTGTGAGAATGGCATTTATGGTTGAATTCCCCTTATTCTGGTAAGCCAATTAGATGATAATGAACTTTCCAGTTTTGCTATTTTTTGTGGGAGATTAGAACAAAACAATGAAGAGGAAAATGATCATGCAGATACTGGACATTTTTTCATTAATTTTGTTGGAGAAACTATTTCATCTCATCAATTTAAAGGACAGCACATATTAAATACAAAAGTTGCATTCAGCTGGCTGATTGTGATCACTTGTTAAATTTTCAGCGTTTTACAAGTTTAATCTATGTAGCCAAAAATAGACACCAGTGAATTCAACAGAGTTTAGTCTCAATTAATTTGCACAGGAGTATCATCCTATCTGGTAAAGTGTGTAGGCTTCTATTGGATGTATATTTCCAGGCAGAAAGTTTTTTTTTATACAGTGGCAGTTCTATGCATTGGTATATGACAATGAAAAATGTCAATATATATTCCTGCTTTAAAATCTACACAAGTTACTGTGTCTTCCTCAAAAGTACATAGCAAAGAAATATATAAAACAGTATTTTTAATGTTTAAACTTTGATGGTTAAAACTCCATGCAAATTAGTTTAAACTCAGTGCAAGTAAGTAGGGGCTTTGCTCCCTGTTTATATACAGTATTTTGCTCTGCCAGTATTGGTGGGGTGTATGCTGTTTCCAATCACTGAAATAAATGAGAGTAATAAATGAGGCACAAAAAAAATTACATTCAGGACAACAGCATTCTGCTTTTTTTAAAAAAAGGTGTAAGTGGAATGTAGGCTTGGAATCCACACTACAGGACTGCCCTGTTGTGAAAGGGTCATCAACCACCCTCTGCTCACCCTGAGCACTGGCAAGCATATTTTGTTTGTTTTCTGGCTTAACCTTGCTGTCTGGTTTGCCTGATTCACTTTACTTTTCCTAGGCAGCTTGGTTAGTTGTTGAGCAAAGAAACAACAACATCCCCTCAACTGAATAAATGTTTGCTTCCCTGTTAATGTCTGATTTGGCTTCTGTTACATGGTATTCCACTAGCATGGCAGGGCTATATTTGCCTGATGTGCTGAAGATTAATGGCTCAAAACCTGGCTTTTAAAATTACTATTTCTCTTTTTCTGAGATAGTCACTTTTCAGTTGAGCAGATTTTTTTTTTTAAAGGAGCCTACCGGTGAAATGCTAGAACATTTGTCTTTTCTTTTCTACCCAGCTCCCAAATGAACCAGCTGAATAAATACTGCAAGGTGACTTTTTGCAATAATATTCATTTGGGCTGAGGGACTGGGATGAAAAATCCTTCTAGGCTGAAATCCTTCAAGGAACGGGAAAAAAATCATGAAACAGTACATAGGTTAGCTGGTTCAAAAAAGCAGTTGAATAGTACGACATATATAAACTTATATAACATATGTATATTTTTTCCTGCTATGTTTCGAATCAAGACATTCTTAATGTTACACAAATATTGCTGAGGGAGTTGTGTAATCATAGCTGCAACAGACATTGTACCAAACTGAGAAAGTGCAAGAAGGAAAATTTTCATTTTAAAGCTGCTTGTTCTACCTACTTTTATGTACATTTTGATGTTCTAACTTTGTACATATGGATTTAATTTGCATATAGTTTTATATGAGCCAGTATACATATGCAAGTATACAACAGTATGTCCACAGATAAGAAAGCAGCTGCAATTGCTTTCCTGGCACAGAAAGTTGGAGGCGCAACAGAGCAGGATAATTGTTTAGGAGAGGAGAGAGACAGAGGACAGGGGGAGGAAGAATGGAACCTGGCTGCTTCCAAAGTGTCCCAAATTGGGCAGAATTTTCTTAATATGGATTAAAATCCAGCTAGCATCAGCACAGGTGAAGAACAGCTTAAAAGTGCAGTGCAGCTATGTTTTAAGTACCTTGCAAATGCCCAAGCAAATGGCTTTTGTTTGGAAAGCATAGCTGATCTGACCACAGCACCTACCCTGCCAGGAGGCGTGGTCGTCCCAGACGGAACGCATCTGTACAGAGAAGAAAGGGGCCCAACACACAATATAAGCCGAAACGATCACGAAGGTCATCTTTACGGTGCGGATTTTGGCGCGGGAGATGCTTTTTACGCTGCTGACATAAGGCGTGAAGAGCAGGCCCTTGCGCAGGGAGCCCTCGTGTGGCGGAGCACTCTCTGTCTTCTGCCGCCGCATCTTGTCCCGGACGTTGCTCCAGATGTGGTAACAGATGAAGCCGTAGCAGGTGGCCAGGATGAGGACGGGCACCACGAAGATACTGCCGGTCATCCAACTGATGTAGGCGCGAGCCCCCCACGGCTTGATGAAGTGCGCCCAGCAGTCATAGACCTGCGAGCCGCTCTCCACCTCACTGAGGGAGAAGATGAAGTACTGGGGCACGCTGAGCAAGAAGCTGAGCGCCCAGGCGGCCGCGATCATGCAGCGCGAGCGCTTGCTCGGCTGCTGCAGCGTCTTAAGCGGGTGGCACACGGCGATGTACCGGTCGGCCGTCATCACCACCAACATGTACGCCGAGGCGAACATCCCGAAGACCTGCAGGTGTTTCACCACGCGGCAGAGCCCGTCGGGTCCGTGGAAGCGGTGCGTGACTTCCCAGCAAAGTTGGGGCAAGATCTGGAAGAAAGCTACCGCCAGGTCGGCCAGGCTCAAGTGCCGGATGAAAAGATGCATGCGGGATGTCTTTTTGCGCGGCGTGTGGTGCAGCGCTAGCAGCACGAAAAAATTGCCCAGTACAGCTAAGGCGAAGGTCAGAGCCAGCACGGCGACCTCCAGCTTGGCCAGCTCTTCATCCCGCCCGTAGGGGTCTCTGCTTCCATTGGCTTTGCTCCCTGGCCACGCCGCCTCCACGCTGCCCCCGGAGCCGTCTACCTTCCCGAGCGGGACCCGGCTCCAGTTCCACGCAGGCGTCGTCCAAGCTGAGCCGCCGGGGCGGCTGCTAGACGGCATGGCGCCGCTTTGCTTTTGAATTCTCTGGATGCGCTTTCCCGCCTTTACTTTTCAGGCGCGGGATCCTCTTCGCGCCTGGCGAAAATCGGTGCGCCTCTTTTCCTTGCTGGGCTATAGTGCTGCTCTTGAACTTTGTTTCCAGACCAGGGAAAGGTAGGCAGAGGAATAGAAAATAAGAGACTGAGTCTTCTACGCCTGCAATGAACCCGCACAATTATCTCCACGCCTAGTATCCCACTCGCTCCCGGCTTCACTCCTGCGCCTAGGCTGCGCCCGGGCGCTCTTCCGCTTTTCGCCTCTTTGATTCTGTTTTTCCTCCAAGCTCCCTTGGAATGCGATCTAACCCCTCCTCCTTCTCTCCCTAGTGGCTTCCCACTTGGCCGAGTCTTTCTACATTAGAGCCCCCTCTCTGGTTCTCTCAAACAAACCTTTCCCCACCGTGCCGTCGTGAATCTTCACCAAAAGCGATCTGCGTTTCCTGGTCGCCTACATCTAATCGGTGGGTTTGGTATACAAAGTGTGAACAGAGGGACACGGGGAGTTGTTTCACTGCTAGTTCCTTGGTCCATGCAGCTCACTATTGATCATGCAGTCCAGTCAATACTATCAACATGGCAACACCTATTTCAGATGCCCCTTTCCTTTCTATTCGGAGATTCCACAGCCTGAGCCTGGAACTTTCCTCCAAAAAGATGAGAAAAGGCCATTGCTTATCAACTAGATCTCATAAATAATGTGCAAGTTAATACAACACTTGAGATACTTGCAACTAGGGATCATTGCAAGCAAATTTAGCATCTTGGCTACCCCTCAAAGTAATTTTAAAAAATCCCTAGAGGTGACACTTAATCATGGTGGTCACAGTGGGAGTTTGTGTTTCTTACAACATTGTCCTTTCTTCTAAAACAATTTGAGATCCTAGTTTCATTCTGTCTTCTATAAATGATGTAGAGTGCAGTATAATCTTTTCATATAATAAAACCATCCAACTAACTAGCAGCATCACTGTCGTTAAGTAACTCCCCCTTATACTAATTTCTTCACTAAACAGATTGACTGCTTTTTTTGTTAAGGTGGAAAGCAATCTTACTGAATTTCTGTTGCATTTATTTTCCCATTGAAAATGTCCACTCTTTCGCATGAGGAAGATCCTAGGAATTTAACAATTTCCATGTTGTGTTTTAGTAGGATATATTTGCCTTGTGTGTGTTAATTGTTCAAAGAGCACAATTTAAGAGAGATAAATTTTTATTCAATTTGAATGTTTATTAGAGGACAATATTTAATTAAAAAGAAATTGCTTAACATTGCCTTAAAAACTACAATGACAGAAAAAGATCTTAATCACATTTGCATGTTTATATACCAAAATAATATAAGATAATAAGCATTTCATGCCCATAGCCAATTAATATAAATACAGATTGAGATCAAAGCATTTACTTTGGGGTTTCCTGCTCAGTTAAAAATGACAGCATTTGTGAGATACATCAAGATTATATAGCTGTGGAACTCTTAAATATTCTGATTCTACATTTGTACATCTACATTTGTAAGCCATACTTCCTCCAGCAAAAATTGTCAGACTCACTAAAATGGAACCAAGGTAAAGTATAATACAAGTAAAACTTTAGGCAGTTCCAAACGGTAGGGTGTTTTATTTATTTTTTTGTAAAATTAGGTGTTCAGATTGATAAATTCAATATTTCTAGATCTTGAGGAAATCCTTTAGGTATGGATCCAACAGCTCCACTCACAATTGATATACAATGGATTTCTTTTACCATAAGTGCTCATCTTTGATCTGCAAGTCCCGATATTGTGTAATTTTTTCCAATTGTTTTTCCTCAGTCCTAGCATCACCTGGAATAGCAACATCAGTGAACCAGACTTCCTTCTTTTCAATAACTGTCACATCAGGCCTGTTATGAACAAGTTGTCTGTCTGTTGGGTCTTAAAATTCCATAAGATCTTAACCCACTCATTTTCCCAAATCCCCTAAACCTTATGGTCCTAGTAGTTTTTATCAATTCAAATCCAAACCTCTGGCAAAGTTTGCAATGAATAGTTCTGACAACTCAGTCACGATGCACCTTGTAGTCAGTTTATGAAATGTTGCTTCAGCCACTGATGAAATGGTCAGTTGTTTCATCCTTTTTGAGCAGGTGGAACATGCTGATGTACCGGTCGGCTGACTTCACCACCAACATGTACGCTGAGGTGAACATGCCAAAGAGCTGCAGGTGTTTCACCACATGTTGCAGCACCTCTGATAATCCTAGAAAAAGATATGTGAAGGTTATTTTATAGGTAAAAGATAAGAAAAACTCCAGGCTGACAGAGTGATGCCTTCTTTCTTGAAAGTTTGTGCTGAACATCTGGCCCCCATCTTCACTCAGATTTTTAATAAATCACTGGAGATATGTTATGTGCCTTCTTGCTTTAAATGGTCTACCATCATCCTGATTCCTAAGATTCATTTCAGGGAGCTGAATGACTACAGACCAGTTGCTCCAACATTTGTAGTTATGAAGACCTTTGAGAGGTTAGTGCTGGCCCATCTGAAAGTCATCACAGATCTGCTGAAAGACCTCTTGCAGTTTGCTTACCGAATAAATAGGTGGGCAGATGATGCTGTCAATATGTCATTACATTATGTCAATATGTCACTACATTATGTTCTGCAAAATCTTGAATCTCGGGACTTAAGCATGGGCCCTTTTTGTGGACTTCAGCACAGCATTTAATCCATCATTCCAGAAATTCACTACTTTAAATTGATCCAGCTTACTGCACCTGCTCATACTTGTAGGTGCATAATCAGTTTTTTGACAGATGGGAAGCAACAGGTGAAGCTAGGGACCATTACATCTAGTACCTGGACAATGAGCACCGGTGCCCCTCAAGGCTGTATACTTTGTCCATTGCTCTTTTCTTTCTATACCAATGACTGCACCTCAAGGGAACCCTCTTAAAGTTCTGAAGTTTGCAGATGATACAACAATCATTGGTGTTACTAATGGTAATGAGTCTGCATATAGATGGGAGATTGAACAATTGGTCCCGTGGTATAGCCGGAACAATCTGGAACTGAATACACTTACAACTGACATGACAATTGAAATGACAGTGAATTTTAGGAGGACCCTTTCTATTTCACCACTTCTTACTATATTCACCAGCACAGTATCAGCAGTAGAGCCCTTCACATTTTGGGGTTCTCTAATATCCCAGGACTTGAAATGGACACTTAACATTAAAACTATCATGAAAAAGCTACAACAGTGAATGCTCTTCCTGCATCAACTCAGGAAGTTTAGAGTGCCTCAGGAGCTCTTGATAGTTTTACAGAGGAATTATTGAGTCTGTGATATGTACTTGTGTAACGGTCTGGTTTGGTGCAGCAACCAAACGACAGATAGTTAGGATGCAGAAAAAATAATTGCAACCAGCCTGTCTTCCATAGAAAACCTGTATTTGCATTGGTCAAGGGCTGAGAAAATATCAGCAGACCCTTCACATTCTGGACATAAACTGTTTCAACTCCTCCCCTCAGGATGGCGCTACAGGACATAGGTCAAAACAACTGGACATGGGCAGGTTTTCCCCTCAGGTCATCATTCTTCTGAATACCTAATTCTCAGTGCTGTCTAATGTCCATGTGTATTTACCCAAGTAGTGTGGCTGTAGCATAATTATCCTTTTTTAAAAAAAAAAAATCTTACTCCTCCCTTGTATTATTATTATTATTATTATTATCATTATCATTATCATTATCATTATCATTATCATTATTATCATTATTCTGTTGCTTTGAATGTACACCAAGAGCTTATGGAGACAAATTCCACTTGGCATTCAATTCAATTCAATTCAGTAGTATTCAATTCAATTCAATTTATCCAATTTTCATTGTTAATCTGTATTCCATCATCTTCAACAATTTTGCCTGTCTTTATGGCTATGGTTGCCCATTTTAATGCCAAATCACATTCCAATATCTTTACTGAATTATTTGGTGCTTTTTAATAAGTAATCTAGTTCAGCCTTTACTTGTAGATAGGTTTTGTTGTTCTAGTTGATCTTATTTCTCTCTGTTCTATTTGTTTTGCTCCTTATCGTTCCCTTCTCACTTTTGGTTCAGCTTCAGTTTCTTCTTGTTGCATGCTTCCCTCTGCTGTCACTTCCTCTTGTTTTTTGCCATCTATTTCCTCCCTTCTCTCTCTTCAGGAAAAAAAAAACTTTTCTGAACCATTTCTGAAGCATGAATACATGTGTGAATTAATGCTTGAAAAAACATAGCCAATGTTAATCAACTTAGATTATTTACAGCTCTGAAAGCTTTAAATAATAATGATAAAAGGGAGAAGTAGAATAGGAATTCAAAATACTCTTCCACCAGTGAAGCTTTCATGTTCCTTGGAAAAATAAGAAACTGCAGTTTTCAAGAGAAATCACACTATTGTTATTATTATGGGGGAAAAAGGAAAAGATCAAGTAACCCAAGGTTTATGGAAGAATAAAAATAAATAAATAAATAAAAACCAAACAATTTTAAAAATCATATATCCCAGTTTTAAATTTGCCTAGGAAAGAGGATTACCTGCAAAACTTTGTTCAACCTAAGTATAGATCAACTTTTTAAAAATATATTAGATGGGCTATTGATGTCTGAATGAGAACATGCTGAATACATATAAGTAGCTATGATGTAACCCTACAGGTATATACATACTGTATATTGCTGCATTGTAAATCAAATGGAGAGGGAAACTAGTAATATAGACTATAGTATGGGATACATGAAACATCACACTGCACAAAAAAGCTGTTAGGTGCTGCAAACATGGCAATAGAAAGGATACCTATTCTGTTTACTAACTACAGAAAACATGTTAGCTATGCCATTAAACTGTCATTAGTCCTTCACATAAGTGCAACCATATGATTTACCTGACCGTTTGCTTTTTTCTTCCAGCAAACATTCTTGGCAGTATTGCAAAGATGCATTAGCATAAAGCACCACTGCCATTTTTGGTGATTTTAACAGCCACATTGTTTTCAAAGCTTGAATAAGCAGAAAGTTTTCAAAGAAATAATGGAAAGAAGTATTTAGAACAGCAGTTAAAACAATTAGAAGGATAGTTCTTTGAATAATAGAGATAAGAAAACTTCTCATTGAAAGGCAGGCTTAAAATGCAAAATTGTATTACATTAAAAAGATAAAAGAGGAGCTACCAAACATCTTTTGGAAATGGTGTTTTACAATTGACATATCTTAGTTGGGTATGGTGCTAATCATTATTATTAATTATTATTTTATGCAGAAAAAGCAGTAACTGAGGAAATGGTACAAAAGCAGAGAAGATCAAAAATTGGAGTGCTCCTGCAACAGAGGAGCTCCATGGAGCCTTTCTAAAATCAAAAGAGAGAAGGGAACAAGAAGGAGCAAAACAAATAGAACAGAGAGATAAGATCAACTAGAACAACAAAACCTATCTACAGGTAAACAATGGAAGAAGAAACAAAATTATTATCAATTAACATAAATGGACTGAACTCATCTATGAAAAGGAAAAGGATTTTTAATAAATTAGAAAAATTGAAATTAGATATAATTTGTCTCCAAGAGGTACATATTAAAAAACAATATAGTAAACTATTAGAGTACCCCAAAATTGGGAAACTATTTTTCATTAGCACAGCAAAAGAAAAGGGGTGTGCATTTATTTAAAGAAACATTAAAGACTAGACAAATCTTTGCAGATGAAGATGGGAGAATATTGATGGTGGAGGTAACCATGAACCAAAAACAGATATTGTTAATAGTGATATATGCACCTAATAACAACCAAGATGAGTTTTACGGGAAACTTCATAAGAAAAGTATAGAATTGGAATATGAAAATATTTGTACAATAGGAGACTATAATGCAATTGTAGATATAGAACTTGACTATAAGAGTAGCAAAACAGGTTAAAAAGTTCTAAAAACATTCCCTAAATCCTTCTTTAAAATGACAGAAAAAAACAGGAATTCAAGATATATGGAGAGAACTGAACCCCCAGCAAAATCGGTATTCATTCTATTCAAATAGGCATAAATCCTGGTCTAGAATAGATATGGCATGGATGTCCTCAGAATTAAAAACGTGTACAAGAGATAGAAATAGAATCTAATGTATGGGCAGATCACAATCCGATAAAAGTTATATGGAAAGCTCAAAAAAGAAAATTGAGATGGATGTTGAATCAAACGTTATTGCAAGATAAAGAATTTATACAAAATATGGAAAAAGAATTGGACTTCTTTTTCAAAGAGAACAGGAAAGGAGAGATTTCACTGCAAACTATGGGATATTTACTGTTAAAGTATATTTGGGGATTAGTTATAACTTACATGGGGAAGAAAAACAAAAAGAAGAAACAAAATAAGAAAATGTTAGAGGAAGAATATAAAAGACTAGAAACAGAATTACAGAGAGAACCACACAACAAGAAACTAAAAAAATCAAATGGATTTAGTAAAACACAAAATGAATCTATTGGAAAAAGATGAACTGGCACAAAAAAATAAAAAATGCAAAACAAAACTTGAAAATGCGAACAAACCAGGAAGATGTTTGGCATATAAACTGAAAAAGGAGACGGGGGGAAAAAAAAGATACATCGACTAAAGATGAGAAAGGGTTGCTTTATTACCAAAATGAGGATAAAAAAATAATAATAAAAGAGTATTATGGGAAACTGTATGACCAGGAGAAAATTCCAGAAAATAAAATACAACAATATTTGGAACAATCTGAACTCCCTAAAGTACCTGAAACAGTCAAAGTCATGTTGGATGAAAGAATAACTATGATGAATTGACAGAAGCAATTAACAGACAAAAGAGCAATAAAATGCCAGGGCCTGATGGGTTACCGGCAGAACTTTATAAAAAGTTACACGATACATTAGGCTCAGTGATGTTGGAAGTTTATAATGAAGTTCTGCTTGAAGCAAAATACCTAACTCATGGATGGAAGCAAATATTACTCTTATACCGAAAGATGACTCAGATTTAATGCATATAGGCCAATATCTTTATTGAATGCAGACTATAAAATATTCGCTTCGATAATAGCAGAGAGATTAAAAGGGGTTTTGAATGAATTTATACACCCAGATCAGAATGGATTTTTGCCAAAGAGACAGATTAAAAACAATATGAGAATGATCTTGAATACATTGGAGTACTATGAAACACATCCTGGAAAACAAATGGTGTTGATTTTCCTAGACGCACAGAAAGCATTTGATAACGTTAATTGGCAATTTATGTTATTAAAATTAAAGTATATGGACTTTGGGGAGAGATTTATTAATATGACTAAAGCAATATATCATAAACAATCAGCTAAGGTGATGGTAAATGGAGACATGACGGAGAATTTTGATATAAAAAAGGGCACTAGGAAGGGATGTCCACTGTCCCCTCTGCTATTTATATTGACTCTGGAAGTATTAGCCAGAAATATTCGACAAGATGAAGAAATAAAAGGAATGGAAATAAAAAAAGAAATACAAGCTAGAGGCATTTGCAGCCGACTTGGTCTTTATATTAGAAGACCCATTAGAAACTGGACCAAAGTGAATTAAAAAGAAGAGTATGGGGAGGTTGCTGGATTGAAAATAAATAAAGACAAGACAAAGATTTTAGTTAAAAATATCACAGATACACAAAAAAGAGTGTTGATGGAAAGCATTAATATGCAGGTAGTAAAAAAAGTGAAGTACTTATGAATATAATTAACAACAAAATGCAACAATTGAAGGGGATAATTATATGAAACTGATACAACAAATTAAACTAGATTTGGAGAAATGGAAAGATTTGCAATTGTCATCAACAGAAAGAATAGCTACTATAAAAATGAATGTTTTTTATATTATATTTATTTCAAACAACTCCAATAGAAGTGGGGAAAAATATTTCGAGGAATTAAATAAGATAATATTAAGATATATTTGGCTAGGGAAAAAAGCAAGAATAGGTTTGGAAATGTTGCAAGACTCTAAAAAAAGAGGGGGCTTTGGGCTGCCAGATTGGGAATTGTATTACCAGGCCTCGTTATTAACTTGGGTGAAAGAATGGATTAATTTGAGGCATGAAAGACTATTAAGTTTAGAGAGGCAACACGTTCAACTAGGTTGGCATGCCTTTCTATGGTATGGAAAGAATAAGATACATAGTTATTTTCAAAGACATTATGTTAGAAATGCATTGTTATCA
>JANHFL010001820.1:53521-70626 GCA_032468155.1 Oxyrhabdium leporinum
CCACAACTGATTTATTTAATTGCACCAAACTCTAAATAAAACAGGAATGGAAAATCCTAAGCTCTAGTGTAGACCCAAGCTTCTCAACTTTGGCAACTTTAAGGTGCATGGACTTCAATTCCCAGAATTCCCCAGATAGAATTCCACTCCAGTGGAAGGATACTGCAAAATCCCCATTCCCACCCCACTTCAGAGGAAGGTTACTGCAAAATCCCCATTCCCTCCCCACCCCACTAACTTTCTTTCCAGCTCCGTTCTCCTGTGCAGGGCAACAAAAGAAGACCCATCCGATCATCTGGGAGGCTGGAAGGCAGCAAATAGATCAGTTGGGTACCCCAGCCTTACAGGCTAGGCCTCCCTGCAGCCCCCTGAAAGCAAAAACAGTTTTGGGCCTCCCTGCACTTACTTGGGAGCCAAAACAGAATGCATGAGGACTCCTGGAAGGGGTGGGGCAGGGCGGGGCCAGCCAGCAATTTAAAAACCGGTTTGGCCAAAGTGTTGTGAACCAGTTTAATCCCACCACTGTTTCTATATCTCTGAATGGATTTATTTTTGTAATTTAAATTGTGAGGTGGTAAATGAAGGCTGTTTAGTTTTCAGATGACTTGCAGTCATTATTATTCTTTTATAAATAACTCTAGGTGGTGAACATGTCTGTTACTCCTTCCCCCTCCTATTTCCCCACAACAACAATGTGAGGTGAATTGGACTGAGACAGAGTGCTGACCCAAAGTCAACCATCTGGTTTTCTTGCCTAAGGCTATATTAGAACTCACATTGTTCTTTCTGGTTTCTAGGCCAGCACCTTAGCCACTAGAGTCTAGACCAAACTGGTTCAGTTATTTTCATCAGCAAACAAAGGGCAATACAATTTCCCTGGAGGAAAAAAGATGAGGGAAAACAGGCAATATATTTTACTCTCTCCATATGGTTCACCATCCCATGTAGAAAAAAGACTTTTTCCTACTTTTCTGTACTAGGCCCAAGTTGATCCATAAGTAATCCATATAGTCAATAATATGTACTTTTAGGCATGACTGTGCACTGTTTCAGAAGTTTCATAAATCTAGCAACTTTTTAAATACTTGTATCCAGTCATGTAAAAAATTAAGACCCTACCTACCACTGTTTTGTACAACCTTAACCTTGGCTGAGCCCCAACTCTAAAGCATATTATAATCATGTTTCTGTGGAAGTTCATAAATGCCTCCATGATATCATTAATTTAATTTTAAAACAATTAACTAATTGTCTTATATCTTTTGGACTCTGGGGACCAGCTTAAGCAATTTGACAATGGTTTATTTAATCTTTCTATTATAAAAAGAGATGAAATATCCAATTCCTCAATAATAAGTGTTATTTGGATTAAGTTGACCAGGTTTATGAAATAGCTATGAGCAAAAAATAGAGTGTGTAACCTGTTTCTGAATACAGCTAAGAGAAGGAGTAGGCTTCTTTTCAAGCCAGCTAGTGAAAACTTACTCAGTGAAAAAGGATAACATATAACATTAACAAAACTTCACCAAACATTGGGATATTTCACTGCTATTCAGGAAATGCTATGCCTAGATACAGATCATCTCAGACATATTTTGCATTCTGCTTTATTTTTAAGGAGGACCCACTTGGGAATTAGAACTGAATCCTCTAGGATGGGATCAGGTCAGAACTCGGAAATATGCACTTGCTTTGTTACTTCCTGTGTAGCAAGTATTCTCTGGGGAGATTTACATTCCTGTTTAAGTTTTTCTGCAGTTATATGATTACAATAATAATAAAATACAGAATAACAGAGTTGGAAGGGACCTTGGAGGTCTTCTGCTCAAGCAGGAGATCCTATACCATTTCAGACAAATGGCTGTTCAGTCTCTTTTTAAAAGCCTCCGGTGGTAGACGCCCACAATTTCTGAAGGCAAGCTGTTGGTTGACTGTCCTGTCATGAAATTTATCCTTAGTTCTAGGTTGCTTCTCTTCTTGGTTATTTCTTGTCCATTACTCCTTGTCCTGTCTTCTGGTACTTTGGAAAATAGGTTGAAACCTCCCTCCCCTCTTCTTTGTGGCAACCCATCAAATATTGGATTGGAAGACTTTCTAGAGTTATTTAAAGTGCCTTTGGAATGAAACACATTCCATCCTGATATCAGTGTCAGAAATATGCATGGATAGTAGAACACTATCCATGTATATTTCTGAGTCATAAAAATTTCTTTTCATTATTTTTAACACCATGAATGACTGGCAGAAATAAATATATATCTAAAAATGTATTGGATATTCAAAGGTGAATTTCATACTGATAGTTCCTAGTTTTCCTAAACATAAAGTAAATTTAGTTTAAAAGTCCTTTATGAATCTATTTAATGTGATGATCCATTTGGGATCCATTTCTGCCAATCATTGCCTTTCAGACAAACCTTCTTTATAAAGCTATAAGAATAAAAAGCAATAAAAAAAGCATGCACATCATAATGTCTCCTTGGAAGAAAAATCACTAATATAATTGAAAATTGTAATTATTCAGTGTAATCTTAAACTGCCAAAAGATTGAGATAGATGTAGATAAATCCAAAGGAACAATGAAATCAAAATTGGATCTTTTTATAAAATTGTCTTTGTGATGCAAGGTGAATAATGTTATATACTTTATGACTCAGCTGCCTCTCTATGTGATGCTATAAGTGAATTAGATTTTACATCTACTTCTAAATCATCTATGTCTTTGGAATGACTTTATACATTGATAAATGATACCTGAAAAAACTAAGACATTAATATCTCACATTTCTGTTTCCCCAATTTGCCATTTCCAATTATGGTTTGGTCATTTTCAACTCATTTCAGCTCAGATGGAATAGACAGATTGCGCATTGCTCTTATCAAAAGGATACTGAATGTATTTTCCAAAAATATATCTAACACATTGTTCACTAGGACTTAAGACACAGAAAGCTGCTTTAATTCTTATGTCAACTAAGAATTCCAGGTGGAATAATATAAACATATCTTCAAGTATTATTAGTAGGTATGTGTATATAATTAAGGGTAAGATTGGAGTTAGGGCTAGTATTATATCAACATCTATGACAATATATTTATGTTAATAAAAAATAATCACAAGTATACTTAATGCAAAAAAGATAGAGTAGAGATCAACTATTGGAGTGGTTTTCCTTTTTTTCTTTTTTTAAAAAGAAAGATGATGACTCAACTGATTTTTGATAAAAACTGGATCACAGATGGAAAATAAAAAACATAAAGACCACACTGGCCTTCAGCTACATAGCAGGTTGGATGTCCTTGATACCTTCTTTCTCATCAGCCAACTAATTGTTGTATTATGGAGGCAATTATGTTTTTCCATCATTTTCAATGTCCATAATCAGTCAATCACTGGATTTCCTTATAGGGTTATTTAAGGAAAAACCTGTCTTCCAACTTGCACACCAACTAACTCACTATCAGCCTAACCTCCCTTACAGAAACATAATGATAAATTAAGAACTTTTAAGTTCAAAAAGCTCTGTGAGCTCCTGAAATAAGGATGGTGTACATAGAAATGGTAGACTCTACATGGCATGTATCTCTATCAAGATGTTTCATATCAGGGTTACACATTTCCAGATCAAAATGATTGCACGAAAGTGAACATTCCAACTCTCCACAGCTCTTACCTAAATTTGGTTTCATCTAAAATGAAATATTGAGAAAAATTAAGTTCACCAGAGGATAATTTTTTGAAATGTTTCCATTGACTAATGGCAGGCTGCCATGCTATTTCACTTCACAGGCCAGGAACAGAGCCTTATGAATCATTATTCTTAGCACACAACACACTTTATTGTATTTCATATATCACAAGATAGTTTCAATACAGTGTGTTTGTAAACAGAGAACAAACTGTTAATGACTACAATATGAATAGATTTAAATTTTTGAGAGCTTCTGGTAATAAAAACCAAAACACACGGAATATGCCATAAATAAATTCTTCATATTTATTACTTTTTGAATGTTCCTCACCTGATTATCCTGAATATGTGGAAAAATAGCACCAGGCCTTCCTAGCATTGCTTGGCTGCCACACCCTTATGGGTGGGACTGGTGATAGAGGGGAAGTTGTCATGTTTTAAGTCTCTGGGAGGCTAAAGTCTGCTGCATGTATTTCCCTTCTAGTTTGGGATTTTTACTGCATAGCCAAGAGTATGCAGAGGTGGGTAAACTTTTGATTGCCAAAGCTGCAGTTAACTCTGAAAGCTTGGGCAGGGGTGTGCGTGGAGCGGGAGTAAAGGACCCAAAGTATCTACTTATTCATTTTTATTTTTATTTAAAACATTTATAAAGCTGCCCACTTTATAACAAATAAGTATATGGGGTTACAAGTGTTTTGTTTCAGAAAAGAGGAAAATTGTGCAATTACTTTTGCCTCAATTCATTCTGAACTTTGGACTTCCTATGCCTGTCTGTACAGGTTTGAACTACCTCCCGCCATGTACTTCTCTTTCCTTATTAGTCCCTGCTTCTATTTCTTATAAATCTCCATTTTGCTTCTCAGATTGCTGTTTATTCATTCATGTTGACCTTTAAAGCATTTCTTATGTTTTCCTCTCCCGTGAATTGTTTGTAATTGCACTTTTGAATTTTTTCAATATTTCATTTTTTTAGAGTTTCTCTCACTGACCGACTAGTGAACCCAAAACAAGGAAACACTCTCGGGAGGTTTGAATTACCAAAAGTAAAACTTTATTGAATACACAATATTGGTAACGAAGAAACAAAACCAGCTCTGGTTTTCCAGTGCAAATGCTTACCTAGTTAAACAATAACTTCCTCTTCTCCCCACCCCTGGGTGATCACATTGTCCAATTATGAGACATCCTTTTATTATGGGAACAGTCCATCTCTTTCTCAAGCACATGCAGTGGTGACCTTGATGGTTTCCATGCTCTCACGATCTCTGTATATCTTTATTACAGTCATGTTTTTTCTTTACTTATTTCTGAGTATTCTTACCTGCTGTTTATCTCTTCCACCGCTGTCTCTCTCCCCCTTCTACTTTAGTTTAAAGCTCATGCCAAACATTTATGCTGCCTTTTGTGAAGTACAGCAATGTATGCTTAGGAATTTCTTATGTTTTAAAAAGCTCATTTTTTCATTTGTGATGGTCATGTGATAAAATTGATTATACATTTACTGCAACAATTTCTGCAAGAGTCCCCTTTTTTTTGGTTGAAAACTTATAATCACAATATTTTTCTTAAAAACTAAAAAAACTAAAATCAGAAGAGTGCCATATATATATATATAGTGTCACGTGTAATATTTGTAACATGTTTGTATTCCTGTTGGGTTGAAAGGATTTGCCGGTAACAACAACATTGCCCAGCGGATGATTGCCAAAAACAATGCAATCTTTGGAGAGGGTTCTTTTCATATCCCCCTTTAACAAGGGCTAAATTTCTATGACCTATTTTATACCTATTTATTTGCTCAGTGTTGAATGTTATATGTCTATAATTTGTAGGTGTTTCTGACATAAATAAAGATTCCTGTCCAAAAGCAATGTAGTACATATGTTTTAGCAACTGCATGCTTAAAATTGTACTTTAAAAATAAAGTATGAGGACTGGAGCTATCTAAAGGAGGAAAAATATTTAATAGGCAAAATAAAAGAGGAGCTGCCCACATTGTCCATCAGAAGAATTAGAGAAAGCAGTAACCTCAGTGAACAAGTTGACAACCAGAAAAATTACAGAAGAGATTTTGTAGAATTGGCACTCAAAAGCAACTGTCAGGTGAGAGGTGAGAAAAGACACTGTATTATAATGCTATAAAGTTATAATGCTGAATCCCTGAAGAGCACAGTGAAGACAAAGTAAAGTTGAGATAGCATCATCTTATAAAACCTGTCAGGATCAAAAATCAGATATGTATAGAAAAAATCCACTGAAAATAATTCCTTCTTGCTAACCCATATAGAAAAAATATATAGCAAAGAATAGACCAGAAAAGAAAATTAGACTGGAGTGGAAAATTAGAATTTTGAAAACAAAATGCCTACCTGTAAGCAAATGGTGCTGACTGGAAAAATTTGGATTCTGGGACCTTAGTGCAGGTTAAAAATATATTTGGCAAAAGCAGAGTGAACTTGATCAAGATAATTTTAAATTGATTCTGTGGGACATTGAAAAATATTCAAGTAAAGACCTCAGATAAATACTTCCATACTTTCACCAACTTTGAGTGTTGGTGAAATCAAACTCTGAAAAATAAAAAAATATTGGTTCATAAAGTTCTTGGCTTTACTCACTAATATGGCTCAAAATAGAGGAAATTAACAAAATGAGCAGGAAATCTTAGTACAGGAAAGCAAATATAATTAATAAGTATAATGGATATGTGGTGGAATGAATCCCATGATTGTTATTTAACAACTGTAATAGCCCATTGGTAGAAATGGAGAAGTTCCAACATATGGTAAAAGTGACAATATCTATTCAGCGATAGTCACAGGATCTAAGCTGTTTCAAGCAAAACTGTGTTTTGTAATTCCTGATTATGATTTTGTCAATAAAATGGTGTTTAAGCAGTGCTCCAGTTGTTTTGAGATAGCACCAACTACTACCAGCACTACCTTTACTTCTTTTGCCATGGTTGTTCTTCTGTTTGCAGATCTTTGTATTTTGTGATTCACTGGAGAGTTCTCTTCTGAATTCTCCAGGTACTGCAACATCCTTTATCCAGACCTTTTAAAATCTTTTTTTCTCAACAGTTGTTAAATCTGAGGTATTATGTGGCAGGTGAGTGTTTAAATTCTAAACTCCTAGAGCAGTTTAGTTTCTTCTTTTTCTATTATTTGTGGTCTCATCAATTATTGCTTGCAGGCAAATTGTATTTGTCATTATTACTTTATTATTATGAAAGCATTGTTTACATATGCCCTGGGGAGGCAGAGGCAGAAACAGATCAATCAAGATTAAATTGGAATAGATTATCTCAAATATGTTTGGGGACTTGAAAATTCCCAATCAGATTTGGTGGAGATTTGAAGCTATCCTGTCCCTTCTCAGACTTCTTCCAGAACCATTCCAGATCCATCAGTTTCACAACATAGAACTCAATGTTTTAATGGATACCTTTTTGATGGGAGGGAAATCACAGCTTCAAATACTTAAAAAATGCCATGTAGAAGAAAACCAAAATATGTCTACTTGGTTTCTTTCAGAAAACAAGGCAGACAATATGGCTTTATCATATAAGAATAAAGATTTCAGTTGGAAGGAAAAAATACAGTCTGAAAAGTTCAATAGAATTAATTATTTAGGGAAGTAGCAAACATACTTCCACTGGTTGTGTTCAGAAAGAGGTTTGAGAGCCAACTGACAGGGTATTTTTATCTGATTCCTACACAAAGCAGGGAATTTGAACTTAACACCCTTTCCAACTTAGCTAATTCTAAAACTATACGTTAATCAAGAATGAATTACAATGTTTTTTAAAAACCTAACACGTTTCAAAGAACATAAACAGATGATATAAAATATGTGCTGTCATCATGTTTTCTATTTATTTTTAAATTATTCACTGGAGGAAAAAAAAATTACTATTCCCCCCACTGCTCGTTTAAAATAGAAAAAAATATTTTGTTATGTTAATGAATTTTCTCCCACTCCCCCTTAACTTCAACAATCATCAGCTTTGTGGAATTACATGTATGGGTGAGGGGGGACGACAGTAAATACTTGGTATTCCTCCAAGTTAAAAAAAGATTTTCAATGAATCTTGAAATTCTATCAGAAAACATTAAATTCTTCTTGTACCATAATTAAAGAATTTCTCAGAAGACAAATTTACTTTGACTTCAGCTAACTTGAAACAATAACAAATGAAATAGCTATTCAGTAGTAAATAACATTTGAAAAAAAAACCACCATTTTATTATATATATGTAAACTGCAATGTAAACTGCATTTAATTAAAAATATTTGGAGCAATGTATTAATCAACTATATTTGGTGTTTGGGCCCTATATATTGCATTTGCAATATTACCAGATAAGTTATTATTATGCTTAAGTTTTGAGTTTGTCTCAAAACAAACTTAAACTCAAAACAATTTTTTGAACGAAGAATTTTTGACAATGCCTTTTACAAATATTTTTTATCATATACAGCTGTTGTAACATAGGGCACCGATTCTCTGTTATCTCAGGAAACCAAGCCATAATAGCAAGTTTCTCTTATCTAACGTCGCCCAAACAGTGCGATTTCAATACTCTGCTATTAACGATCGTCACAAAACCATCACAGTGAAGAAAGCAACAACACTATTATTCAACAACCTCTTTTCGGAACCAGTGTTTTTCCGACTTGGCCTCTTTAAGACGCGTGGACTTCAACTCCCAGGACTGATCGTTGGCTTGGGAATTCTGGGAGTTGAAGTTCACACATCTTAAAGCGGCCGCGTTGGGAAAAAAAATACAGTGGCGCAAGCAAATCCAAGTTCAATTCGCGTCAGGCCAAAACATCATCCGCCTAAGAATGGCGTCACGATCCGAGGCCCTACGACACCTGCGCAAGATGGCCACCCCAGTTGGGCTGTGAAGAATGCGGCTGACTCGGAAGCGACTCTGCTCCGCGTTGTTGGTCGCATACTTGATCTTTTCCCTCTACGCGGCTTACAGCGTCTTCCTGAAGCCTCGCCGGCCTGCTGCCTCACGGGCGGGCCAGCGGGAGAAGCAGGGGCGAGGTAACGAAACGTGGGTGCTTCGCTCTAGCACTATCAGCTGGAAATAGACCGCTTTTTTGCTGAACTCAGTAGATCCACATCGGCCGAGGGCTTGTCTGCTTAAACATATCTTTTCTTCTGATGCATTAAGCAGCAGAGTGCATGGCAAAATAGGATACCGACTTCTGTGTTGTGTATGTTATATAAAGCTTCAAATAATCCCATCAAGGGATTTGCATATTCCCACCGATTTAACTATGTTATGTTGCAACTTTCACAATTCAGGATCTGAGTGCTTCAGCATTAACATCCGGACCATTCCAGAGTATCTCTGAAGTCTTTTTTTTTTAATGATGTCTTTTCATATGAAAGTTACAATGCATATTAGATTTGTTCTATAATGTTAAAATAATGGAAAGATAGCAGAACAGGTCCATTTGCATTTTTGAACCTACAGTATATCTTTTCTAAGGTGTGTAGTCAATTTAGTTTGCCACAATTATGTTCTTATAAAGAGAGCTGGTTTGATGTGATAGTTGAGACATCAGGCTAAAAAAGCTGGCTTGGTGATCTTGAGCCAGTCAGTCACTCAACCCTAGGAAGCACACAATGGCAAACCTCTTAAAAACCTTGACAAGAAAATTATAGGGATTTTTCCAGGAAGTCAACAGGAGTCAAGACTAATTCAGCACTAAAACAAAAGTAGTATTAAGTAGTATTCTACTGTGATTGTTTCATACTGTACATTGTACAACATACTGATTTCAATGGAACAGTTGGAATAAGTTTCTGTCCTTGTTGTGGTAGCTTAGACACCACCAGCAAATCCTTTCCTACGTTGGAAAATTTTTCTATTCCAAAATAACGAGATTTGGTGAAATATGGAACAGTTACAGAACAGAAGTCACTGTTTTTAAATGAGGAATCATTTATACATGTACACATTTGGTGGTATGTGTGAATTAGGTTTTTGTAATGCCCATTGTTTTCTATACAGGCAGTCCTCAATTTACAACAGTTTGTTTATGTCTATGGAGATTCTCACTCATCCAGGTCATGGTTGTCCCAAAGATACTTTTCAGGAGGCAACTGGACTTTCTTGTTTTTCCTTGAAGACGTTTTGCTTCTCATTCAAGAAGCTTCTTCAGTTCAGTCGGTTCAGTTCACTTCAGTTAGAACTGAAGAAGCTTCTTGGATGAGAAGGGAAATGTCTTCGAGGAAAAACAAAGTCCAGTTGTTATCCCAAAGGTGCTTTTTCAAAAGGCAACTGGACTTTGAGCTGAATACTAAATGTGTACTAAATGGATTTGTAACAATTATTATTTGAAAGGCATGTTGGAGTAACTGCCTCTCTTTGAGACAATTCATATGAAATTTTCATGTGATTTTTCATTTTTAATTCCTAGAACATGTTTTGGGAGTTGAAGAATGGAATCCTTGGGAAGTTGATGAGAAAATTTATTTGCAGCAGAAATCTGCAAGTAGCTTTCAGATGCTGAAAAAGATGTCATTGCAACAAGAATCCACAGACTTCAGGGTACAAATTTGGGGGAAAGCTGCTATTGGTAAGCATTTGTAATTAACAAAGTAAATGCTCTTTTTAAAAATATTATTACTTGTTTAATTGCAAACTTTTATCTTCTGAACTGTCATTGTATTCAGTGGATATAGGTGTTAGAAAATAATATATTTGTACCCTAAAAGGAGTCCCAAAAAAGCCAGAAGTATATTTCACTAATATTGGTTAGGATTTCTTCAAGATAATTAAGGTCAAATTAAATATGAAATGAGATGTATAATTGCCTGTTAACATACTTAAAAATTTACTTGGATACCACTCTATCTGTAGTTATAAAATTTGTCTTTATAGTTACATAATTTTATAATTGTTAAACCCCAGGAGTTACTTTTAAAATAAGATGATATATAAGACATGTGTGTGTAAACACAAGCGTAGAGATTGAAATTTTAAAATCGTATCTGTAGTTATAAAATTGTTTAACTGTGTAATTGTATATAATTGTATATGAAGTTATATAATCAATGAATTAAAAACTATCCCATAAAATATTATACTGTGGGAAGTTAGTTGCCATTCTTCCCCAATCCTGTTCTTCTCTTATCAGAAAATGTATTTCTCATTTATCTATGCCATAGAGCTAATGTTATACATATTTCAGTCAGCGGGCCAAAACACTTTTGTGTTTCTAAGGTTCTGAGTTGAAACAATTCTTGCAACCCCTGAAATGATCTCTTTTGAAGCACAAAACAGCTTTCCAAACTAAAGAAAGAAATTTTTCAGAGTGATCAGTACAGTATTGGAATACTTCCAGCAAATCAAAGCTATCAATTCAAATTCAAAACTTTCATATTTTCAATGTAATTTATAATGAGTCTTTGTATCTGTATGAACAAAAACTATGCTTTGCTACTTCTGAGTCTTATGTGCATGTTATATGTAAATAATCAGTGTTGTGCAAATTACAGTACTTAGTTCTTTTTAAATTAGCGTTAGATTTGTTTGCTGGACGGTAGCATTGATAAATTGTATTCAAGAAAGAAGCAGCAGTTATTTTGAAGCACATCCTGTAGAAAAGTAAAAATCACCTTTTCCCAGAAAGTCTATTTCATAATTCCCTTCCTGATTTGACTTCTTAGGAGCAACTGTAAGTTAGGGTCTCATTATTTCATTTGTTTTACAAAATGTATTAAGTCAATGTAAGATATCAAAACTATGGAGGCCCTGCTTTCTAGGATTTGCTGTTAAAAAAAATAGCACAACTGGGAAAATCTGAATGTGCCCATTCTAATTATAGATGAAATAATTCTTTAATATCTCAGGCATCCTACATTTCCCATTTAGCTAGTATTGGGAGGAATAATGACTTAATAAAAATTTCCATCTCTTGCTTAGCAGCTTGAATGGAGCAGATTATTTATTCCTAGGTGAAGAAGCTGTCATTTCTGCTTTGAAACATTATTCTGAAATCTAACCTTGGTCATGTAAAAGCTCTGTTATTTGCCCAGCAGGATTGGCTGGAGACACCTAATGTTTATTCTGTAATGTTTATATTTGTATTTTATTATTTACACTTAATAGCTATGGCTTAATATAAATCTATCTAGCTATTTTCTTTTTCATTCTTTTTTGGAATTATTTTGCTTTGTTTTATTTTTCTACATATTTATCTTGGCTACTTTTATCTTATTATTTTTGAACATCAAATATTTCCTTAATCATTACATTGTAAATTGTATTTTATAGGCCTTTATTTATGGCAGCATATCTTCGAAGGTTTGCTTGAGCCTGCAGATATAAAAGCTCAGTGGAGAGAAGGAAGCATAAAAATAGGAAAATCATATTTCAGGTATCATTTGTATGATGTGTCTTCTCAATGTACTGATAGTATTTTCATAACCTAGTGTAATGTTTTGTATAATTTGGCACATTAAATAATGGAAAATGCCAAAATGAATGTTTATTCAACACATGGATTCTTCCTGTCCTATTTAACAGTAAAAATATCTTCTGTTGCCAATGGGGGAAATAAATTTTTAAAACTGGAATTGAGGAACCTTTGATTTGTTTGTTCTAGACCAGAGGTGTCAAACTCAAGTCGTCATGGTGGCGTCACATGTTGGGACCTTTTTTCCCCTTTGCTAAACCGGGTGTGGACGTGGCCAGCATGTGATGCATCTGGCCTGGGGGCCAGGTGTTTGGCAGCCCTGTTCTAGACCCTACCCCTTATACGGATTTTTTTCCCTATATTCAATTAGCAGCAGTAAGCCATTTCAAAAGTGATTTTCAATACAGAAAATTTACCTAACCTGTATTTTTCACAGATGAATCAAAACTAGATGTAATAATAAACTCTTGTTATTTGAAAAAGGAAATGAATTGGATCTTATCAGTTTTCAAAACTGTTTTATGAAGATGAAATGACAGACATTTTTGGTCTGATTTCACCTCTTCTGGCTTTTTCCCCATCCATCATAGATATAATCAGCAGCTCTTGATTATTACTCCTGTAGTGATCAGACTCTGCTAGATAAGATTACCTATAGTATAGTATAATATAATATATACAATCATACTCCCTATAATATAATCATAGGGAGTATGATTACAAAAATGTCACCTTAGCAGAAGAAGCCAGCATTTCCTTACACTTTTTAAGTTATCCTCAGTATGTGGCTGATATATAGCTTTATTTTGCATTTCCAAATCCTAGGAAGATTCAGAAAATTTTGTACAGGCATCTGGAAATAGATTTTGATTAGATGAGGGCTAATAAACTGAACCTTAATCCAGATAAAACAGAATTACTGCATAAGGGAATGCTGAATGGCTTTGCACGCCCTTACAAATGAGGTATGCAGCTTGGGAATTCTGGATTCAGCACCATAAGTGGAGGAAAGATTAATTTGTGTGCTTTTTTAAAATTACTTTGCTTGATTTGAGAAAGCAGTCTTTTTACATTTATCATATAATACTACAATCTAGCCTGGATGCAGTAATGATTTAATGAGGTGGTACCCTCAAAGTATAATATTTTCAGCTTCCAAAAATGAAACTGCCTAGGGATTGGAATTTATATTGTACCAAAATTCTAAGGGGAAGTATGTGTTTCTGTGAAAGATGAACTGATAAGATAGCTAGTGGGCAGATCACATGATCAGTCCGCTCTCCTTCCTGAAAAACATAGACTACTTCAGCTTTGATTGCACGGATTAGATTCTCTTTACATTGTACTATTGTTAAATTTAAAACCAAAGCAATCCTTTTGTTTCTATCTTACTGGTTTGCTTTCAAAAATATGATGTTATGGTAGATATACAGAACTGAATTCAACTTAGACACATTGTATTGAGCAGGATATTTCTTCAGTTCCTCAGTACAACCTTATAGCAATCTTTCATTTAGCTAATCAGGTCCAGCATCCTTAAAATTTTGAAATTCACCAAGATTGGCTAAATGTTGCTACCTAACAGGACAAAAGGACACTGTTATGCTAACAGAAATCTCAGCAGCCTCATGTAGTAGTCTTGGTTTGTATGATAACTGCGTGTATGTAGTAGTTTGTATGATAAATAACTGCACTTTTACATTTCACTTCACCTCCACATTGTCATCACAGTGAGCTTTAAGACTTTGCATTAAGGGTTGACATTGACAGATTAAAAGGAATTTTTTGGTGCTGTAGAAGTTGTACAGTGCTTTTATACATTCTATAAAAGAGAAGAGTAAAATTACAAGTGGCAACTGTTACTTAAACTGGCTCTATGTATGTATATGTATAGCCGTGTATGTGACACACATAACCTACACACACACATACCTGTACACTTTTTTCCTGTTTCTGCTTTGTTTACAGTTTCATCACAGGCCAATCTGTAGTCCCTGGTTACTTCTCTGTAGAAGCTGAAACTGTCGTCTTAATACTGAATGGCAGAGAAGAGGGAAAGATCTCCTACGCCACTCAGTGGTTACATTATGCACGAACACTAATGCAAACACACAAACTGCAGCATGTTGCTGTTGTGTTGCTTGGGAACGAACAGTGCAAAAATGAATGGATTTATCCTTATTTAAAATCCTACGGAGGGTTTGTAGAACTATTTTTTCTAATTTATGACAGCCCCATAGTAAATGATGAAGATATTGTTCAGTGGCCTCTAGGAGTAGCAACGTAAGTATTGAATGTTATCAAACAACAATTTTAAAATTTGCATGAAATTTGAACTGTTTTCCTCAGATTCTTGTATATAAAATTAATTAACATGAAAATAGTTTGAATATTTAAAACTTTGTAAAATTGCTCTTATAAACAAGAAGTAGATGACAGTGCAATCCTGTGTTGCCAAATTGAAAAATAAATACCACTGAGTTCAGTTATTCCCAGACCATATAGGATTGTTCTCTTTTAACAGACCTAATAAAGTATTCTTTTCAATCCAATTAGCATACTTGTGCAATTCTTTGTTTATAGTTATAGACATTTTCCTGTGGTTGAACCAAGTTGGTCAATGCTCCAAAGACCAAGACCATATCAGTGTAACTTCTTGGGAACTGTTTATAAGAATTCATCTAGAGAAATTGTGTTGGAGATATTGATGCAAAGTGGGCTTCACAAGCTCTGTTGGATTTCAGCCAGAGAACAGTAAGAAATATCATTTATAATCATGAAACCTTTAAGGGGATTAAAATATTGTATTTTTGTCTTGACTCCCATCTTTATAGTAATGGAGGAAAGTAGCCAATATTATTGGGGATAAGAATGTTTTTAAGATTTCTAACTGTGATGCCTTTTAAAAATGCTGTAGATGTTGTGTTTACATATGAAATTTAAATGTGTGAAATAGAATGAAGTTCTACTGCAGCAGGGATGTGAAACTGGCAGCCTGTGGGCCAGATGCGTCAAACGCAGACCATGCCCACCCCAGCTCTGCAAAGACAAAAAACATCGCGATATGCAGAGGTGAAATCTAGCCAGTTCGCACCAGTTAACATGAACTGATAGGGAAAATTTTGATTAGTTCGGATAACTGGCAAATATCACCTCTGGCTGGCCCCGCCCGCCCACTCACTGCTCGCCCCGCCCCCTGCTCACCCTACCCCACCTGCCTACTCGCCGCTCGCTCCATCACTCATCTCGCCTCCCCACTCCACCATAGGCTTAGCAGTCTATATAAGTTTACCAAGCAATTAGTCAACACACAGTGTCTCTGCCTGCCTTCCCACAAGGACTGGGGTGGGGGGCACTTAGCTAGGCCGCGTGGGGAAGCGTCAGGTGGGAAGGGAAGCGGCGGCAGCTGGAGGCAGGCAAGCTCCGGGGACTGTGGGGACGCAGCGCCAGGTGGGAAATGGCATGTGGTGGTAGCAGCTTACTTACTTACCCAGGCAGGCAGGCAGATCAGGAGCAGTTGCTGAGCCCAAAGGTGAGCTCCATGGTGCCTAAGAAGGGGCGTGTGGGAGAATCCCTCCAGCACCGTGAAATCTGTGCGTGTTTGTGTGTATGCTTGAGGCTGAGGAGAAGGAGACGCCAAGTCCGAACTTCTCTGCCTCCCTTCGCAGCGAAACTGCTCGGAAGGCAGCCACCAAAGCCTGTCGCTTGGCTGCCTTTGCACGGGGCCAGACGGCAGGCAGCATCGAAGTACCTTAAAGGGACAGGCTGCGGCAGCTGCCTGCGAGCAGTGACCAGGACCCAGAGAATTGAGCCCTTTTCCTTTGGTGGCGGCAGCAACCCCGCTTAGCTGCCTTTGCATGGTGCCGGACGGCGGGCAGCATCGAAGTTAAGTACCTTAAAGGTACAGGCTGTGGCGTATGTAGGAAATCGCCCTGTCTCTGCAGCCTCAGTCATGTGACTAAGTGGGCATGGCCAACTCGATGTCACTCACAGCAAAGTGCCTCCCCATCTTGCCGCGAATGACATCGAGTTGGCCACGCCCACTCAGTCACATGACCGCGACCGTCGTAAATATGAGTCAGTTACCAAGCGTCCGAATTTTGATCAAGTGACCGCGGGGATGCTGCAGCGGTCGTAAGTGTGGAAAACAGTCCTAAGCCCACTGTTTTCAGTGCCGTTGAAACTTGGAACGGTCACTGAACTGAACTGCTGTAAGTCGAGGACTACCTGTAGAACTGAATTCTCCGATGTCCAAGTCTAGTCACCGTGGTTAATTTAAGTCCCATGAAGGAATGTGGTGGTTGATCATAAAAGAAATCGGGGTCGTATAAGAAGTTTTACTGCCAAAGGTAGACACACCACACTGCCAGGCAAGAGGGGTTTTTTTTTCCCCGCTGGTGGGGGATTTTAATATCCCAGATCCCATCTCCTGAACCAGCCTCATCTGCATATTTTGCAAATTGGTTTCTTGTTACGCAAATCAAGCACATTTACAAGGAGCTTCCTCTTAATTATTTTTTGTTTGTTTGTTTGCTTCTAGCAAGTTTGCCTAAATGTTGAGGAACGTAATGCTTTGCAGGCGAAGTGATGCTCACACCTGGGAAACATCTTTTCATTGGGTGAGAGTGCATCAGAAATTAAAGAGAATAATAAAGAAATAAAAGACAACCTTGCTAAAAAATTTTTTTCCTTGTTTGCCCCGAGGGAGTGCTGGCTGGGGAATTCTGGGAGTTGAGGACTAGGCTGATAAGCGAATACCTTTGGGTCAATAAACGTATTTTTGGCTGTCCAATGATAGCCTGGTGTGTTCATTTTCTGGCTTGAAACAAATCAGGAGGAGGTAAAAATAGAACAGAATAGAACAGAACAGGAGAATAGAGAATGGAATGGAGAAAATGAAGAGAAGAGAAGAGAAGAGAAGAGAAGAGAAGAGAAGAGAAGAGAAGAGAAGAGAAGAGAAGAGAAGAGAAG
>JANHFL010001820.1:89035-102155 GCA_032468155.1 Oxyrhabdium leporinum
CCCCAGCAAGCCCTCTCTGTGTGACCGCACAGGACGTTGGGAGTTTGTAAAGACAATACGGTCCTGCAGATATCCTGCAGAGTATTCAATACTCTTAATATTTCAATATTCTTAAGTATGCATCTTTGATTAAATCATAAGTTTGGTGAGGAAAGATACAAAGATGGTGTTCTCCAACCTTTGCATAAAACTATGTATCAGGCTTCCCCAATTTCATAAGCTGGTTGAGACTTCTCAGAACATATCTGGAGAACACCAATTTAAGGGAAATCAATATATATATTACATCCTGATAAATGAAACCCATGTTATATCAGTGTTGTTATGAATTATCCCTCAAAAGTTCTACCAGTAAGCTGCAAAGGCACAGAACTGTAATAAAGTTCATAACTATATGCCACAAGATATAAATAGCCATTTCTTTACCCCTGGGGTTTCCAGTCTTCACTTACTCTTCCCTCAAACGTATTTGCCCTGTCACTGTCATTTATGTGCTGCCAATTTCTCTAAACCATAACTATCAAATGCAAAAAGGGAGGAAAAATATCTTTGCATGCCCACAGCTAATTGAATGCAACTGCACATCTTGGTCATAATATAGTAGTGTATAAGGAACCTCTGCTTGTCTCTTCTTTCAATTCCATCAGCTGAATTGCTCCCAGCTGCATATATGCTGTAGTTTGACCACTTTTCCATGGTATATCTGGAAATGTTAATATAGCACATAACTCATTGTTCTATTCCACACTGCCTTTTGCTGCACATGCCTTAATAGACTGCTATATTTTTCATTTCTAGGCCATAATGTTCATTTCAAAAGTAAAGCTTAAGAGAATGCAACATTACTAATTATATGACTGAGAACTTTGCTAAGACATTTGAAGCCCCTTTACTATATCCATAAGGCAGTTCTACCCAATTCAGTGAACCTTTTAAAGAAAAACTGGCTACCCTTTCTGTACAATATTTATAGTCCTTTTTTTCTCAATTCATTTCCTCTCTAACGGCTGTTTTATCTGGTAATCTCTACATGCACCAGGCTTCATAATCCCCACCCAGGTGGAATGATCCTTGCTCGGGAAAAGCTGAATTAGTACAGAAGCAAATATCTCAGAAAAATGAAACCTTGAAATGGCTACGTATCCCAGAGTGCAGGACTGCTCTCTTCCTTGTCAAAAAGCCAACTAGTTAGAGGAATGACACTCAGAAACATTGAATTGTGAATGTCTGCAGCTGCAAGTCTAAGTGAAAAATGATCTGGTTCTCCAGCAAGTCTTGGCAGGTGGCGACAGATCCTCAGGTCTCCATCTTTCTTTCCATCCCCTATCTTTTTTTCCAGGTGCGGACTGAGATGTGGCCACAGCATTTTTGCTGACAGTTGCTCAGTTGAATGAGATAATCAGGTGCTTCCTCCTTCACCCACCCAGCCCTTTGTCCCAGCTATTGTTGCTGCTGTCAGCAACAAGCACCTAAAGCTGTTTATTATTAATTAAAGGAAAATATGTGCAGAATATATGAGTTGGAGTAAGTGAAGAGGACAATTACTTTATCACTGACACTCCTATCTCCTTTATCAAGTAAGCCAATTGTGCTTTGTCAATCCTAAAAAACCCAGGCACTATGATTGCTTTGCAAGTATGAACAATTACAAGAAAGCAAGTTTTCCAGAAAGGTAGTGGAAGGCAGTGGAAACAGAGGAATGCAGCAATAGAGCAGCATTGTATGGATTGCCTGGAAGCCAGTGGGATTAATCCTAGAGGAAAAGGCTATTTTATGGAGGAACTGCATACTAGTGAAGCATGTTCCACTATCCTCTCATCAGACAGAATATAGCCAAAACTATGGCAGAAGTGCCCAGTAAAAGGTTGTTGTGATGATATTTAAGGAAGTTTCTCCCTTAACATTATCGGGTACCGGAATCAGTAATGTTTTATGGTATATGTATATGCCACATTCATGAGAGTTCAAACAGAAGGAAAAGGTCATTTTAAAAGAGGGAAAATAAATACTAATGTAGAGAGTCTTTGACTTACAGCAATCCATTTAGTGACCATTAGAAGTTACAATAGTACTGAAAAAATGGACTTATCACTGTTTTTCACACTTACGACCATTGCAACATCCCCATGATCAAATCAAGTTCAGATTTTTAGCAACTGAGTCATATTTATTACATATTCTGGGGTCATGTGACCATTTTTTGTGACCATCTAACAAGCAAAGTCAATGGGGAAGCCAGCTTCACTTAACAACCATGTTATTAACTTAACAACTGCAATAATTCATTTAACAACTTTGGCAAGAAAGGTCATAAAATGGCAAAAGTCAACATCTTAGCAACAAAAAAATTGGTCTCAATTGTCATAAGTATGGACTACTTGTAACTTCCTATCTATAGATATACTTTATTATGCTACAGCAGATTGTCATTTTTGTGAGTTGGTCCTTCACATATTGCATTTTTGTATTCTTTACTTGTAAATAAAGATTCGTCTAACCAGAATGGAAGAAACAAGCAATTATAAAATAATGTATTCAACACTACAAAGAATGAAAGAGTTAGTGAGCTAGATCAAGGGATTACTAACCCCTAGGGTCAGTCTTGGCCAAATAATTGGTTTTCCATAGATTGCCATGAAAAGAATAATCTAAAATGTTTCTTGCAGAAATTTTGAATAATTATTGTGATGAAAGACAGCTAAGATTTTCTAGTACTATGATATACATTATTAATAAT
Organism: Oxyrhabdium leporinum; assembly: GCA_032468155.1. Classification (NCBI taxonomy): domain Eukaryota; kingdom Metazoa; phylum Chordata; class Lepidosauria; order Squamata; family Cyclocoridae; genus Oxyrhabdium; species Oxyrhabdium leporinum. The sequence goes on from JANHFL010001820.1 coordinate 91,773, forward strand.
GAAGCCATAATACTGTGCATTATTAAAGCATGATAGTGAAAGTTTCATTAAAGAATTCATATAATCATTTTGAAGAAAAGAAGAAACTGCTAATACAAACATTTTCAACCTTTTCTGAATAAGAGGGGCACAAATAATGTGTCTTCAAAACGTAATATATAAGATAATCTCTAATAGAAAATTAGTGACACTGTAATAGCTTGCACATTTATTTTAAATGCATGTCTCTGAAGATGGTTCTTAAGCTTAGTATATTCCTATAAATGTGCTTTTTTCTGTTTCTTTTTCTTTAATGTAGGAAAGAAACTACAAAAAAGGAGCACATATCTTAAAACCAGGATTTAAAATCCAGTTAAAAAAAGCTTCTTTCCACTGAATTAGGACAATCTTTTTGACTTCATTGCAAGCCCAATAAATCCAGAATTCTGTACAAATTGATAAATTAACCCTATAACAACATATTCTGTGGCAGAGTTTCTCAATCTTGGCAACTTTAAGAAATTGGGATTCCATTTCCGGAATTCCAGAGCCAGCATATTTCAGAAATTGCCAAAGTTGAGAAATAGGACGAAGCAATAACACCTTAAAGAGCTGCAAAAAGCACAAGTTAAAACACTTCTTCCTCCAATTGCAAAATCATATTGATCTTCATCCAATTCAGCCTTTCACAATATATATTCAGTATATACTGTAGATTAAATAAATAAGGAGAAAGTATACATATTTGTCTCATTCCCTTGTCAAACTGAAGCTAAGCTGTTTTGTCATGTTCGGTCTGGCCTATGGTTTCCTGTCATGCATGAATTTGCATGTGGACAATTATATGTTCTAGGATTCCCATTTTTGTAGGGATATTCCAGTTTGACATGGTCAACACAATCAAGGGCATTTCTATAATCAATGAAGCACATATTGATTTTTATTTTTATGTATTCTTTGACTTTCTCAATTATCCACTGTGCATCACCGCTAACATTCCTTATTACTCATTTTTTCCTAAAACATTTCATTTTCTATGCTGGGTTCTATCTGTGTTGGGTGATACCAAACTTTAGTTTGCTACTATGTGACATTGAGGATATTGTATGATACTTTAATTTGCACACTCTGTTAAGTCTCCTTTCCTAATGTTGCTATATAAATTGACCTCTTCCAATGTGCTCACCTCTCTGGCATTTTCCAGATCTCCTGCCATAATTTATTAATATTTTTACTGATTTTCTCTTGCTGCTTGCTATATTATTGTAGATATTCCATTAATTCTAGCCTTTCTGCTTGGTAGCGACCAGAGTGCTGATTTAACTTTATCCTCTACTGGTAGCACTAATAATTCTTGTTAAAAAATGAATGTTTTGTTAATGGATATTGATATCCCTATTGTATAGAATTTCATATATTTCATTTTTTAATCATTTTTGAGTCATTTACTTTCTCTATTGGCAATTTTAGAATGCCTTTTCAAAATTGGAACCTCCTTCTGAGTTTCAAAAGGTCTTGAAAAATGTCCTTTGTTTTTGTTTCTATCTTCAGTGTCTTTACAGATGTCATTATTTTTTATATTGAACTTGTCTCTTTTAAAAACTCTCTTAAATTATTTGATAAGTTTCTTCCTGACATCTTTGTCTTTCTTGACTTCAATTTTTATTTTTTGCCTCTTGGCAATTTCCATTGTCTTTTTAATGTCCAGTTTGGTTTCTTCTGTTTACTGGTTTTAATCTCTTGACAATCTTTTTTTACATTTATCCTTAATCAAATTATTCTTGATTTTATTCTACATTTCCTCTGATTCACTATCAATGAGCTTTTGGGACTTCAAAGTAATTCCTGAAGTTTGTCTTGAAAACAGTGGACATAAGCTTAAGATTGTTTAATAGAAAATGATTGGATTTGTTCTTTTCCTTTAGCCCAATTTGGAACTTGCACATAAGCAGTTTGTGTTGTATAGTTTTTCTTGTTTGAAGAATGTGTTACCAATGAAAAGTTGTTGGCTTGGAAGAAATGGGTACATTGTTCCTCTATTTCATTTTGGTTTCCTAGGCCATATAGTTCAACCCATTTTTTCTAATTGTTTCCAACTCTGACACTGCAGTCTCCAACCCCAAACTTGAATCTTCTGTCAATTGAACTTGACCATAAAATTCTTTAACTACCTCAACCTCTGCATTAGTGGTTGAAGCATAAATGTATGATGATTTTATTAAAGGGTTTGTGTTTAAATGTACATTGTAGACAAAAAACAAAAGCGATGAAAGATATAGCAAAGGCTTTTTATAGCCTTTACTATATCTTTCATGGCTGTTCTTTATTTTTTGTGTGTTGAGTAGTAAATAGTAAATACTACTGTTCACTACTAATGAACTAGTCCAATTCCAATCTGTTTTAATTCACTGATGCCTACAATATCAGTTTATAGTCAATTTCATTTTTTTCTACGTTAACCTTTCCACATTCCTGTAATTTTGTCTTTGCAGCTTTAGATTTTCTTTTCTGACTTTGGCTTTTTTTTCTTTTCTTTCTCATGGCAACATCAGTTTTAGCTGTAGTCTATCTGCATCACAAATACTATTAGCATTCTGAAAGATTATCAGCTTTTCCTCAGTAGCTTGTTCAATGCTATCTAGCCTGAGGGGCCCATCTTCCAGCAATATATACTCGATCACTTTATACTGTCTATTCAAGATACTTTCTCAGTAAAACACAGGAATGCTTACCAATGCCTTCTCCCATTGTATGAAATTATGCTTTTGCCAAGGCTTCCAGCATCTTCCTGCATCACTGCTGCCTGATATAGATGCTGGCTTCCTTTACCAGGGCAGCTAGAATAACCTTCATACTTTGGGTGATCTTGCTGTAGTATAGGCATTTGGTGTGCTATCCTGGCATTCATTGTTCATCCCTCTCAGCAATAACCCTCTACACAATCAGGATGTAGAGTAGGATCTTGGTAGGAAGAAGTTGTTTACTCAGAAGTAAATGCCGTCCATCTCAGATCTATTCCCAGCTACTAAAGGATTCTTGCTAAAAGTAAAGTAAAGTAAAAATGAAGTAAAATAAAGTAAAACTTTTCCTCAATCAATATAAAAGAATCAACTGGTCATATGTGTGGTTGTAAATTATCTATCTAGCTAAAAAAATGAAATTAGCCATTATCAAAGCATCCAATGAACAAGATAATTCTCCATTCAGGTTCTAAAATCATTCAGAAAGTTAACAGTGCTGTATTACAGAGTTCTATCTAATAGCTATTTGAAAAAATCCTTAACCCTACTGAACTTTTTAACTGAATTGTAGTTCATGAATTAAATCTTTTCATCTGGCCCAAAAACCACTAAATAGTTCTATTTTTGTGGAAGTATCTTGCTAATATTGTCTGAATCCCATGGCTTTTGGAAGAAGTCAATGGGAAACTATCTTGTATTGCTGCAAAAAAATATACATACACGTCCTTGCATTTTAATTTAGCTACCCCTTGTTAAAAATGTTATTTTTTTAAATATCCAACCGAATGGGTTGTATCCAAACCCGATCATATGATGCACTGAAATTAATTGGATGTAAATGAATTATCAGTTATTGACTACCAAACTAAGAACTATATTATGTTTTTGTTATTTTATTTAGTATAGAAATTAAATAGAAACATTAGTAATTAAAGAAAAAACTTCATATTAAGCATCATTTTAAGTAAATCTGTATTTTGTTTACACACACAGCATATATGCTTGTTAATTTTGCTAACATTGCACATGCACATCCTTCATAATGATGATGATAATTACCTTGGAAATCCTAATAAAATCTAATAAAAGAATTTAATGATTAGAATTTCTTCTATCATTTTTGCAGGCTGCTCCCTTGAAAATAAGTTCCAACTTTCTCACTTAAGGAAGCTAATGGGTTTCATTATGTTGTGAGCTTAGTCAATCTCAGTGATATTTCAGGAAAGGTATTCAAAGGATGTCTCTTTTTTAATAGCATAAACTGTTTCAATCCTAATGAGAACATATAATGAAAGACTGCAGTGCAAAAGCTTTTAGTACTATTTTGTTATGCTTGTGCATTTATAGTTATGACATCATGTGTTTAAACATAAATCACTGCTTTTATGACAGAGAAATGTGTGCTGATCCCCATAATTTACAGTTCCTGAGTCTAAAGGCACATCCAGGCCGCCAGTTCAACATGTTCTGCTCCAGCCAGTGAGGCGACACAAAGTAGGCCAGCATAATTTGCTGTCTAAACAGCTAATCTCTATTCCGCTTCAGTAGCAAGGCTGGCAAATGGTGCTGTCTCAACAGCTTTAATGTGTAACAAATTAAGGAAACTCATTAGATTTCCTGCCAACAGAAAAAACATTCCCTAGTTCTTCTCCCTAATGTTGCATGGGACTGGGAAAATAGAGGCGAGTTTTGGCATATGGCTTTGGTCCTCTCTGAACCTGATCTATTGGATGGATGGGAGCTTTTGCCTTTCCTGCTTTACTAGGAAGCCCACACTTACTGCACAGGGCACAGACCACAGCTGCTGTCCCACGGGAGATTTATCTCTCTCTCTTTGTGTTCCTCATGCTCGCTTTTTCTTCCTCACTCAACTTTTTCTTCACCTTTTCACTTTTCTTCCATGCTTTCCCCCCCTCATTTTCCCACTCTATCTTCAGTCAGAGAGATAATTTTCTCCATCATTTTTGTCCATTGACATCTCTCCCTCTATTGCTTATTCCACCAGCCCATTATGCCATTCGTTTTGGGCCCTGCTCTGGCATATAACTGGCTGTGTATAAGTCCTTGTGTAGACAAAGAGCCTGCATAGTGAAGGTTTAACATTATACAGAAGTCTCCAGTGATCAGTGGGGAGAAATGTGTCCACTGTAGCAGAAAATGACCAATAGGAACATGTCAAATTCTGGTGAAATAACCACAAACTGTGCTTCAGGAAAATATGAAAAACACCACTTTAACATTGGATTGGATAAATATGAAATTAAGTAGCCTCAGTAGTGGGTGAGGGTTGAGGAAAATGCTGGTTCATAAGGTTGTGTTTTTAAAAATGTTTTGTAAGGAATCTTACATAGTAGCTGCAATTAAAGGAACATGGGATGAGAAATACGATGTCCTTCTCATATAGTCAGATGAGGCTACTCTAGAACACCATATGCTCTAAACCCTTTAGACCAACCCATGTTATGAATTGGGGACACTCCTCTTGAAAACATATCTTTTAATTGTTGATAAATTTATTATTTATAATGTAATACTAAGATGCATGTCTTATCTGCAGAAAGTTGCAGATGTGATGGGAAAAAGCCCTGTTTGAACCCAAGGAGCTGTGTACCAGGTCTTCTACACTGGGGTGGAAAAGTGGTCTTTCTCAGTTGTATCAACTACCAGCTTTAGCAACATACAGAAAACCACATTTCCCATACCAGGTAGGTAATACTAGCAATAACTCAATTACATATTCTTTATAAGGTAGCTTAAACTGTTCCTTCTTGCCAGTTTTTAGAATTTCTTCTGCATAAACAGGTAGATCTCTTTCATCAGAGACTTTAATATTTTTAATAGAAGAGCTTATATTTGCATATGCAATCTTCTTTCTGATCCAGTATAATAATTACTATAATTTACCTATAAACAGTATGTGCAATTTATATTAATGACCAGAGATACTGCCATGAACTACTCCCACTAGATTTTGCCTACTGATAAAATGCCTCACTTTTATAGGTCTACTTTGTATAAATAGAAAAGGATAAAGTAGCAAGTGAAGACTGAGAATCTCCATAGACATTTAGCAAGTGAAGAGATTTGTCTAAAATGAAATAATTACATTAGCAGGGGAAAAAACAGAATAGAATGAGCTAAGCTTCAAACAGACTACATGTTAATGAAAATGGGTCATAAAAAATGTAATTTCTTTTAAGTGAAAGCTATACTTTTCAAGATTGCCTTCATGAGCCCTTCCCATACATATAAAAACAGCATTTGAAAAATAACCTTGCAGATGTCAACGTTCTCTCTATTCTCATCTAAATTCTTTTTGACTTACATTCTATGATCCAAACATGATTGTCATTTAGTCAGTGTTGACTTCAGATCATGAGCTTAGTAACTCCTTTTAACAAATTGGAAGAAGATTGTTCCATTATAAGCCTAGAATCTTTCTTCAATCCTTATGATTATTCTAATTAATTCAAGCCATATTACAGTACACACAAAATTTGGTTAATAAATTTTGTCTTGATTATCTGAAGATAGCTTCAATCCCAGACATGTTTCCCATGACTATACTGCAACCTGAAATGTACATCTCAGCCTAGGGCTATCTTTAGGGCCTACTAAGTCTTATAGTTGTGCCTAATATCCTGTACTAGAATAAGTAACAATTATTCTGGTATTTAATATAGAATTCCCTGAAAGTGATTGTTCAATTAAAATTCCCATATGCAACAGAAATCTTTTTTAAAATAAAAGCACATTTTGTTTTAAATATCTCAATGTATGATGTAGTGGTTTAATGAATTTTAATTGGTAGAAAGCCTGTCTTGCTTCATCTAATTCTGAGTATAATACTGAATTTTTTTTTAAATCCAAGTTGGAGAAAATAAGGCTTGTCATAGAAAGGCATGGATTATTAAATAGTCAAATTGAAAATTAGGTTCAGACTACAAATAAAGAGCTAGAAACAAGTTTTTCCCCCTCTAATACACACTTCTCTTATCTTGCTATCAAACTGCCCAATATAAGGCCAGTTCAGTTCCTTCACAGATAGTGCAGATATAAGAAACAAAGCTTCTTTAAATAATTTTCAGCTCTGTGGGAGAAATGACCCTCACCATCAACTGACATTGAATTATTCTGCATTTGATTTTAGGCTTTTCCAAACTGCAGCTATCCAGCATTTCTCAAGCAGCAGCGTCAAAATATAGAGTGGTTTATTGAAAACTTACATTAGGGGGATTCTGTTTCAACTCTTATTCGGCCATGAAGCCCACTAATGCCAGACATATCTGAACTTATCTTCACAGAGTTATTGTAAAACTGGTTGAGGAAATTATCACAGGTCCTTGGAAAAACGGATTATACATGATATGTTATTCAGTACATTGCTTAAATGCCACGAAACATCCATTTCGATCGTCAATCTTGGAAACAGTTTAGAAAAACAAAATATTTCTAAAAGATTTCTATCATTGCTCGCAACTTAACAATAGCAGCATAATTTTCTGTCATATAGTCTTGCAAGCATCAATGTACTATTTGCATTTCGCAAACCGAGTCTTCTCCGTGGCATTAAGTTACTCCTTCGGATCTGGACCGTGCACGCGTGTCTTCCACAAAGATGGGTGTGGTTACTTCTTATACTTCCAGGAGCATTCGTGGAAGATATAAATATAGATGCGTGCGCACATCTATACATTCTTTCTCGGTGTAAGATCATCATAATATTCTGTATTGTCCCTTCTAATAGCTATTTAGTAGGATTCTTAAAAGGGACAAGGGATGGTGGAGGCACCTAGATGAAAGCAGTTTTCAAGAGAACACAAGGAAACAATGCTCTGGCGATCTTGCGACAAGGTTGCAGACGTGATCTCCAAACTAAGCAACCGCCCTTCTCTTTCCTCCTCCCACCTCCGTCTTCCAGCTTTATGTCTTCCAGACAGAGCCGCATTTACTTTCCACACTAGGTCGAACGCTTTCCGACACCTTATCTTCGCCCAGCGCTCCTTTTCCCGGCACAACCCCGCTCACCAGATGCTCGCCGGGAGAGGGAAGAGCACAGGCGCCGCGCGGCTCAACTGCCGTCCCTCCCGCTCTGCAGCTGCTTTGAGTCCCGCTCAACATCAACGAGCTTAGTAGAGCCGGCGCTTAAGCACAGCCTCCAGCGCCAGCCTTGGCACAGGCCGCTCGCTTCTTCATCCCGGGAGGCACTCAGCAACCTCGCTCGCTACGTCCCACCTTCTGCTCGCTGCCATTGGGCGGCAGAAGAACTTGCGTAGTTGCCGTTGGTTATTAGAGACGTCGCTCCGCGCAGGGAGGGGAAAGAACCCAATAGGCACTTGGACGCTGCTGGGCAGGAGACTAAAGTCTTTCTCCTTGCTTGAGCGCCTTCGCATGGGCTTCTTTCCCCTTTCCCGTCTTCTTTCCCCTTTCCCGTTTCAGGCCAACAACTGAGGGAAGCGGCGGCAAAGCGGCGGGCTCAATTAAAGGCTTGGCGGCGGCACCCGCTGGAGGAGGAGGCGAGGCGAGTGGGAGCAGGCGAAGGAAAGGGCGAAGAAAGAACTTTGTTGGGAAGGCGAGGCTGCTGGCTTCTCCGGGAGACGCTTTGAGGGGCTGCTGGAGGTTGAGTTAGACGGCCCCTCGACCAGGTCTCTTGGGAGCGGGTCGCCTGCGTAGCTCTCGCTCTCCGGGAGGAGGCGACAACAGCGATAGCAGCTGCCGAGAGCTCCTCGAGTGCCGCCGGACGCGCCGGAGACTAGCCGAGCACGACCCGGGATCCATCCCTTCTCGTCGCCTGAGGCAGGCGATGCTTCCAGGGAACACTCGACGGTTCCAGTGACTTAATCGAAGCTTCGGAGAAGAGCAGCCACGATACGGAGCGAAAGGAGGTGCTGCTCTCTGCCCCCCCGCAATCCTTACTGCTGGAGATGGTGCCCGCCCCGGGATTAGTTTAAAGCCTTATCTTCAGCCCTTCTTTTGGGGAGGTGAGCTGGAGGGACCTACGCCAGCTACTCCGAGAACCGGCAGGCTCTGGCGTGGGACGCGTTGCTTAGCGCCGCGCCTAACCCAGCCGATCCCCCTTCCTCTGTGGGAAGACGACAATCCTGTAATCCCAACTCCGGAGTCTTCTCTAGCAGTGTAAAACGAAAAAAAATCGTCTGAATAATGTCATCCTCAAGCAGATTCAAAAAGGACAAAGAGATCGTAGCCGAGTACGAAAGTCAAGTAAAAGGTAAAAGAGCCGCGGTGGGTCAGGATGCCTGTAGTTTGTTTCTCTTTATTCCCCCATCGCTACCACCACCTGTTTGGTTGCGCTTCCCTGCCCTTTTCGTGCCGAGGACAAAGTGAAAATCCGTCCTTTCGGATTAATCAACCGGAAAAAGATAGCCACGGTATGATCTAGGTTGGATTACAATCTGGGCACTCTTGAGATAAATTGCATTGATTGGAAAGGGTGACAATAAAATCCACGCTTGTATCTATAAAACTGTTCATGGACTGTAGTAATATTGCTGTTGATGTGGGCAGCTGTGTCCCGGTAAAATTAAATCGTTTTAAGTAATAAGTGCTCCAACTTCCAGGAGACACTAATCCGGGAGTCATCCAGTTCATCAGTCAGTCTCTGGAGGAAAAGGAATGGGTGGGACATTACCAGCCATCTTTATAACTCTTCCTGAGCAGAAATCTGGAAGAGAAGTTTAATTTTTTAAAAAAAGTTAATTATGCACTTATAACAATTGCAATGCATAGTTTTCCTTTCTTTGAGCTAACTCTGTGAACTTGTCTAGTTACCCTAAAATCTTTTGGACATTGATTTGGTGAAAGGAAGGTTGTTGCTGGTTCACATCTGCCATATATATTCAATGAGTCCTTGAGTGTATTCACTTTTCATTCAATCAGAGCTGTTTGAAATACTTTTTTAAACCAATCCTATTAGAGCCAAAGAGAACCGCAGTGGTTTGCCCATTTCATATGTTTTTCTTCAGTTATTACCTTGTCCATGTTACAAAAATTATATTTGAAGAACTTTTTATTCTATTTTCTGTTCTTTCATATACCATGGCAGTTTTCAAGAAAAAGGCTAATGGAAATAAAATCTTCCAGCCACCTTACTGGAGTTCAAAAAATAGAAAAAATAAAAAGACATGCAGTAGTGACATTTTAAAATACATATTGTTTTCTGGGTTTGCCTTTCCCTCCATCAAGCAGTTACAGAAAGCTTATTTTCAGGGGAAAAAAATAGATCAAAAAGGTTATGGTGATGGGAAATTCAGACTTCATGAGTTGTCACATGAAGTCTTGTTTAACCAGTTTCATTTCTGAACCTGTAGTAATATCAACAGTTTTGACTGCCTTTGAATGTAGATTTTATTAAGTAAAATGTATTAGTTTAGTTCTTAATTTGGTATATTTTGGACTATTTTGGATTGTATTCGTTCATAGTACTTCATACTTCATAAATCCTTTTTTCCCCCTTTCACATCTCTTATTAAAGGACCACGATGGTCATTTTGAATTTCCATTACAGTGTTAATCCACAGTTATCTAGTATGTCTGTAGAGTATTGGAATGGTGCAGTAGAGTCTCTTGATGTAGAGCCTAGGTGGCGCAGTGGTTAGAGTGTTGAACTGCAGGCCACTTCTGCTGATTCAATCTAGCGGTTCAA
>JANHFL010001820.1:110786-124873 GCA_032468155.1 Oxyrhabdium leporinum
GAACTGTATACTCACTTCCTTGTTCAACTAAATAAAAGCAAGCCTTGGGCATTCAGTCTGGGCTGGCCATCCGAGACGTTCCTTGTGTGTCTCATTTTATGACCAGACCGGTCAGCCACAGTTTGGCCAGAATTGTGTCCATTGGTGTAACACCTTGTGAAAGAGACAGAAGATATTAGATAGGTAATGGATAGCTGTGTATATTTCTAACACGCAAGGAGACATCAGTCTTATACTTTTTTTCCCCAAAAATTCACATTAAGGTATTGTTTATTAATATATTATATATGCATGTAATCATGTACATATGTATTCAGATTTGAGACCAACTGAATTATTATTTATTTGGACTTATATTTTTCCATATAACAATGCAGAAATGAAGGTATTTCTGTCCATATTATACATTTCAATTAATATGAAATTAGCTATTCTGCCGAAAGATAAAGCTATGATTGCTAATGCAATCAGAAAGAGAACAAAAAGAAGGCTTGGTCTTCTTTTAAATCTAATTTAATAACTTGGTCAGTTAATACCTGATGGATTTCATAAATGATCTGAACCCATTGTTGGTTCAGATTATTGAATTGTTATTCCCCCCCCCCATTGAATTTATTTATTTAAAACATTAGAATATTGCTGCATGAGTGACAGCAAACAGAGATTTAAAATATCATTATAATCAGGAACAACAATATTCAGCAAAAATAAAATCAGTAAAACCTTCCCTACCTTTAAACTTTTGTGTTAGATTTTTATTTATAGACTGCAATTCTTTGGATTGTACTGTGGCTGAAAAATGCGAAAAAATATTAGAAAACATATCTGTTTTCCTTAATGTAAAGTAACTACTCATGTCTAAAAATCAGCAAATTTGTACAATAATTATTAATAGTATTTAAAATGTCTCCCTATTTCCCTTGTGCTTCAGTTAATGGAAAAGAAGAAACACCAGCACCAGTGAGTACATAATCTGTATGCTGAAAAGATTTGGGTCCTGTATTTCTATTTACATGGACACAAAACGCCCACTTTTCACTAAAGGCTCAGATGATTTCTCTGGCTATCACTTCTCCTACTCAGAGATGCAAAACACCTTCCAGGAGCTCTAAAATTGAGGTCAAGACACTGACATAACTCTTCTAAAAAGCACAGCTAAACCCGTATTTCAGTTTTTCTAAATGTAAAATAGTTCAATCCAAATTCTAAGGGCACCATTTCAGTTGTGTAGGAGAATCCTCTTTCACAAATTTCTCCAAGGAGTTTCTTTCTTTGAGAGCACACAATTCCAGTAAAGCATAAAATGTTTATTACAATTAGTGGAGACAGCAGAAGCAAATGTAAAAGTGGATAGGAGTGTAATCCCTCTCCTTTTTTTAAGTGTATGGCATACGTAGCCTGGGTGCACCATGGATAGCGCGCATGCGTGAACAAATGAACTAGCAATCTTAGGCTTCCAGAACTACCCTGTGTTTAAAAAGCATCGATTTAAAATTATGCAAATTAGAATGGTTGGATATAGCAGCAGTTATTTGATGGAGTATTGCAGCAGAGTATGTTTTAGTGAGGTAATGATGGTGAAGTAATGAGGGACAAACTACAAAGACAATAAATACAGGCTGAGCTGTTTGAATTGATAATTTTTTAAATGTGTTATTTAAATGTTATCTCCTAGCAAGGGTGCTAGGTAAACAGGAAAAGAGCTTCCAAAAGCTGTTTTCATTCCCCAGTATCTTTTTATAGTTTTACCAAAGTTTTGTGTCTCCATGTTTTATGGATGAGTTAACTATTTTATTTTCTATGGGTAGATAATTAAAGGAGGGGATATTTGCTTTTGCTAATCATCACCATATTTTTATCTGCAGTTGCATAGTGCATTCCTAATGTGGTATTCCACACAGACCTGGTGCTGAATTAACTACAGATGAGAAGCGCTTTGGACAAGCACTTTTCATTCATTAACTTAAAGTAAATTTTGTACCATGAAGTTGTTGGAAGAAATATCCTTCTGGGTTCTGTTCCAAGTGGGGAAAAGACTCTGGAAATATTGGTGACTGCATGTAAAGATGGTTTAATGGTGGACAGCAGGACCACATGGTTTTGATGAATAGGATCACATGCCTTGGAGATGTTGGTCGAAGAAAAAGGGGGCAGAGATGCTGAGAGTCCCTTGGTTTTATATCCTCTCCGGCTATGAACTTCCTGGGGCACAGGAAGAGTATCCTGATTGGTTGCTGTCAGAGGTCATGGCTAGCTTTGTAAGTTGTCTGTGTGCTGAATTTGATTGAATCTTGCTGGGTGATGCAATGAAGGGCAATTATATGGCTCTGCCTGAAGGAGGTACATCTTTGTTATGTAGAATAGACTGACTCAGGCCTTAATGGCCCATTAAAAAGGGGTGGGCTGAGTTTCTGCATCTCTGAGTTTCTACTTTTCTTTTAGGGGAAATATTCTGCCTTTTTGGTATATCCTAAAATATTTCATTATTCTAGGAGAGGGTGAGTTTTAACTTCCAACAATTCTTAGCACAAGTTTTTTTCAGATGGCAGAATTAATTAATTACTCAACTAATAAGATTTATTTTGCCAAGGAACACAGTGTTTTCTCTCAATTGCAGTTCTGATTTCTGTTGATTGGAATAATTCTCCTATGGAAAATAACAAAATATTATTGCACATTTTGCTGCATATACTACAAAATATTACAGTGTTTACAGAATAAGAAATATTGTAGACCTAGTAGTATACAGTAGTTTTACAGTGGAGCCATCCAGGATCCATTATTTCTTATTCAAAATATCTGGCATATTCTTCAGAAAATATCAGAGAAAATATTCCTTTTATTTTGCAAATTCATTGGGAAGCTCTGACTTTATACCTCCATCCCAATTTGGGGGGAGTCTCTGCATCTGGAAAGGTTCAACTTCCCTGTTCCTCCAGACAATACAGCGAGCAAGAGTTCACGTTGATAACTTAAAACTGCACTTTCTGTTTTTCAAGTCACTAGCTTTTTATTCCTTTCTGGATATCATTGAACAAAAGTCTTAAATTCAGTTTATCTTCTTCTTGCCCATAATCATTTATTTTAGATATGCTTAGGACATGATGAGTTGAACCAAAATATAGAGTTCAAAGCATTCTTCCCATCATCCCTCTAGATGTGCTTTAGCTGTAGGAAGATTCAGCAACATGAAACTGCACTGTCTTCCAACTCCTTACAGCTGCTTTGCAATGATAAGGAAGTAATGATGCATTTATGCTGACCTTGAATCTAAAGAAACCCTGTCCTGCAACTAGTGAAAATAAGGAATAATTTCCTGTGATGTACCCATAATGTTGGGATTTCAGGGGAATAGAATTAAATCCCCATTCATGATGTATATTGTGTCTAACCACACAGGATTTCCTGTGTTGGAAGGGAAGGGAAGCCTTGTGGAAACCACATTATTTTTTTCCTCTTCATTCAGAAAAGCAGAGGTCAGCAGCATGAATGGATGTGGCTACAGTGGCTGCTAAAGGCTTAATTCAGCAATTGCTAATAAATGCAATGTGATTCCTAGTGGATTTCTAGAGAGTATAATATAATACAGCTACCACAGGCTGCATTGTTATTGCCCTTTTAGTTTAGGGGTTTTAAAAGTTTCTAAGGGAATATTTTTCCATTAATCTGTAGTTTGTGTTATTTACAAACATATTTTAGTTGATTCTTCTTCAGCTATGTATTCCAGGCAACTTAAACTGTCATCCAAGCAAATATGTTCTGGTCCAGAAAATATATTTGGAGAGCATGTAGAGGAAGTCTGCTTTAGAAGAATCAGAAATCGTTCACCATCTAACCCCATCTCAGGATTTACAATGTTTTGCTCTTGATCAAATATATTTTTTGTATATATCTCATCCATCTTTCCCCTAAGATGTTTAAATTGAGCAATTCTTTGTGAAATATCATATTCTGATAGAAATGTTTTCAAGGCAGCTCTAAAACAAAATAGATTTAATTTTAAATCATTATTTATTAATGATTAATTAATAATTCATTATATCTTCTTGAACCTAAGTGTTCCCATGAGAATAGGTCTGCTCTTAAATAATATTTCTCCATTGTAATTCATTTTATTTTAATATTATCTTTTATTAAGATGCTTTTGTTTTATTAAATTTTATTTTATGAAAAGATGGTTTTATCTTCCTTACATTGGTTTTATTATTTCAAAGAATACAGTTAGGCCCCTTATCTCATTTTACTGGAGCAATTATCCCATGTGGCCCTTTCAGATAACAGCATCTTCTCAGCTGTCTCCAACTCACCAATCTCAGTGTTAGGTGGCTATAATGCAATTTTGCCACATACACCGTTACAAGCATACATCCAGAAAACCTTCATGTCCAGAGCAAACATGAAAAAAATGAAACCTCAGTCCTATCTTAATAAAAATAAGAACTGATGAGTAATGCTGTTCCTCAGACAGGTGAGTTTATTCCTATGTAGAAATATTCTATAAGCTATGTGTGTGTTTTCCTTCCTGTCTGTCTTTATTTAAAGAAAAGGAAAACAAATTTTACAAATAAACATCTTGTGTGTAGATACATGCAGAGGCTTATATAATAAAAGTTTCGATAAAGTGTGGTATAATGATATCCCATTACTGCTTATATTGATAATTATTTATTTTGACTACTAGAGTTCCCGTGGTAGAGGTAGTGGTAGCTAGATAAATGTATTTAATGAATAAATAGATACATAACTAGTCTTCACTGCTTGTCCCAGCAAAAACTCCCAGTCATATTGGATGTCTATCATCTCTCCTTTTGGAGCCTGTTTTTTTAACTGCAGCTCTTCTCAACTATAAAAATCTGTTAATTGGGTATGTTTCCACCGTGGTTTGGGTTTATATTTGCCAGGCATTACACGCGTGTTGGCAATAAATCTCAGCTATTGAGACATCTAACCTGTTATTCAGAAATTGACCAATGTTTTGGATTTCAACTGACAGCTTAGTTCAGGGGTGTCAAACTGGCAGCCCATGGGCCGGATGCGTCACATGCAGGCCATGCCCATCCCGACTCTGCAAAGGCAAAAAACATTGCGATACATCGCTATATGTCACGTGACGCGATCGAGTTTGACACCCGTGGCTTAGTTAAATCAGATTCTTTATTGCAGAAAGAATAGAGTATATATAAACATATATTTTGCGTTGTGCCATATAAAGAAGTAAAAGTTTTTACTAAGGTCTACTCCCAGGTTTAAGCTCTGAGTCTACTTTACAGTCAATGGATAATAAACTATTCTCTTGAGGGTTTTCTTTTCAAACGTTTCTGTATAGATAGTTTGTTGCTTGCTTAGGACTAATTTTTTATGTATTATATGATTGCATTGTACATTAAAGCTACAAGACAAGACTCTCGATTCTCCCATTTAAAAAAATTAAATATTTGACATTGAAGGAAATACCAGTTTAGTTTCTTCTAACTACTGCTACATCTGTTATTCTGCAACTCCATGAACTATGACTCACTGGCTTATTGTTCTTTTTTTCCTTTTAAACTTACAGGATGTATGACATGGTTTAAAACTTCATAGGTCATCATTTCTCATTTTTATTTAGCAGGAAATTTTAAATTGAAAAACCTTCTGGTGGTCCCATTGTATTTTTAGATAGCTAACTTCAATTTCCGTTGAAGTTTAAATTTCTCCAAGCTGTGTTTTCTTTCCTACTTATTTTATAAATGTTAAAATATTTACTGTTAATAAGAGTTGCCATTGGAATACATACAATGATTCCTTTATGGATACAGGCATGATGAATCACATCTGAAAAGTGGTTTATTTTCTTGTTGTGAATAAAAGAATCTACATAAGAGAAACATTTCTGTTACTTGACAATTCTATTTTCTTTGTATATTTACAAGTCTGTATCTAGTTATCAAAAGAATTGGATTTCCCCCCCTTTTGTTAAGATCACATGCCACTGCCTCCATTCTTAATTATTACATAAATGTCATAGTTACAGTTTCAGACTGAATGTTCATTTTACACCCATTAGGCAAAATAACATTATTGAAATAAGGATTGTATTGTATCAAACAGGATGCAAGAGAGTTGGCTCTTTTTATCTTTTTTGTAAGGTGGAAGGATGCGTATATAATTGCATACCAGGGAGAAAAAGTTAATATAAACCTCTTTCTGATCAGTTACTTTCTGATCTGCAGTTAGGTTTTTACAATCGGACATATTGATTTATGTATTATTGATGTAGTTATTTATTTTACTCAGGCTACAATTTACTCAAGTTCCAGTCAATCAAAAAAATAACATCCCATGTGCAGCAGTACTGATATAAATAATGGAACCTCAGCCTATTACATTTCATTTAAGATACTTCCCACATATTCTGTGAATATCATATGTGACAGGATCAAAGAGTTTTGTTAAAATTGTAGAAATATCATGCTATCAATTGCAATTACTGTTTCTTTCATTTCGGTATGAAACAACATGATGTATTTATAAAAGAGGCAGAGCTTTTATTGCAACAGCATAATACTGGCTTAGTCATTGCCTTTCTAGACGTCCCTGATGATCCGTCTGTATTTGGCCTAACAACACTTAATCCCATTCAGTGTATATAATTTTGCAAAGTTGTTTGCAAAAAATACCTGGTGTTATTGCAACTGGTTCATAATTTTTGCCTTCTGAGGCATAAGATGTTGCATTCTTTTTTTAAAAAAAGCCTACAAATAGTGTAGCTAATGTGCCTATCCATCCAATATTGGAAGTATTCTATTAACAAAATATATGAAGGGAACTCTAACATTTTTACAGTCAGTCTTGGAGAACATGAAAGAATTGCCTTCTACATATGATTGGAAGCATTCTTTAGCTGTGGAATTATGTTCATTGGAACTTCTGCAGTTCCAGATAGTTCTGGACCATTTCAGTTATACTTTTTATCTTCTGATCTGCTAATATCTGTTTTTTAGCATCATAGAAATGCTTCTAATATATTTTTCTGGAGACTTGGTATAACATTACTTAGACACTAGTACCGTGTTTCCCCGAAAATAAGACTCACCCCAAAAACAAGCCCTAGCCTGATTTTTTGGGGTGGTGGTGGGCCTAATATAAACCCTACCCCGAAAATAAGCCTGGGGGTGGGTGGACGTGGCCAGCATGAGAGGCGGCGAGTGGCAGGGGACAATGGTGTTCTACAGCCTGCTGGTTCCTTGGTGCACAGTTTTTGCCCAGAGGGAGATGAAGCTTTGTGTGCTTGCAAAGGGGACAATTTGAAACAGACCTAATCGCTCCTTTTCAAACCAACCCCTTTGCAAGCACATGAAGCTTTGAGTCGCCATCATTTCTCCATCTGGGTGAAAAGTGTTTGATTGCCTATCGGGTGCTTGGCAACAGAGCGGTTTGCTCCGTTGAACTAATTTGTTGAACTAATTCTACTTTACATTATATTAATGTAATTAAAGTCTGAAGATGCAAGTTTCCCATCTCCACTTTTAATTGCTTGATCAATTAGGGTGGGTCCTTCCTAAGTTTCTTTCTCTGCCCTGTAAGCCACTAGAGGCTCTTCTTGCCTCTCTTGTGTTATTGTTTCCTAGGCAGTATCTCTTCCCTTCTTTCCCCAAAGTCATTCATATATTCTATTATACACCTGTATTGTATAGTTTCTTCAGACTTCAATTTTTCTCTTGACTTCTTAAATACTGCATTTCTCATTTCCTCAGCTTGGTACTTTCCAAATGTGTACTATACTCCCACATTTCCCATCTTAGCCAAAGCTTGTCTGGAAATTCTAGTCTCAATATATCTGAAAATTACCAGGTTTTCTAATTTAGAAGAAGCCATGTTAGTTTGCTTTCTTGTACAACTAGACTAATTTCAAGCTAGGTTGTGTTCTAGTTTTTGTGAATGTTCTTCATCTAGTGAAACATAGAGGCTGTAAGAACCATTCCAAGTTCGATTCAGTCATAGCTGTAACAGAGCCATTACAGAGCCAGGCTCCTCAGCTCCTAATTCTGCACCCGTGGATTCTGAATTTAATACCAAGACCAAATCTCTGAGCCACTCAGAGAACTAACAGCAACATGTTGAAAAGCAAACAGTAGAGAGGCAGAGGAGTACAAGATTGCCTAGAAGAGCACCTCAGGAGAATCTACTCAAAATAGATTCTGCAGTCAGAATTCCAGCTGTGATCAGAATTCCAGCTGTGATCAGCCTTGTTCATCAAAATAACCACCCAAAGCAGTTAGTTGTTAGTTGAATTGATTTGTTCTTGAACTTACTATCTGTCCCTTGCAGAACCTACTGTACTACTTTATTATGAAGGTGGGATATTCCTGGGAGGAATGTGTGAAGAATTCTAGGAATGCATGCCCCCAGTATATATACCCATCAGGGTCATCCAAGATACGAAGATAGTTTCAACTGCCACCTATAGGAAGCAAGCACCTATATTGGGCAACAATGATATAGGAAGATGCTGGAGATGGAAGAGCACTTCAGTAATAATGACAAAGGCATAATTTCATACAGCGTGCAAGAAGGCAGTGCTGAATCACTCCTGTATTTTACCAAAAAACCCTTATATATGCAAAACATGTAATTATTTATGATATAGTGCCTGATGATGGGCCCCTCAGATTGAATGGGATTCAACATACTACTGAACAAGAACTGGGAATCTTTGGGATTGCTAACTGTTTATTTCATTTGCATATTTGCTTCTCAAATAAGCATTCACAATGGAATTTCTGAAGTATTTCTACGGTCATGCAAACATATTTGAGGTTAATTTATTAAAGAAAAACAAAAAAAATACTTTTTTTATAATGAATGAATGCTAAAATCTAAATAGTTTAGAATTAAAATATTTTTTATTTAAATAAAGAATAGTTTGCTTAAATGCAGATGTATTTATAGGTAGTTGGGAGTTACGAGAAAATTAACAAATTGGATCAACAAATCTGAAAACTACTGAGTTTCATATGACTATGACTATATTTTTGGCTTTTAGACAGCGAAAGTTTAATTTGGCATTTTTGTTGTTCAAGATCCATTTCCAGTCATAATTCATTACTGCTGGTTTCATTTATCACATATGTTACATTATGGTTCAAGTTAGATCATCCCCCTAAGACCTAATAGAGTCATTCCTACTGCCATATTCGTTGGCAGCGAGACAGAGCTGTCATTGCTTTCTTCTGAAACATTTTCTCCTTTTTTGTTTTTGGCTCAGCAATCTAAACCTTCAGCCCTTAATATTTCCCTGGAAGTTCTCCATCAAAGTATTAATCCTCTCACCACTGACCTCCTCACTCTTTTGGTAATCCATTCAAAATGATCTGAGAATAACAAGGTGTACCAGAACAGGGAACTTCCCCTTTTAGCAAAACTTAGTCTCACTTAATTTCACTTCCTAATAGCACATTTTAGTTCAGTTTTGTTTTGTTTTTAAAAAAATGATGTCACTTTTAAGGGCAAAGTTAACTAAGCATTGGTTGCTTTCATTTCCATATGGAAATGGAATACTGCAATCAGTATTATAGTATGGGAATTGGCACTGGTCAAATATACAGACCAGATTGCTCCAGATGAAGTAGGTGAGAGTTATAAAGATTCACTGGATGTGATAAAAAAGGTGACTTGTTCCACAATAGAATACAGATTTAGGGGAGAATCTGTTGAAAAGCTTCATTCCAAAGATTCTTTTGAAATGGCTTCCTGCTCATAGTTTCAAGAGTAAGACTTTCTGTATGCATATCACATATAAATTGTTTAGCGTCCCATTTCCTCGTTCATTTCTGTGCATTTGGTTAAGATAGGAAGAAGATTCCCACTGGCTGACTCCATCCTTCATCATTCTTAAAATGAAATTAAGAAAGTATCACATAGGAGCGATACATAATTTTTAGTTACAAATACAAAATACAAATACTTTTCTTCTTTCTTATATCAAAGGTCATGGCTAAAACTAAGATGGTTCCATAATTCCAAATGTGTTGATTGATTTGTGAAACAAATAAATTTCACAAGGGTATCAGCCTTGTGATTGTTTAGATCTAAAATATTTGTCCAGGTGGCTTTTGTTATCTATAGTTTCAATTATATATTCATGGTTTAATTCATTTATTTGTCAAATTCCTACACTGCCTGTCTCACTTACATGAATCTAGGCAATTTACGAATAAAAACCAACAGTCATATAAAAAGAAACCGAGTTTAAAAACAGAATAAAAACAAAGGTAAAAAGTTAAAAAAGGTGGCGGGAGCATCCTCAAGCCCCCAGCCATTCCCAGGCTTGCATGCCACTCTTGCACTTCCATGCCAGTAGGCAGAGCCATATCTGGGTGCTCTTTTGAAACGCCAGAAGAATAAGTGTGCTCATCTTGGGAGGTGGGAGGGAAGGGCAAGATGAATCATAGGGCAGGAGCAACAGCAGAGAAGGCTCTCTTCACAGACACTGCCAAAGTCAAAACTCTTTAACAGATAGGTTCTCAACATACTCTAAGTACCTGACTGGGTGGAATGGATGAAATAGGGACAAGACATTTCCTCAAGTAATCTGTTCCCATGACATGAAGGATTTTAAAGTATTTAAAGAGTTTAATTTATCCATCAATGGTTTGGATGCATGTTAATGAATTTTATCCATTTGCAAAATAATGGATTGCCTTTTCTGTAGAATACGTTCTTATGATTATATTATTTTCAGTCCTGCTAGGCTGGTATGGAATCTGTGTGAATAATGAAGGCCATCTGTATTGCATTTCTATCCATCCAGCATTGTGTGATGGACATTAACATCTGTAAAGCACTGTTTTTGTTTTAGAGACAGTATGTTGTACAAAAGTTATGTGGCAGATATTTGTCATTGACTAGATCACAAGAAGATCTTAGAGTTTGCAGAATTCATAAAATTACAAATGTAAAATTTATTTAAAATGGCAAACGAATATCTATTCAAAACAGACTCTCTGTTCCCTGTGTAATAATTGCAGTTCCACTGGATTATCTCAATTGCTGACCATGCAGGTAGACAGCTGCCAGACTCTCCTAACTTGTTTTAAATTTGACAAGCCAGCAGATATTTGTGTGTTGGTTGAACTAAGACAAACACTGAATACAATTTTTGACAATTGCCGTTACTATTTCTGATAGTCAGCTTGTGGGCCTACCCTAGACAAAATACTTCATTTTTAAAAGAAAAACAATATATAAAAACTTTATGATTGGATATTAGAAGTGTACTTATGAAGCAGTAGAAGCACTTGACAGCTTGTGCAGAACCCCTGTGTATTCGTTTTTCCTATCTGTTTAATTAATAATAATAGCCCCATTAATAATTCCACCATTTTAATTTTGGGATGTTCTGGAATATATTCTCCAAATGCTAAAATCTGAAGGAAATGATATAAGGGATGTGACATTCAGAAAATCAGCACTGGCTTTCTTTCTATTAGTAATAATGAATAAAGGAGGAATCCTGGCTGATGTCATGGCGGGATCAACGCAGAGGAATGGGGCTCCATATCCCCTCAAGTCTTTCTCATCAGAGGGCCCCCTGGGGGGCTAAAGTCGACTGATAAGGAGGGGCATCCTGCAGGTCGCAGAGAGTGGCGGCTCTCCTGCTTGACCCAGGGTTTCCCTTTACATCAAAGACGAAGAAGGGCGGCCAAAATGGCCACCGCTCAGCTGTGACAGCCGAAAGGAACCAAGACTGTGCTAGAGTGGTGAGAGTGGATAGTGATCAGAGCTAGGTGAGGCGATTTTCTAACTGTGCTTAGGACTTGACTCCAATAGAAAATCAATCCAAAAAGGGGCTCTCTGGAATGCTTTTTAGCGGCAACTCAAGAGATTCGAGCAAACTGTCACCCAAACAGGAAGTAAATTAAAGCTGTAAAATACAGAAAGACTTGAATGTAAACTCTATTGGCATGACTTTGGTAAGGCATTTTGAAATGTTGGATATGTGATTGTCTACAAGATACTGTACTGGAGACTTTGTTTGAAGTAATTTGAAAACAATTACTGGCAAAATAGCTTTAAAGTGAATTTTTAATGTTCATTTTTGGCTGAAAGTGCCATCTACTGAATGAATGGATACATGACATGTCATACTCCGAGAATAACAACCTTGAAAAACTTTGATAACAGAAAATATCACCTGGAGATTTGCTGTACTATTTACTGTCCTATACTTATCCATTTTGTGACGTTTAGAGGAATAACCTTGAAAACCTTGAAAATATCTAATGGAATGATTTTTAAACATTGGAATTAACTAGCAATTCAAAGAATGGATTTAAAGAGCAATTTTGGAAATCCCCTGGATTGTATAATTGGAGTTTATTGACTGTGGAATATAAAAAAATATATAGCTACCTTATATCTTGATGAACAATACTAAGATTAAGTAATCTGTTGGCTTTTGAAAGTCAAAAGAATAGACTCTGGTGACAAATTACTGACAGAATAGTGAAATACTATTTGGATTTTTTAAAACAAGGCAAAGTGGTGCAGCAGGAAGATTTGGAGATACTTTATAAAGAAATCACCCCTTTACTCCAAGGATTTCATGAAATGATCACAGGGGGCCATCAGGAGATAAAGGACTTATTAAAGGACTTACGACATGATATAATTGACTTACATCGTGATATAACTGGAAAGACTGAAAATATGCAACAAGAAAAAATGAATCAAAACAAAGAAATCCAGAAAACAAGGAAAACAATTGGGAGTTTAGAAGATGAAACAGAACAGACTTTGCAACAAATAGAAAAAGGAGAGAAAAAAGAGATCATAAAGTTGGAAGAATATGTAACAGGAGAAAGAAAAATAAAATTGAATAAATTGAACAATACTTTTGGGAAAAAGAGAAAACTTGGCAGACTCAGGGGTGGAGTGGCAACAAAAAATAGTGGAGATGGAAATAATGGTTGGGTTAAAAATGAAAGATATAGATAAAGATCCAAAGGAAGAGTATGGAAGGCAAGTTAAAAAGAGAAGAAGAGAAATTTCTAAGAGAATGAGCGATGATGGATAATAACTTTTTTTTTCTTTAAAAATAAGATTGGCTGTATTAAATTAGAATAGATTTTTAAAAAATAGAAATAGGGAGAATGCTGTTATATATATCTTTATACAATACTAAGATTAGATTTTGAAAAAAGATGTTACTAAGTATGTTTAAAAATGATATTACTATTAGAATGATGTAATAAATATTGAATAAATGAAAAAAAACATGACTGAGATAGATAGATTATATAGATATATATATATAATAATAATAGACTATGTAAATTTGATAATTGTAATTTTTATTATTCTTATATTGCAATTATTGATACTCAGCCAACACACTGTCCATGCAATGATATGTATATCTTAAAATTAGAAAAAAACCTTTACATAAGAAAAGAAATTTTAAAGTACTGATAAAACTCATTGTTTGTTTAGTCCCTCAGTATTCTTCATGTATGATATTGAACCTGCAACATGTGGTATTGTTTCAAACATACTAAAAAATGTGAGAAAATCATCAAATCCGTGAAGTGCTTTGAAAAGCTATGAAATGCTTCAAAGCTGCTGTAGCTTGATTTGATGATTCAAAGTGAGTCTTTATTTAAGCCCGCTTTGAGGGTTGATTTGATTGAAGCTTTCTTGCATTCAAAGCTTTGTTCTAATTCTAATAAACAGGAGTAGAAGCCTCAGGGTTTGAGATGCTCCAACTTTACCAACTCTTTCTAGACCAGTTACTTTCACTCCAATCTGAATGAAAAGATAACCCACTGTACTGTTGTGCTGTCTCCTTCTGGAAGTTTTGCTTCAATGATCTGGGCAGCCATTTCCTTTGTAAGTATAGTTATACCAGAGATCCACAATTAGCTAGATAGGAAGAAAACAAGCTTCAGCAAAGCCTTAGCTGAAAGATTCTTTTTGATAAAAAGCAGTTGGAAAGGGCATGTTGCACAGATTAACATATTGACCATTAGGGTTCTGTTCTTTCTTTCTTTCTTTCTTTCTTTCTTTCTTTCTTTCTTTCTTTCTTTCTTTCTTTCTTTCTTTCTTTC
>JANHFL010001821.1:0-11915 GCA_032468155.1 Oxyrhabdium leporinum
ATCTATCTATCTATCTATCTATCTATCTATCTATCTATCTATCTATCTATCTATCTATCTATCTATCTATCATCTCAAATTGGGACAGAGATCCAAAAATAAAGATCTGATTGCTTGGAGCCCATCTAGCTATGTTCTAAAAAGGGTCAGAGAGAATACAGTTGTCAATTTTCTGGCTCCCTTAGAGTGCTGCCTCTGGAAAATTGTTCAAGAAAAGCAATACTTGGGTTGAACAAATTGATGATTGGGGAAGAAGCAGACACCCTCCCCCCCCTATTTTCCAATTGGGGTGGTTGGTGTCCTGAATCTGGGATAATTCCATAGGAGAAATGTCATGGGCACAGCAAATAAGGCATGACTGGGAGCTGGAGTCAGAGAATTGACTATGTTCAGGGTTTCTATGGAGAGAATTCACTGCATGGATGTGAGAGCGACCTGGCTGTTATATCTGTCACCTCATTGATTGCCAGTGTTGCAAAGAGAAATAGCAAGGTGAAGATGAAGCAGCTGTTGGATAAATGCAATTAGCATCTATACAGGGGGAACCAGTGTGGATGGGGTTGTAGTTTGTCTAATCTGTTCTTTAGAGTCCAGTTATAATGGATTATCACCTCTGGTCTGATCATCTGAGAAGGATTGTGTTATGTTGATCAAATCCATTTCCCCTTCTTTTGCTAAATGAGATTTGGGCTGGAACAGATTTTGTTGTTGTTGTTGTTTTGTGTGGGAGAATTAATCAATCAGAGAATTAGCAGGTCAACATTTCAACAAGACGATAAGTGGAGGACAATAAAGTGTTGAGAGATTCAGTTGCACAGTCACTGACTGAAGGATTGATTTAGCTGCCTCAAATATGTATATGTATATGTATATATATATATATATATAGTCTAATATTTCCTTTAATTAAATTAAAGTGGGCCTGACCTTGGATTTGATGGAACACTCTGCTGTGTAGGTAGTTGTTGGCTGCAGTTATGAACTCTGGGGCTTATGCCATCCTCCCTCACAGATTTGGCTCTCCTCCCAGAATTCAGCAGAGTCCATACACCGCTATTGTAAAAGACACATATAGGTGTGATTTGAAATCCTTTTGCAACATTTTTGGGTTTAACAATCATTGAAGGGAATATGAAATGCCTAAAAGTCAACATTATTCTTTCGAGTTCAGGCCATCTGGGAAGCTAGGAGATTTCTGTAAATTGGCTGGAATATAGTTTATGTCAGTGAGTCTTAACCTTTGCATCCTTAAGATGTTGCTAGCTAGGGAATTCTGGAATTAAAGTCCACACATCTTAAATTTATTAAGGTTGAGAAACACTGCTCTACAGTAAAGAGGTTGTGCATGGGAGTGTAATGCTACTTTCTATATTTTGCCACCTTCCCTCTTTAAGAGAATTAGTTTCAATCTGGAGAAGATTAGGTCATCTTTGGCAATTTCCTCACATGCGGGGTTTTCTTCAGCATATGGATTTCTAATAAGTTTTGGAGCAAGTGAATTGTGGATGATTCCACACCTGGTTCTGTTGTATGTTTTTCCATTATTTAAGTTCGTCTGATTGGTATGTAGTCTCTGATCAAAAATGGCAATAACCATTTTAACAATCATTAGCCTTGGTTAGCACTGGTTATTGCTAAACAAACCAAGGCAATTCTTAGCAACCACACCCACATTCCTATTTAAATTACCTGCAATTTTAAAGATGTCCTCTCCTCTATCTCCTACAGAAGCATCATTGTCAGAGAATGGGAAATCATCTACTTCCAAATCAAATAAGGCATAGTATATATTAGTGGAGATTTTTAGGGGAGAAGGGGAAGAAGGAAACTTACATACTGTGTTCTTGTGCTGGAACAAACCCAGCAGTTTTAGCTGTCCGGAGGTTGCTATAATTTGGAATGCTTCGTATTTTCCCATTGAAACATCTCAAGCTTGTTCTTCCTTTTGTCTTTCCCTTTGAATTCTTTTTGTTCCTGTCATGTAGCCATTGTTCCCGCCTACCCAAAGCTGCTGGATTCCAGACTCTAAAATGCCAACTGATCTTAATTGTAAAGTTCTAAAATTACTAATCTAAATACAGGGAACTAAAATTACTAATTGATACTAAGTAATGTTTATCTATTAGTAAGTAAACTATTTTAAAGCTAAATAAAAAAGTAAGTAAAATAGAAGTATTAAGAGCTAATTTAAATTGCAGTCACTCTGTGGCCATGTTGCCCTACCCTTCCAAACTACTTCAGATTTATGTCACAAATGTGGACATCATGAAGGGTTATGTTATCATGCTTGGTAGATTTGTAAAAAAGCCAGAAATTTCTGGGTTGAAATATATATATAATGATACAAAGAATTTTAAAGATCAACATTCAATTGAAACCAGAATTTTTCTTGAGGGATTAATGAAAAGCTAATTTAAAAAAGAGCCAGGGAAGATTATGTTTATATATGATTACTGCTTCAAGACTATTATATGAACAAAAATGGAAAGACACACAACAGAGGAAGGATTGGTAAAGATGAAGAACTAGCAGAGTTGGCAAAATTAACTAGTTTGATTAGAGAAAGATCAGCTCATTTATTAAACACTGGAAGCCCTCATGGAAATTTTGTTGAAAAGAGAAAAATTAACTTGTGATTTATGAGTTTGAAGAATAGAAAGGGTAGCTTATGGAAAGAATGAAATTATGATATAATTTTAGAAAGAGAGGACAAAATGGGAATTTATTTATGTCCTCTGTCAAGAAGATTAGAATCTACTTCTTTTTAAACTTTTCCTTTTCTTTCTTTTCTCTTTTCTTTTTTTCACTATTGGCTATTTTTCTCTATCACCTTTATTTTCTTTTAAGGTTTTTACTTTGTTAAAAAAATGTCTTCAATTATATAAAATTATACAAAAGAGGAACAAGAACTGGCAATTGTTGCTTATTCTCACCCTTCTGGCAATTCATCCTTCTGAGAAATCATTGGAGGGATCTATGATAGAATGGCTGCAGTTTTGATAATCTGTTGCCTGGGAGAAACGAAAGGCAAATTCTTAGCTTTCAATAGGGCTGAGGGAGGGTATTGTTTTCTCCAAGCTTTGATAAAAGTGTTTCTTCAAAGTTAGCAGCAATGACTATCTGCTTCTAAATGTCAGAGAGGGTGGTTGTCCTGGTTTCCTCTGTACGTGCCGAAGCCCTTGCTGCCAAATCAGAAACCAGCGAATTTGAATCTGACTCACCTTGTTCAAGATGAGCAAGTTGCCTTTGCAAAGTGAATTGGCATCTTAGGTCAAAAATCATGTTGAGGAGAAACATTCCCTTCTGCAAGGCAAAGCACGGTGGTTCCATGAAGTACCAAACCCTTCAGTCCACATATTCCTAGATGCTAGAGCATTGGCCACAAATAGCAAAAAGTCACTGTGATTTTAAAATAAGAACATGAGCGTTATGATGACATTGCACAAATTATGTGATTGTGTAATAATAGCATGACATCCCGATGACCCAGTAAGTCATATCATTTGTGATCTGAAATCATGATGCGTGTGTTGTCGTTTTCTCCTTTTTGTCACTCTCTCAGATGCCCATCTGCAAAAACCTACATTATTGAACAGACAGCGCAAAAGTCAAGTCAGTAATTATTCTGGTTGCTGGGGAAAGGATGGTTTGCACCAGTGGTTTGTAGAAATTTGCTTGCCGTGTATTATCCATGGACCAAGTAACAAAGAAACAAGTAATCTTGATGGCTGTCCAACAATAATTGTATTTCTTTACTATTTGGTCAAACCTCTCTCTTAGTAGAATTTTCGTTGATGTTGTAGTGTATGATTAGTGAAAACAGAATACACACACACACACACACACACTTTTTTTAACTAACATATGAGTTGGAAAGCACATACAGTCTTTGAGATCGGAAGCAAAGTTGAAATTGCTCACAGATAAAAAATAAAAATAATAATTCATCACTCTGATGTAAAACAACCTGGCCATAGTTCAATCCTGTTAGCTGCAAAGTATCTAAAACATCATTATGTCTGCTTAAGCAGATTGTAAGGTCTCCTTCAAGTCTGTTGCAACGTATCTATGTAGTTTGGCAAACTCAATATGGACATTATTTGCCACTGCCTCAAAAATAATGAATGTATTTTTCTTAACTTCTCAGTGAAAAGTGCTAACCAGTGCATCTAAGTGCTGGCCAGTACCCACTTTTGTTTTCAAAATGAGCTAAAGTTAGCTATTTGTTGCTCCCACACTGGATATTTAAGCATAAACAATAGTGCAAATTAAAGGAGAAAATCCATTTTTTCCATCTCTGTTTATTTATGTATTATTATATGGTTGCCCATATCATATTCTTGTCTCTGACAGCTAATAATGTTATAAAATATAAAACATAAAAAGGCAAAGTAAGCAAGCACACATAAAATAGCAGCTGATTTATTACTGTCAATTAAGATAACCAATGCCTATGCTCTATACCTAGAGACTGTGATAAAATGAAATCTTCAAGGCCTTACAAAAGGCTATCAGGGCCAATCTGATCTTGGGGTGTGTGTGACCTTCCGAAGGGTGAGAGCCTTCATGATGTCCTTTATGGAAATGTTCTATGCTATGTTTTCAGTAATTTTGCACTGCCTGCAATCATCTATGTGAGCATGACTGAACAAGGTTTTGAACCCAGTATTCCAGAAATTTCAAAGCTTTTGAAGAAGAGAACCACATTTCTATTTAACAAATATGATAAGATTAGGGAATAGAAATTAAAAAAACTTTGTTGGGATGATTTATCTCCATTAGAACTGCATACTACTTTTATACAATTTCAACAGTGCCAACATTATTATTGGTTGAAAATTATTTTAGAAATTTATAATCTTACTTCATTGCATAGATGGTGAGAGGAATATTATAGATGGTATTTTTTTTATTCAGTAAGAAAGTTTATTTGATTTTATTCTGTTTTGGAAAGGCTACACAGTTCATTGTATGTATTGTTGGCATGTTTTTGGATGCTAGTGAGACACTTGGGATATAGGCAGTATAAAAACAAACAAATTTACTCAATTTACATCTCTTGAATCTTGATGCAAGCGCCAATACACTTACACATTAAAATTGTATTTCTTTGGCATGAAACAGTTTAATACCATAATTTGATTTTGCTGTTGGAAAACCATGTTATTCCCTTCATTGTCTATGACCACTTTATAAACATATTTTTTAAGATGTTTGTGTGGTTAATGACAATTGAAAGAAATTTTCCAGTCATCACTATTCCTTTTTATTTTGTTTTGCTAATCAGGCAAAAAAGAAAGTACAAACACACATATAATAGCATTAAAGAGTCAGGGTTATCTAAACTGAACAGTAAAAAGAGTAAGTTTTAAAAATTGCTTCTTCAAAGTTGGGTTGACTCAAAGCAAGGATGTTGTGAGAAATTCAGTCTAGCATCACCTGACAAATAAACAAAAAAAAAATAGATGCTATATTTAGATTGAAATTATTGTATAATTTTCTTGGATAAACAGATAGAAGTTATGCTGAATTTGGAATCCAATATTTTCCATAGTTGTTGTGTAGCATTATATGCAGCAGTTGAACTGCATCTCTGAACAAACAGGAATGTTGCCAAGATTTCAGAGAGGCTGGATAAATAACTTTCAGGATGAACTTAACAAGGACTTCAGCTCTAAAGTTTTTTATTCCAGACATAACTGATAAGTGATCTTATGAAATTAGGCAGGAATAGCACCAGGCTAGACTGAGAAGTGAAATAAATGAATAAAGACTTCCCAGTTGAAGGTGATGGCAAATACGTTCCATATTTCTGCCAACGATATATTCATGCAATCATCATGATTCCAAGCTCAATCTTGAAGAGATTCACTTTTCCTGAACACTCATTATTAGTTTGAGTGCACATAAATGCTAATTATTGTTGAAGTATTGATTATGAATGGATCTTCCTTCTCACCCAAAGAAAATCAATAAGACAAGTTACAGAAAGATAGGACTGAATTACATAATCTAGCATGGCTTCCTTGTGTTTGAAGAAATGGTTGTGACATTAATAGTTTTGACTTTAGAAGAGGACTCTAATGGACATTATTGATTTGTTGCAGTTCATCCCCATATACAGTATTTTAAATAAGCAGCAATAGCAATAGACTTATATACCACTTCACAGTGCTTTACAGCCCTCTCTAAGCAGTTTACAGAGTCAGCATATTGTCCCCAACTATCTGGGTCCTCATCCTTGAAAAGATGAAAGGATGAGTCAACCTTGAGCTGATCAGGATCAAACTCCTGGAATGAGCAGTGAGCAGTGATTTAACCCGCTATAGTGCATTCTAACTACTGTGCCACCACGACTCTTAAATGATATTCTTCTTGACATGACCCCAACATCTTTGGCACAAACATTGTACATATTTACTATATATGTTGACAACTGGTGGCTGCTGATATTTTATATTTTATCTGGAATAACAGAACTAGGGCCACACAGGAGAGAGGAATGATATTATACTCCAAACAAAGGGGTAGTTTTGATTTCATGTGGGATGTTGGGGAGATAATTTTAGAGGAATTAAGATTCCTAGTATTTTTATGTTTTATAATGCCAATGTAAATGAAACTTAAGTTGGATTTTAAAATTAGATTTTCTGTTGAAGAAAGAGGAATATTATGCTTCTAGGATTTGATGGTTTTCTACCAAGTGTCCATGGTGCAATCTTGAGGGGTCTAAAGGAGATATTTTGGAGTTCAAATGCACCTCAGAGCCCCAGGTTGTCCAGCCCTGTTTTGTTAATATAACAAGATTCTTCTGCACCAAATAAACTCTTTCCATTATTAGAATCAGGATTTTGGATGTCTAAAATAAATGATTAAATTTAGTCCCGATTTCCATTATTTACTAAAAAATCTTAAACTTGCTAGGATATTTAGCTTTTGTTCTGGGGGTGTTGACGATCCTTTCAGATGAAATCAAACTCCATTAGAGAACACAGTCTTGATGGCATAATCCTTTATTTTTTTCTGTGTATGCATATATATATATGCATGGGACATATGTATCCATAAACATTGAAAACTTGCAACAAATTTCCTACTTGATAATAAAATTCCTTCCAAAGATCTCAGAATCATTCATTTCTTATGAGAGTTTGATCTGTATGCCTGTATAAAGAGAGAGAGAAAAGTGTGTTTCCTATAGTTCATTTTTCTTTCTGTGAGGTTTTCTAGACATGGAATGGATGAATAAATAAATAAATGTGACAGACAGCTCTTACTGAAACTGAAGACAGAGAAAATAGGAAGGCAGGTCAAAGAACATATGCATAAATAGCAAATCCATCTGGAATATAAAGTGATTCAAAACTGGTACATAGCTTTGAATCATTGAAAGATTCTGTGATTTCCACTGATTAAGTCTATGCTTCTCTTATCATACATACCGTAAGACCCTGATATTATTTTGATGCATATTTTGTCCAAATAATTAATAAGCTAACTTAACTAGGACACAGGACTCATCAGTCATTGTACCGGGTCAATCTATGTAAGCATAATTGAGACTAGGAGGAACCAAATAATAAAGTTAAATTACCTTATCAATCTCATCATGGAGGTCACTGACTTCCTGGTGCAGCAATCACAAACAATTACTTTTACTCTAAGAAAGATTGACAGGAGGAATGCCTACCTGGCAGCTTTCCCACTCTCCAAATCCTTCTGAGAATAAGAACACAAACAATGAAGGATATTGAACAGAGAACTGCTGGGAAAAAAGATACCAAAAACTGGGAGGAACCCCAGCTATATAAAGGGATTTCCTCTTCTCTCGTTCAATCTAACCATACAGGTAGACTTTTAGAGGGACATCAACAGCTGCATGATTAAATTAGGCCCCAGTAATATCCTTCTGCTATTAATAACCTTGTCACTTGAGGGGTTATATTCTGTCTCTAGAATTCTGATCTAGATTCAGATGCCAAATCCCAAATCTGAGCAGCCACATGTATATATCACGGCATTGTTGCTTTTTGTGCTGATTTTATAGGAATGTCTGTAGTAAATATAGGTTTGGTTTTTTTTATATTATGCATGTTGAAATTGAACATGTTTCCTTAGCAAAGGCAGCTTTCATTTTGTGAGAAGTAATCTCAAGAAAGCTTCTGTAAACTTGAGGAATACTTGCTTTGGCATGTATGTTCTGTACAGGAAGATTTTGGTTGGAAATCCAAGCCCATGCTAATGCTACCCCTGACCTAGAATTACAAAATGTTGAAGATGTCATAATTCTTCAGCCGCAGTGTCCCAAAAGACTTTTTAAAATGTTCAACTGTACAGTTGTATATTTTCCACTCAAATAAGCCCGAGTTCTTGCCTTTCGGGATTGCTGTTCAATTATTTTAGCACAATTTCTGCCAAGACCTTGGCTTTTGTTTTTGTTTTCCAGAGTCAGTCTTCCTCCCTCCCAAGAAACTTCTGAAACTTCACCTCCAGAACGTATTGCTTATTCCCTGGTTCCGTTTGCCTCACTTTTAGATTAGCTATAAACGAAACACAGGAGGAAGCTGGAGATTCAGGTCAGCATATAGTCTAACAATTTAGTAATGGCTGAGATTATTATTGTGATTGTCCAAAGTTACAGTTAGTGAGTTAGGTTGCTGTAGAAATTGATAATATAAATCAAATACACAGCACATTAATACTGGATGTTGAGGTGCTTTCTCATGTTTCTGAGTCAAATCTAGAAAAGCAAACTATATGGAAAACCCCAAATCAATGTGAAATGCAGCATTTATTTATTTATTTTATTTGTAACCCACCTACATTATTTTTATAAACAACTCAAGGTGGTGAACATATCTAATACTCCTTCCTTCCTTCCGTTTTCCTCATAGCAACAACCTTGTGAGATAAGTTGGGCTGAGAGAGAGTGACTGGTCCAGAATCATCCAGTTAGTTTTCATGGCTAAGGCTGGCCTTCAGTTCATAATCTCCTGCTTTCTAGCCTGGTGCCTTAACCACTAGACCAAACTGGAAGTCAACAATAATTGACTGTAATATCACAAAAATATGATTGATTCTATTTTTTTAAATAACTTTGATAGATACTGAGATTTTATCATGGTGATTAGATTTATATACAATGATTTATATAATATTGATCATGCCTTCCATTTCTTTTTCAGTCCTAAGAATTGACATAGTGTGTTATATTTAGACTGTTTATCTTCATTTCCATTTTAATTCATATCATTATACCCATCTCTGCTCCTTTCTTTGTTTAATGGGAGCTTTATATTACAAGCCTAAGGAAATTCTGTTAAATGAATTGCCTGCCCTTTGCACGAGCTCTTTGAATGACATGGCTAATCATTGACAATTAACAAGATGCTAATTATAACTTCAAATTACAGTCCTACTAAGCAAAATAAAACTCATTTATGGGAGAGGAAAAAATGTTAAACTAAATAACATAAATAAATAAATAACAGGCAAATAAAAGTATAAATCAGCCAAATTGTTGAACACATCAAACAACTTGCCAACATGGATGAGTGCCACATTCATTTTTTTTTTCTGTGAGAGTGCACAAGTAAGAGTGGTTATGTGTAATATCTTTAGAAGCATGACTTAACAGTGTTGTTTCTCTTCAATTAAGGAAACAAAGCATCAGAAAACGCATTAATCAACCTTTCAGGACAATTTATTTAATAAGAAAGGTAAATATTATAAATGCAGTGTTAAAATCAGCAACAGCACATTGCAAAATGATTTATTGTAGCAACCTGATCAATGTTAGTTTTGTTAAAAAAAACAAAACAAAACCCAGAGACATAGACAAGAGGCGCCTTATTCTGCAATGTATAATCCAAAAGCAGACCCTTGGAAAAAGCATGCAAATAGAAATGGGAAGAGTTCTGTTTTCTACGTCTTTTAAACAAACCAGTTAATTCTAATTTCACAGATTAGTAACACCAACGTTCTTCTGATTCCACACATCTCCAAATGTTGCATTATTCCCAGCCCAGAAATTCCAATAAACAAATACAACATGTTATAAACAAACACAAAATGCTATTTTAATGTTTATTACTGTTGACAAACATTGATATGGAAATTGGGCTGAGCAGACTGGATGGAATATATATGAAATTAAATGGATCAGTAATAGACTAATTATAAGATCTGAACTTGGTTTGTTTTTTTGTAAAATATAATTAGCTTTGTGCCACATGAATAATTTCAATTAGTTGAATATGGAAACAGATGCTTCTAGTTTTACCTGCAATTATATCAGAGGAAGTTAGGTATGGGAAAACTTAGCCAATCCTGGTGCTGTGATATCCAGTGAGGCTCCACAGCTTCTCACAAGAAACAAAAATGACCAGCCTTGCCATACTTGAACACATTATGCAAACACCTGGTTTTCCTGAAAAAAAATCTGTAATGTTTGGAAAGTTAGAAGGAAAATCAACAGCAAGATACATGGACTCAGTTATAAGAGTGACGGATGTACCTTTGGAAGACCTGAAGGATCAGATTGGAAATATATCCTCTTGGAGAATGTGATCACTATCAATGTGGTTATATATAATTACTGCTATCCACCAACATGCAGGATGTATATTATTCAGTGTTTCCAAACATATCATTGCTTTGTAGCTACATACAGTCTGTCTATCTATCCATCTCTAGTTAGTACCTTCAGCGTACTATTGACATTCTGTTACACGGCATATGATTGAAGCACACAGACAATTTCGAATATTCAAGAATGTTACACAGAGAGGCTCATCTAGTGCATGATTGGACAGTTCGCATTCTGTGGGGCCATATTCTGCCAGAGAACCTTCTTTTTACCACTGAAAATTGTCTGTAATATATTTTACCACCAATTTCAGTTGTATCGGTTTACAAGTTCAACTTCCAAACATGCGTGGCAAAGTTGAAAAAGAAAGGCACATTAGTGAGTTGGTAATTGTTTCTTTTCTTCTTTCTCTGGCTTATATTAACCAATCAAGACCAACGATGAATTTAAGCAAAGCTTTGTCTTTCCATTAGTGCAGATTATTGCATTCAGACTCTTATGTTTCATGACTTGTGAGTAATTAATAATAGACCATTTTCTTCCTTTGGCCCTGTCCCATTTGCCTGACCCACCACTGGCTGCTAAACATCAATACAACTTCATCATTGTTTTCTTACGTTAGGGCAGGAATGACCAACACATTATCTGTAGTCTAAATGTAGCTCTCCTTTTTGTGTCCCTCCTCAAACATTCTGAGTCTATCCTGTCAATCTAATAGAAAATGTGTGTGTGTGTGTGTGCACGTGCACGCATGTATTCTAAAATCGGTCTGCTAAGGAATCTGTAGGCTTTAGGGCACCTATGTTATAAAAACTAGAAAGGTTTTAAATTCCTTAATGCTAAATCAATCAATCTAGTTCTGGATTCTTCTATGATTTCTCCACTTCATTGCCATGTCCTCTTTATTCTTTATTACCATGGACAAGTTTGTTTGTTTTTTTATGTGATGTCTGAATGCAAAATTCTTGCCTGCTCCTGTCCTTGAGATGGCTGTTTAAATTCTATCATTTTTAGAAAGCAGGATATTAAATTCTACATGGCTTTGACATTTCAGAGACCTTTACATTTTAAGGCCAAACTATCCATGTCATCAGGAAATCAAGGATTAATGGTGGTTCCATTTTGGAATGTAAGCAAAGTGTTGGTCAGCAGCCACCCTGCTTCTTCTGGTAACTTGCAAACTAATAATATGGATTTCTTTTCTTTTCTTTTCTTTTCTTTTCTTTTCTTTTCTTTTCTTTTCTTTTCTTTTCTTTTCTTCTTTCTTTCTTTCTTTCTTTCTTTCTTTCTTTCTTTCTTTCTTTCTTTCTTTCTTTCTTTCTTTCTT
>JANHFL010001821.1:50207-61538 GCA_032468155.1 Oxyrhabdium leporinum
CGGCGGCCATAGCGGCCGCCACGCAGTTGTGAACAGCCCCGATAGAACGAGATTGAAGGGAAACGGTGTGAATGAACAGGGTAAGAAGATTTTTATTTTGAACTTTATTCTGAACGTATAAAGTCGGCTGGAAAATAAAAGAGCTCGCCGAAGAAAAACTAGGAGAAAATATTTGACTAACAGGGGTGGAGTTTTTTGCTTTCCACCCCTGAAAATATGGCGAAAAAAAACATCAAAGGGTGTCACTCCTTCATCAGACATTATCCCATTGAACAAGGATACACAGTATAGGTAATCCTTGAATTATGACCATTTGTTTAATAACCATTTGAAGTTATGATCGCACTGAAAAGTGATTTATGATCAATTCTCACATGTATGACAGTCACAATGTCCCCCATGGTGCATAATCATAATTTACACTTGGCAACTGACTTGCATTTGCAACTGTGGTGATTTGATTAATAACCATGGCAAAAATGATCTTGAAATTGGGTGTGACTCATTTAATGACTCAACAGTGGTTATAAGTCAAGGATTACCAGTAGTGACATTCTGCTTCACTAGTTTTGGTCAATTTCAGGAACCCGATTATCAATTAAAGTCCAAGTGAGATCTCATAAAGTCCAAGTGAGATCTCATAACAGAGCCAAAGAAATTGCTTGTGTGTAAAGAAAGCTTTACAAAAATAGCATGTGTACATGTGTAAATCCCTGCTCTTGTATAGCTTCTTTGCCTGATTGATCCAAATGAATAACAGCTTGCATAGGATGGGTATTATGGTGCTTGAGATGAGCACTGTAAACTGTAAGGAATGGAAATGGAATGGCTTGCCTTCAAAAGTTGTGGATTCTTCATCACTGGAGGCTTTCAAAAAGAGACTGGACAACATTGATCTGAAATGGTATAGAGCAGGGGGTTGGATTAGAAGACCTCCAAGATCCCTGCCAACTCTATTATTCTATGGTTTTTTTAAAAAAAAAACTTGTCTTTTTGCCCATTTTTTGTCTATTGGATTTCAATATGGTTTTGGATTCCTTGATTCAGAACTGACTTCTTGTTTAACTAATACCAGCTTTCATCTGATAATGTTGTAAAACAAGACAGATATCCATATGTTTGGAATCCTAAAATATAGATATTAAAATATAATATCCCAGATCTTTTTTTTAGTCTGTTGCCCTAAGCAACCCTGAAAAATTACAAGAAACCATATCTTTTTTTAAAAAAAACTGATGGAAGATATAGGGATAAAAAGAAAGGGGGAAAAAACCACTCTGACTGAAAAAGCTTTCCAGTAAAAGTCATATAGTTACAGTAATTGGACAGGATGCATTTTTTTCCTGTTTCAGAATACAGAATAACAGAGTTTGAGGGAATCTTGGAGATCATCTAGTGCAACTCTTGCTCAATTCCAGACAAATGGAATCTTGGTTTTAAAAACATACTTCATATGTTTTCAGAGAATAAAAGAGATAGATGATCCCCCACATACTGTATATACAAACAAACATGACAAATGTGAAAAGTGTGTCCTTAACTAAAATGGAATCTAGTTTTGATCAAGGATATAATAGTGTTCTATTTGATATTGATGGCCAAGGTAAACTCTGATGTTTACTGAAAATGGCTTGAATTTTCATTCCAACTTCTAGTCAATTGAAACCAGTTGATAACTGTAAAAATTAAATGGGGCAGAGTTGAAAGAGAAAAATAATTCAGCCATGGGAGGATTGGTAGAGCTTTGAAGTCTCAGATATCTCACACTTGAATTTTATATAAAAATGCAAAGAAAAAAATGAATAGTAGTATTTCAGTAGTTACGTTGGTCACTAAACCATTTCATTTGTTTTGTTCTATGCATTTTGCTGCCAATATTATTTTTAGCTTTACTTTTTGGGATACACGTCAGCCAAGAAAAAACAGACCCCCATACAAACATATTTCAAAAACAGCACATACATTGTCTCACCCACGAAGTCAATTCAATTGTTGTTTGAATTATTGTTAAATTATTTGGTAGGTAGTATTTATTTCAAGCAAATGCTAAGAAACTGCATTTTTCTTGGAAAATCATAACTATTAATGGTAAATTCCACTTATGGACACAAAGAAGAGAGGGTTTGCATCTTTCAGCATGAATCATGTACTTACAACTTATTACTTATCAAAACAAGTTTTAATAATTAACATTGTTATTGTTTAACATAATTTCCCAAACATTGCTGTTATGATTCAGTCTGAAATCTTCATAAAATAGTGAGATTTTTAACATGCACTCTATTTATTTTACCTAGGAAAATGATGTCTTAACATCATCTGCTAACTACATTTATCTCAAATAATTAACTTGATCTGTCTTGTGGTGGTCTAACATATCCAAATTCTGGAGCAAAAATCGGGGGGGGGGAATAGATCCCTATTTTTCCATTTGTTTGCTATGAGAAAATCATAAATACTTGGCGTATGAGTTTTTTCTAATGATATGGAATATTCAAAATTAAAACATTATAAATGAAAAGAGCATGCTAGTTTTCAAAGTATATGCCCTTAAAAGACGTTAAACTGTCTTTTTGACTGAAAGGAATAACATTTGCAACAGAAAAACAGGGGTTCTATATTGTCAATTATTTGAGAAATTATAACACAAATAAAACATTGATAATACAACTTTTAAAAATTAGAATATGCTGAGCACACAGTTAAACTTTCTGAAAATCTTTCTATCCTACTCCTGAAACTTTTTGCCCTTAGACAAAATAAAGTTTGATGACTACAATTTTTCTGGTTGAAAGTCTTATTTTCCTTCTTCTCAAGGACCTTTAAATTGCTATGAAGCATGAAGAAATAGTTTTATTTTTACACATTTGTGCACTTCTTTATTATTTGCTTATTTGCTTGCTTATTTTGCTGAGTGTCACCGTTCTTCCCATCAAAGACATTGTAATTCATTTATTCATTTACAGTTGTTTGCATGCTACTCCAATCTCATGACTATAGGCAGTTTGCAGTGTAAATATTTCTTTTAAAAATAGTAATATAAGCACCAACAGCAAAACAAACAAACAATTGCGTACCCAATTTAATTCTCAAAGGTAGAAGTTAAGTAGGCTTTTGAATCAATCAGCTCGAGAAACACATACCACTTTAAGGGAGTTTGAAAACAGCATGTCACATCATTTTATCCCATTCAGCATTTGGGATTTATCCAGCCCAGGGGGTGCTTAGATCTGGTCCACGGGGCTGGCCTGGAAATGGCAAAGGACTGGCCTGTGGTGCTTCTGCCAGTGAAAATGAAGCTTGAGAAGGCCGCCTGAGATTCTCCCAAGCTCCATTTTCACTGGCAAAGGGTTGCAGGAGGCCGTTGCAGCTGAAAATGGAGCTCGGGAGTCCGTTTTCTCTGGCAGAGCATTTGGGCCACCACATGCACCCCCAACACGAATGACATTGAGCTGGCCATACCCACCATAGCCATGCTCACTCTGGCCCCTCAAGGTCAAACACAACTTTGATGCGGGCCTCAATGAAATCTAATTTGACACCCCTGCTTTAAGATGAATGTTTAATAAC
Source organism: Oxyrhabdium leporinum (assembly GCA_032468155.1). NCBI lineage: Eukaryota > Metazoa > Chordata > Lepidosauria > Squamata > Cyclocoridae > Oxyrhabdium > Oxyrhabdium leporinum. The sequence goes on from JANHFL010001821.1 coordinate 53,778, forward strand.
ACAATCAATCAATGTCTATCAATGTGTTAGACTTATACACTTTTCTTTTAGTTTTGAAGTTGATATTATCTGCCTTAATGTTTGAACTGATGAACATTGTGTACTTTACGTGTAAGAAACAGAATATGTCACCTTAATTGACTACTCTGCTTCATATGCACTTCCCACCCAAAGAAGACCATTCTAGAGAAGCAACAGAACAGAAACAGCACAGCTGCTCAAGCTCTGGAAGTAATCATTATGGCTCTGCTTCTAATCAAAATATCATTGCACTCACCCCAGCAAAGCTTCTCATAGCCTTTGGCAAATTTGGTTAGGTATCTTCTTTGTCCTACAAGATTTTTTTCCCCAGATGAGTGAGCATACAATGTCAACATCAAATGATTGATGCAATTTATGATGATAATAATGATGATGATAGGAAGTATAAAGCATACCCATTGTATATAAGAAGCCAATACAAATGATTGACGATTCAACTGTGGCAATGAAAAAATATTCTCTATCGAATTTGAATGACCTTTCCAAAATTCTCCATCTCTAGATGGTTTGTTAATATACTGTGCTAAAGACCAAATGCTTTATCAGGAATTTTATTTCAAAGGGGAAGGATAGAAGAGATTTAACAATGGATTCCTAAATTATAAAAAAAAGAGACAAAAATATAATTTCTCCACCAGTGGTATCAGAAATTAACTATTATCATTAATAATTATGAAAGGTTTGCACTTATGTTCCTGTAAGTGTCAACAGCAATTCACTTTTGGTGACTAATAAAATTACAGTATGTTAGTCAGATGAAAGTTCCTTAGTATTTCTCTTTGACTTTGATTCAAAGCCCATTTTGGTTTTGGTAGATGTTATTATGAATATTAATCAAAGCGTGTTTTCTTCTCTTGGCTCTGGTTTCCTCATGATTTATTTTAAATTCAGAGAGCCAGGATGACAGCTTGGTTCCTTACTTGGTTTCTTTTTTAAAACATAATTTTATCCTCATTTTTCTTCTTGACTTTTGGTGTTCTTCAAAAAGCCTTTGGAAGTGCATGAGTGACGGTAACTGGTATTATCAATCACCATCATTGATACACTCAGCAAAACCCTTGTAAGGGAGAGCTTTATTTATCACGAAGAAAATACTTGTCAACCAGTTTTAGAAGTTGCTTAGGTTATGCCTTTTACACTACTTTAGTCATTATAATTATTAGGCACCATTTTCTAGATACAAGTGAACTTTATTTTTCTTTTTCAAAATGCCCTGACAAAGGAATGGACAATTCAGATGCAAGGAAAAAAAAACATTTAAAGGAAGTTCGAAACATAACCATACAATGGCTCTAGAGAAATGCCTGAACCCCAAGAATTGTACATTCTCTAAAGCAAGCCCTCTTTGAAAATGTTAATTGGGTTCTGATCATTTCAGATCATTCTTATTTTATATTTTAAGAAATCTTTACATTTTCCTTTGAGATGGGCATGAAAAAGTATCAGCTGTTGTCCAATCTTGTTTTAGACTTAGATTTATGCTTTTTGACTAGTTCTTTTCTTAGAGAACAAATACTAAGTTCTACTGAGTATCTGAAGTAATGGCTACTCAGAAGCCTTATTCAGACAAAATACTTAGCCTAGTTGTTGAATTAAATCAGAATGTTTTGAAGTATAACTAACCAAGCAGAATGGACAAAGATACGGCTAGCAACATCTACAATAAGCTATGATAACACCCAAATGACAGGTGCTACAAAACCATTTGAAATAAAGGATAGTTTGTAATCACATTTTTTTTCATACTCCAGGATTTTCTTTGAACATATTTGCTAAAAAAATATGGTGGTGGTGTTTTCTACCATTTTGAATCAAAAACACATGCAGTATAATTCCTAAAATATTAGAATTAGAATAACAGAGTTGGAAGGGACTTTGGAGGTATTGTAGTCCAACTCCCTGCTTAGGCAAAAACCCTATACCATTTTAGAAAAATGGTTGCCCAATTCTCTTCTTAGTGTTGGAGAATTCACAACTTCTGGAAGCAAGTTGTTGCACAGATTAATTGTTCTAACTGTCAGGAAATTTCTCCTTAGTTCTAGGTTGCTTTTCTCCTTGATTAGTTTCCATCCATTGCTTCTTGTCCAAGAATAGCTTGACTCCCTCTTCTCTGTGGCAGCCCCTGAGATATTGGAATGCTGCTATCATGTCATCCCTAGTCCTTCTTTTCATTAAACTAGACATACCCAATTACTGCAGCCGTTCTCTATGTTTTAGCCTCCGGTCCCCTAATCATCTTTGTTGCTCTTCTCTGTGCTCTTTACAGAGTCTCAACATCTTTTTTATAATATGGTGACCAAAACTGGATGCAGAATTCCAAGCTTACTAACAGTTTATTCTGAAGAAAGATTATCAGCAGCTGCCTCCAACTGAAGTAGGTGTTCTTTATGAACTTTGGTGTTCTCAACATGCAGGTGTGTGTGAGAGCGGGTGAGGTGAGGCCGTATTTCTCATCCCAGAAAAAGGGTTTGGTCACATAGCACTTCTAGCATGTCCAGGCAATTGTGTGCATTGAACCACTGGAATTCCTACTCACAATGGCCAGCATTGAATTGTTTCAGGTTTCGTATCAAGAACTTGTTTTCCACTTTCATTCTGCAAAGTAATTAAATTCACAAAAAGTGGTGCTTTCATTTGTGTCTTGATAAAATTACAGGATTTTCCATCTGTTTAGCTCCTTTATGTTTTCTTTGAACTGTAATTCCACAAGTTTTTGTTCCTCTGGGAAAGAATTATGGATTTAAAAAAAAAAATCCCCCCCTCTGTGTGTGCATGTGTGTGTGTGTGTGTGTGTGTACATGTATGGGTTTTAAACAAAAATGATTTTTGGGTATAAAGAGAATTTGATATCACAGAAGAGACTTAGAGGAAATATTTATCTTATTGTTTGCCTTAGTACAATGGATCTAAAACAATTCTATGATAAGATAATTAATTTCATCATGGGTGAAGGTAACCTTTATATACTATTTGTAATTGTCTAGAATTTCAGGTCTGGCAATCTAGCCTGAAGCATTTCCAACAGGCTTATCTCTCATAATGGAAGTGTAATAACAACACAAAACAAATGTTTCAATCATACCAGGTTGTATCCAGCAGATTCTGCCTGCAGTTTTAGCAGTGACACAGTTCTGTCCTTGAAGTAGAAAACATTCTATAGAAAGGACCTGCCTTTTATGAACATATTTAAATTTTCATAGGGCATGATCCACATATAAAAATGAAAGAGTGTATGTAACTACAGAAACAATGATACCAATGAAACAATAGTTTAATAGTCTACCTTCCCATTCATCATGCTTGCTGTAGATCATGTTCTATGCATTCCTGTTAGAATAATATTTTCTTAATTTTCTGCCATACAGCAAACTTGCATAAAGAAGACTTTTTCCATAAACAGAAAAACAAGCTACAGCAAGAGATACCTTTAACTGAAAGTCACAGATTCTATCTGCCCTACCTAGTAAGTTGATTGGTTGGTAAGCTTTCCATTCCCAAACTTGCTAACTCAATGACTCTCAGTGAAAGCACATTTAGGATCTAGATCAGATAATCCATTTGCATTTGTCCACCTTTTTAACTTTACTGAACATATTCACATTTTGTACCAGATGGTTCAACACTGCTTTGATTGGATTATGGATTGAAGAAGAGCATGGATAATTGTAAATGGTCCCACATCACTGATATTATAGAAGATGGAAAGAAAACGTTTGCTCATTTTTATCAAGGATTATTGAGAAACTTTGACTGCACTTTATTTTTGTTTGTTCAATTTGGTTTTAATGTTTCAAAATAATATAAATAAATTTGAGCAAGTTGTTCATGAATTGGAATATTTGGAAATTCTCACAAATCTGAATTAATGACAAATGTGGCACTGGTTGGTACTCAGATGGTCGATTCATATGTTTTAATTCTGATTTCATTTTGAAATTCATTTGACACAGACGCTTCCTGCCTTAGAAAGAACTTCTCCATTCTGGAAAAAAAAATGCAAATGAAATCTTTACTACCTCTGTACGTAAAGAACTCCCCAACTGAAGAAGCTGCCATTCCAGATGCGATCTGTCAACCCTGAAGTGAACCAGGCTGAGGCCATCTTGGAGGCTTCAAGGTAGCCACAAAACAGTGACAAGGGGAAATAGTTAGATGGGGTTTTGTAGTCAAAACAATAAAGTTTTCCTGTGGGAACCAAGGACATTCTCGCAGGTAGCAGGCCAGAGGAGGAGCAAAGTAACCAAGCAACCAGCCAGCACCTGGATTGGACAGCGTGACCAGTGACTTGAAGGGAAAGGGGAAACTTTTAGTTTTAATCAAGTGAAAGCCACAGGAATTTTCAGAGTCAGCCTTCACCAGTTGTTCCAATATGAAGCACACAATGAACTGTTCTTTGAGGAACCTGCCTGGCTCAGTTCTGTTTTCTATGGGTCTATTACTTGGAACCCTGACACAATCCTTAACATTCTCTGTCACTTTTTTGGCATCTGTTGTCTGTAACTGAGCTGGCTGACAAAGCCTGAAGAAGATGAACAAACAGGAGTGTCCCTTCTGACTGTGTTCTCCCTCAGCGATCCTCAAGATGGGCTCTGGGAAGGAAGAGTCACGGGAATAATAATCTTGCACCTGCAGCCAAGAAGGACTGGGCATCCAGTTCCCAGCAAGCTCCATTGTAATTGATGCTAATTGCTACTAAACCAAAGCTGGCCCGCCTAGAATAGCAGCTTGGAAGGCTATATGCTGCTGTCAGTGTCATTATACTAATAACAAGGTTAGGATTCGCCACACAGACCTTCAGACAAAGAGCTACCCTTTTCCTTTTTTTCTTGGGGGGAGCGGGCAGAGAGGTGCCTTTCTTAAATGGCCTAGATGAAGCATCATAGTCTGTTTGAAGCTAAGAGCCCAAAGCAGAAGAAAATCATATTATGAGCTGTACCACCTTGGAATCCATTAAGGTTCAAAAGAAGCCCTGGGAGTTTCAGTCTAGTAATCAGATATTTCGCACCCCCTCTGTCCCTTGCCATCTGTGCCAGGAGTTAGGTTTAAGCAGTTACTTTGGGGACCTTGAGACCTCATGGAGGGGGTTTTTTTCCCCCTTCTTTTTTTCCCCCAACGATGCCCCATCTGTTGATTTGCGAGTTTGGTCATGGCAAAAGAGGTTGGGGAAGAAGTAGAGGGAAAAAAAGAGACAGGAAATGAAGGGAGTGCAACCTGACTCTGATCTGTGCAGAGATAATCCCAGACCTACTAAAAGTCAGTTAGTGCTAAACCAGGAGCACTTCTGTGCTCGCTAAACCATTAACCCTTTTAGTGCTTCTCTAGGGAGAAGCAGATCATCAATAGGAAAACTGACAATCGGGTCTAAACATTGCTTTTTACTGCAGTAAGGAAGTGGTAGCAGAAAAGGGGGTAGCAGGAAGGATATCTTGACCAGAGCAGAAAAAAAGCAGAACGTTCGGTTAGAAACTGTAGAGAAGCTCACAGTTCAGTATTATTCCAAGTCAGGAGCTAAATTCAGCAAACAGCTCTTCGACTTAGAATAAGTTTATTGTTATTTAATTGGCACACATTAAAATGAAATTTTGTTGCATACAACTCTCAAAGCTCTCAAAGTGGTCTCCACTTCCAATATACATGACATAAACATGACAAAGTAAAAAAATAAACAAACAAACAAACAAACAAATAAATACATAAATAAATACATAAATAAATACATAAATAAATATGCATATACCCACATATATTATATGACACGGATAATCAACACAGTCTAGTTGGGATGTATACATGAACATGATGAAAAAAACGAATCTTGCGAGTTTACCAGATGGATGACATAGGGAACAAAGCTGTTACAGAATCTTGCTAGAAATACTTCGAAACTCCTCCCAGAGAGGAGCAACAGAAACAGACCATAAAGTGGGTGTGTGGGGTCTCTAACAATGCTTTGAGCTCTAAGCACATAATGCTTATAAGCAGTATCCTGAATGACAGGAAGCGATAATCTTCCTATAATCTTCTCGGCTGTCTTTACCACTCTCTGAATGGACTTTCTCTCTGAGGCACTGCAGCCACCAAACCAAACGATGATGCAGTTTGTTAAAACGAGCTCCCAGGATCAGTATAGGAAGGAATTGATGTAATGGCAGGATTATTAATGGAGTCTCTTGTGGCCTGTCACCAGGACTTTTCTTATATACAAGGAACATTTGCTGAGAGTTGAAGCCCATACATCTTAAAGTTGCCAAGTTTGAGAAAGACTAAAGAACATCTCACAAGTGACCCTCTAATTCTGGCTAATTCTAAACACATGTCGAACAATGCTAAGGAATGATTCTTGGAAAGAATGGGACACAGAGATGCTGCAATAATATTCTGGCAGTCCTGCAATAGGTTTAACTATATATTTTTTTCAAATATTTTCAATTTTCAATTACCCAGATGACCGGTCTTTCAGGTGGGCTGAAGTACACTTTTAAGCATCCTTAGCTAAAATGACTATTGATAAGAGAGTCATCAACTGTGAATTTAAGATGAACCAAAATCAAGTCTGGGAATAAAGTGATGTCACACTTTGATATCAAAAAGAAATACTCGTATCTTTAGGAAAGAGCAAACAAAACTTTGTAGAAAAGAAAATTCTGGGTTCATTCGCAACATTTTGTTTTTATCTTTATCTTTATCTTTAGCTATAACAGGAGATAAAGGAATAACCAACTAAGCCTCCCTGAGTTAGGAAGGAAAATTACTGAACTTTTGTCTAATAATCTCCAAACAATTCATAAAAAGAAAATAGTAGACCCTGTACTTATGAAAAAATGCTAGGGAAAAAATAAATAAATTATTACATATAATCTTTTTTTTGTCATCGTTTCTTTCTTCTTTCTAATCTTTAACTTTTGTGATCTGCATTAAATTGACTGTTTTATAGAAAAATATTTATAGGGATCGCTGAAGATTTAATGAGATTCTTTATTGTTTCTATGTATTATAACTGCTGTCAGCTAAAATGCTTCAATAAAGAAAACAATGATGTAAAATTCAGTAAAGAGGTCAATATTGATAATGCATACCTCTAAGAGGAAATAGGATCATAATGGGCAATGTCATCTGGCACTGAAGATTTCTGAGAGTGAAAAGTAGTTAAGCTCTTAATTTAATCATTGGCATCTTGGCTTTATAGCTAGTGCAAAGGACACAGTGATCTATTACAAAGCTTATTAGATCCAAAATTAAGTATTCTAGGAGACATTTCCTTAAAAGTAGCCATGGAGAAGTAGACAAGCTATCACATCCAGACTCAAAGGTCAGCTTAGTAAAGGGTCATTGGTTACATTAGCACACTTGCTGCTGTGTAAAAATCCAGTAATTTTGTGCTTGTGCATGTACATTTTCCAGTTTTTCTCTTTAGTCTACTCTAGGCTTATACTATACTTTAGCATCTTATAATCATACACATAGTTCTTGATTTACAGCTACAACTGGGACCAGAATTTCTGTTGCTAAGCAGAATGGTGGTTGGCCCCATTTTACAACCTTTTTTGTCACAGTCAAGTGAATGAGTTGACATGTTAAGTGAATCATGTGGTCGTTAAGTGAATCTGACCTACCCCCTTGGCTTTGCTTATCAGAAAGTGGCTGGAAAAGAAGAAGAAGAAGAAGAAGAAGAAGAAGAAGAAGAAGAAGAAGAAGAAGAAGAAGAAGAAGAAGAAGAAG
>JANHFL010001821.1:63218-77496 GCA_032468155.1 Oxyrhabdium leporinum
ATCTATCTATCTATCTATCTATCTATCTATCTATCTATCTATCTATCTATCTATCTATCTATCTATCTATCTATTCACACATAGATAGATAGAGATAGAGATAGAGATAGAGATAGAGATATATTCACCATGCTGAAAATATCTATATACCTAATTTTTCATTTCTTGTTGCAATCTAGTTCAGCTTGTGCCTACTGAATAATATCTGCTTTATAGTATATTACATGGACTGCTCAAGTACTATATTAGTAACTTTGATTGTATTACATTAATACCATTCAATTTCAAATTTAAAACTTTTCTAACTTGTTTTACACACTCACTTTTTCTTTTGATTTCTCTCTCATTATCAAAAAGTTAGCTTGTAATGAGCCAACAATTTGTCACTCCTTACTACATTATTTCATGGAAACGATCATATAAATTTAAAATGTATAGATGTTTGATCAAACACCATGGTTCTGAATTTTATAATTTCTTGATTTTTATTCTCTCTCTCTCTCTGTGTGTGTGTGTGTGTGTGTGTGTGTGAATGTGTATGCGTGTGTGTTTGATTTTTTTCCAGTCATTTTTCAGTTCTTTGTCCTGACTACCTAGCAGCAGAAAACTGAACCCAGATGTCACCTAATGCTCTGGAGTTACAGCATCATAAACAGTCCTTGTTGTTCCATGGAATGGCCAATTCAGGGAAATTTGTTTTCTAGTTTTCACCATTCAGAATGGTAATGGGGATACTCTTTGTTCTGCTTCTTTGGCTAAGACTTCTCTGAGAAATCATGTCAGTATCTACAGTACCACCAGCATACCCCTTAGCATTACTGAGAGCAATAAAGCCCAGCATCACAACAAGGAGGCATCCCATGATGGATTAGTTGCTGCTGTTATTTTTGTTACTTTAAAAATTAGAAATCAACATTTCAGAAACAGCTGGTAAGCAGCTTGTATTTTTCATTATATAGACATGATGCATTTACAGTATGATACTCCAAGCGGTACTGTAGACGCCTCATTTTGTATCAATTAAAACTTCTAGACACCAAAGGCTCTCTGTGTCAAACAGGCCATCTGGGGCTCTAATGTCAAAATAGATCTAAGACAATAGTTGAATTGTTCTGTCAAACAGATCTTGGGCCTGGGAATGATCAGTCTACAGTTCCTGTATCCTTCCAGGATTCAGCTTGACTTCATTAGCCCTTCTCAAGCCTGCAACTGCTTGGTACATGATTTTCACTTTCTGTGATCAAAGAGTTCATCATGAAGTGCAATCTCAGCACCTGTGTGGATTTTTAAAAAGGGAAATAAGATGAAGCCGGAGCCCAAATGGAAGCTGAAAGCGCATCTGCCAGGGCTTTCACATCAATCCCTCATTAGGACAAAAGGTGACTTTGGGTCACTCACACTGTCTAAACCCTTCTACTTCACAAACTTGTTGAAATTATAAATAGGAGAAGGGAATGACTGCCCTGAGTTTATGAATGAAAGATGGAATATGAATCTAAATAACAACATTTCCTGCTGTTTCTGAATGTAAAATATCTACTCATGTGATATCAAGTTTCTTATTCAACCCACAGAATAAGTCTAAAAATAAATTATGATTAACTGTATTAAAGAATGATTTGATCAGAAGAGGATTAATATTGCTATTTCCTGATCCCATCTGTGTCAAAATAATGCAAAATATGTTTTGCATTAACCCTATTATTTTGTCAATTTATTTTGTATAATTTCTTTCCTTATTTTAATTACATCTGTAAATTTGTGATATTTACATAGTAAGGCATTTCTACAACATAGTTCCAAAAAGCACTGTTGCATAGATAATCTTCCAGCACTTCTTGGACCAACCATAAGAAGACATTATGCATCTGACTTGGTTGACAAGGTGGACTTCTTATGCATTCATTAGGGGTGGAGTGGTGGCACAGTGGTTAACTTGCTGAGCTTGATGGCTAGAAAGCCAGCAGCCCAGGTTCAAGACCCGAGTGCCACTCGATGAGGTGAGCTCCCGCCCTCACCCCAGCTCCTGCCATCCTAGCAGTTTGAAAGCATGCAAATGCAAGTAGATAAATAGGTATCACTTTGATGGTGCTCCATGATGTCATGCTGGCCACATGACCACAGAAACATCTTTATACAGTGCTGACTCAATGGCCTTGAAATAGAGATGATCTCTATAACTAGTGGGGTAAAATCAACCGGAACTCCTTTCCTTATCTATCAATTAGAGCATTTTAGCTTCACTTTCCTTTTTATCTAAAATCTGTTTCCTGGTTTCCTTTTGCAGACATAGTACTAAATAACTGGGTAGGGGATGGGGAGGATTCCTTTGAAAAAGGGATTTCTCCACTTAGTTTGCAAGGCAGATATCTAATGCCTATGCCCAAATGTCTTCAGTGCATGGAATATAAGATTGTGTATTTGATCCCTGAAGGATTCCAGCCTCTGCCCACTTCTATTAACCGTACATTATAGTGAGATTGGTTGAATTACAATTTAAATTAATTTTAGCTGATACTATTGAATTGACTGCATAATGTGCACTGACTCTTTCATGACTATTGCACATGATAACTGCACTTTAAGCAGAATATGGTACTCTGAAACTACAATTGCACTTTCAGCAGAAGAAATGGTGATATGTTTGTTTGAATGCTCAGAGCTCCCACTGTGGTAGGACTTCAGTCTTCACAGTCTTTCACCTCAAGACATGCTTCTTTACCATTTGCAGTGTTGTATGAAGAATATGAAAGGGACGTTGGAGAAAAACCTAGTTCCAAAGGGTTATTGTGTTAAATTTCCTGAAGAATAGATGCAAATGAAAGCTTGCCAAAGTTCCAGGGATAGAGTAAATTTTACTTGACTGAAGTAACAAAGAACTTTAAGAGAGTCTTTAAAGCAATCGGTGAAAGTGATGATTTGCTGAAACTTGTCAACCCAATTGCTTTGACAGAGTCACTGTGAGAAATTCAATGAATGTGATTTGAGGAATTTTGCCAGCTCCAAATGAAGCTTGAATAAATCTGATTGAATAGTGTCATTTCTACTTCAGAAAGTGGAGCAAAAGTTAAGTATATTTCTCTTGCATATTGTTTCTCCATTGTAAAATGATGTCTATCCCTTCGCTGCAACTATGACTTGATTTTCCAAGAGACTTAAAATTCTGGCTTAATATATCTACTGCACTTAGCTATGCTGGGTCAGGATATTCTTTTCCAGATTTTGATTTTCAGATTGCATAATGCCAAATGCTTATTTTTTAAAAAAATGCAATGAACTTGAGTTGCTGGTTGTTACTTCCTCCCCCAAAATAATTATTGCTGGCTGTAGTGATTTTATCACATGGTGCTTAGTGGTGAAATAGCAACTAGTAAACTAGTAAAGACAGGATAGATCCTTCAGGATATTCAGTTATAACTTGCAGAATTACATTTAAAACACATCTGGACTTTGGACAAAGCCTTCAGCATTTTAATGAGCTGCAGACAAACCCGACATGCAGTGAAAGGCAAATCTGAACCAAGGCATTTATTATGCTTGGAGATCACAGCTGACTTGAGAAGCTGCCAGGAACCAGGGGCATTTATACAAACTGCCTGCAATTTTTTAAGCATCAAATTACAGCTGTAGTGGATTTGTATATATTGTATTGAATTTCTGTGAGACAGAGAGATGGATGTGTTGTCCCATTGCTCTGTATCCAGCTTGTGCTCTAAATCAAGCTTTTGGATATTGGTACAATTAGTACAAAGTGGCTTCTTAAAGGGAAGGACAATAGATATGCAATCATATAAGTCTGTGGCAACACTATCAAAATATAACTATGCTCAAAAAAAAAGTCTGTGAAGCTTATTTCCAAATAAATCTGTATATGATTATTGTTTATTAACAATGTGATAAATAAAGATATTATCCATTAGCCAAACGGCATTTGAACTTTGGACAGAGTCAAAGTTGTAGCTGGTGGCAGCAGCTAGCTTACTTTGGTTGATTTCCAAAATGCCAAACAAGACTGGATCTGATTAGTAGTTGGATGAGAAACTATTAGAGAATCCTTGGGAAATTTAAAAAAAAAATATTCCAAAAGAAGACAATAATCAATTTTCTTTCACATTGTTGGCAAGAAAGCATTCAGTAGTTGTATTCAGCTCCTGGGCGATCCTTACTATATAAAGTCATGAAAACATCATGAAATTCCAAGAAAGCTAAAGGATTGAAGCCTCAAACCCTAGACTAAGGGCTGAAATAACACATGCATAATATTTGCAAATTTATCTATGATATGTAGAAGTAATCGCAATAACTTGAAATGCAGATGGTGCCCTGAAACACAAGACAATCCCCTAAAAATTAGATGGTCACAATAGTTCATATCTCCTCATCCCTTATGCTGTGGCCTGATGGAGGTCACTTTACCCTTCTAAATGGCCCACCTACAAGGGCTTAACTCTTGGTTTGACTGTGAATACAGGTAACTTTCCAGACAATGTCCTCAATGCATTGTGACTGCACAATGGTCATATTATTCAAACTTTGGGTTATTCTGTGAGTAGTGTCCATCACATTTTGTACACGCTAGTGAGGGACAAATCATGACAATTTAAGGACAAAAAATACTCAAGATACAAAATAATTGATTGCAGATAATTTAATGCTTTTTAAGAATTTTATTTCATTGTACTACTTTAGTACAATGTAAAACCCGTTAATGAAACTTTTAAAAGTTTATTCTTTCTTTATTTTTTTCCCAACCTCCATGGGCATCTATGGGGAAGAGTTGTCAAGTGGCAAAATGTATTTCATGACACCACAAAACCTGCCAGCAATTTACTTGCATCTGATATCTGCACACTTGTCGTATTGACATTTGTTGGGAATACTTACATGAACATTTGCTGTTGTGGTGGCACAGTGGTTAGAATGCAATATTGCAGGTTACTTCTGCTGGCTGCCAGCTGCCAGAAGTTCAGCAGTTCAGTTCTCACCACCTCAAGGTTGACTCAGCCTTCCATCCTTCCAAGGTCGGTAAAATGAGGATCCAGATTGTTGGGGGTAATAGGCTGACTCTGCAAACCGCTTAAAGAGGACTGTAAAGCACTGTGAAGTGGTATAGAAGTCTAAGTGCTATTGCTATTGTTATATCTGTGCATCCAAATTGCCCATTGTAATGCTCTCCAAATAAAATGGAACTAACTCCCATAATTCTCAGCTAGTACTAGCATTTCTTACCCATCTGACACCAAGTTGAAAAAGGAAATGTTAAGCTTCTAACCAGGCTAAATCAGGAAACAAGAACCACTTCAACTTCTGGAACACTCTTTAGCAGGGTAAGGTAAAAGAATTTTGAAAGCCTACCAGAGAAATTCTTCACCTAGTGGAATTAAGAGTCTGTGAGTTTCTTTCTCATGTTCCCCCCTCCACCAATTCAGAAAAATCTTTAGATAATGCCTCTGCTCCCTCCTTTGTGTTCCAAAGTCTGTAAATATTCCATCACATCACTGGACTGGACTGGGGAATCAAACAAAACTCCCTAGAAGAAGGAAATGGTAAACCACTCTCTTCCTTTTGGGAAAAAACTCTACTTCTATAGACTCCAGAAATCAAGGGAGATTGATATTAGTTTTTCCACTAGTAAGTTTCAATTTCTTTACAGATAAAGAACATAAAGCAAGACTTGATCTAGATAGCTCATTATGTTGTCTAAGCTATAACCTGCTTAGACTGTAGGGTTCTCCAGTGGCATTTCATAATTGCTGTTTTCTAGAAAGTGGTCCATATGTGATAACACATGGATCTAATATTATGTCACATACAGGAAAATTAAATTTCTCTAAGAAATTTAATTCCAAAGAAAAGCAGTCTAAAAGCCAGGACTGCATATGGCCTGGCAAAATCTACTCTCCACCCTTCCAGAACCATCTTCAATCACAGTTCCCAAAATTGGAGAAATGTTTTCTTCCATTTTATGGAAGAAAACAAAAACTATAGAGTCAACCCTAAATAGAATCAGATTAAAAACAGAGACCTCCTCCAAGGACCCAATAAATCCTCAAGCACAACACAGGCCTTTCCTATTAGCATCCTTTCCATGCCCACCTCTCCCATCCTCCTGCAACCATTTTTCCTCTGAACCTCATCCACTATTTCTGCCAATGCAGAGTCTTCAAATTCATATGCAATTTTCATTCCATTCCATTGTATTCTAAGTGAAGCAGACAAGGAAGACATAAATGAGTGGTGTCCATGGCAGACAAAGAATCTCTCTGTGGACCTTCTGACAAATATAAATAGATGAGTGGTAGATTTGGTTTCCGCAGTCCTGCTTCTCCATGTACATTAGATAAACTTGAACATCTGTAAGGGATTCAGTTGCACAGCTGTTCCAGGTGTATGTTGCATGAGATGGCATTTAAATAATCTCAATGTTCAGAGATTAAGTATTCACCAACAGCCAAAATTACAACACTAATGCTGTAATATATAAAGAAAACAGAGTGTCTCAACTTGGTTTAAAGTGTGCTAGGGTTAAACTTTGAGTTTGTTTCACTAGAGCCCATTCATGAAGAGAAAATGTTCATTTCTACCATGGGAAGCTGTTTTATTGTCAGATCATTTGTTAAAATTGAGTATGTATATCTGTCCATTCTAGGAAAAAACTAACGAAGTTCTTCATACAAATTAACGCTTCAGAAAGCAAACACTAAATTGCGTTTTAAATGATACATTAAGTATTTTTCTCTTGGCTGTCTTCTGCTGTTACTCCTCTGGGCCAGTTCTCATGGTCTTTGGGTAGGTGGCCAAGATTCTTTTAGCATGAATGCAAAATATGGTTCAGTACACTATACAAAACAATTTTTGTATAGGGAATATATGCAGCTTCCCTCCCCCTTTTACTTCTTCATACACACACATACAACTTAAATAAAACTTTATACTTAAAGTGGAAGATAATTAAAGATGAAAAAATGTTGATTCACATCCTTTGTGCTTTCTGAAATATACAGATCAAACTACACATTTTCCTGAATGGAGCCTTCAGCCCCAAACCTGCATATACAGTAATAAGCATATGTCTGAGGGGAAACTGCATGCAAACCTAAGCTTGTTAATAGAAAAATAAATTCAAAAATTAATATGTGGGAAAGTTAAGATGCATGATGGCTGCATTTCCACAATATTCTTAATCCAGTCAGCTACTACCAGTTAGAGTTCCTTCTTTGGGGGTTTTAAAGCAAAGATTCATGCTAGCTAGTCAAGGAACACCTGCATGCCTCTTCCTTTCAGCACTGATTGGTATCCCATCCAATTTTGGGCCAGGGGTGCACTAGGAAAACTCCATTACATCACGTCCTTTTTGACTTTGGCCAAACTTACAGCAGCAGATTGAGTGTTGCACATGGGATTGGGAGGTGTGTGGCATGTTTCCAGGCCTTAACAATGATTTTGTAATGGACAGCTTGTGCTCTTGTCGGTTTATAACCTCCACCTTATTTCCTTGGAGAACTGACTGTACAAGGTTTGGTCACACTCCATAGCTTTTTCTTGGATACATCATTCCTAAATTGTTGCCTTGAACATGAACTATGGAGGAGGGATCATCCGATATCCTAATTTTCATATTTATTCTGCTTCTACACTATGTATGTCAAGGGTTAAAGCTAGATATGGTTTCCAGGGGTTCTGGAAAGTTTTTTTTAGATAATACAGACTTCTATTATTAAATAATCTCTTTTAGCTCTTGCCTGTTGTTCATGTCTTATTCTGCCCCTGCTTTGTCTGTCTTTTATCCCAGTTTGCCACTGACTGTTTTCTTGCATACTAGTGTTTAATGAATAAACATCCTTTTTCATCATTAATGAATAAATGTGTTTCTGTTAGCTGTGTGTTCGCTCTGACCTGGATATGGTGACTGACTATACAGGATTTGGGATGCAAAGTAAACTGGAAATTTATCCATGATAATTTTCTAATGCATGCTAGGTTTTGGAAGTGTATTAGATGCCTCATCAGGGGAGATACTTTGACTTTACAATTGCTCTGGTACAATTTGGGAATAAAGTTACCCTGCTTTTGCCCCAGTACTGAGGTTCTGAGGTGAATTGGTTCATGCAACATTCTATATCCTTAACTACAATTGGTTAAGTTGTGGGAACCTGGTTTCTATGTATATTAAGGGAAAATGCATAGAAATGCGCTTGTGATTTTCCTTGCCATTTTTAAAAATCACAGAATGATGCTGGCATTTGAGAATCACAAATTGGAATTAGACTGATTTATATATCCCTACCAACTATTTAAAAGGTAAAGGTAAGCCATGAGTCATGGTGGCACAGTGGTTAGAATGCAGTATTGCAGGCTAGTTCTGCTGATTACCAGCTGCCAGCAGTTGGCAGTTTGAGTTTACCCGCTCAAGGTTGACTCAGCCTTTCATCCTTCCGAGGTCGGTAAAATGAGGACCCAGCTTGTTGGAGGCAATATGCTGACTCTGTAAACTGCTTATTAAAGCACTGTGAAGCAGTATATACATTTGCTGTAAGTGCTATTGCTATTGTTAAGTCGTGTCTCACACCAAGGGGTGGTTTCTGTTTCTTAACCGAGGGAGCTAACGTTGTCCGAAGACATTTCCATGGTCATGTGGCCATCTTGACTATATGCACAGAATGATGTTACTACTTTACTACTTAGCAACTACTTAAGCACTCAGCATTCATCTGCAACACTGCCAGGAAAGCCCCATGGAACAGCAGTGTGACTAGTTTGAAGTGTATCATTATCACGATAGAGCTTTTGTCCCTTTAAGAAGTTTATTATAAAGCAATGTGGCAATCTTTTCTTATTGCAAAAAAGTTTGCCACAGGATTTGTTCACCCCCCTTGGCTGCCTTTTGCAAACCATCAAACAATGCAGCGTATTCAACATCTAAATCTGAATATATAACACCTGAAGTCAGTACATGTATATGCATGCTGGTACTAATATTGCAATTACAATTTTCCTAAGGAAAAATGCTTTCATAAAGTCAGTCAGTCAGTTTCTTTCATTTAAAAAAAATCAGAGCACAGAAAAACCACAGATGTACGTAAGTTTTCTCTATGTCCAAACTCACACAGTATTGTAATTTGGGTTTTTAAAAGCTTAATCACTACCACTTAGCTCTATTAAAGATAGCACAGGAATTATTTGGCTTTGATTTTTGTTGAGTTTCCCAGTTAACAGTATCTAATATTGCGAACATTGGAAAGAGGTTGAATACCAAATGGATGCTTTTCAGAATTTCAAAATGCATTTCACAATTCAAAAAGTGTGGACAAAATGTATAAATTAAAAATGTGTAGATAAAAATTATATCCTGGGGAAAGTATAGACAAAAATACCTTAAATCATGTCAATTTTTTATATAATTTTGTGCATGTTTTAGGCAAGTAGAAGGATAATTCCTTACAAATGTTGTCATAATGGGAAAATATGCACAATATGTTCAAAATGCATTTTGTCTACATTCATGCAGACTTTTTGAAATGAAATCTTAATGTAAAAATGGAACTGAAACCAATTTGTGGTGAGGAACATGAACAACTGTATAAAAGCTAAAATCAACATATTTGCTTGCACCTATCAGATTTCTAAGGTTCAGCTTGTTTTGCTTTATTGTAAACTTTATAATGTTCTACAAGGAAGACTTTGAATGGAGCCTTCTACTATATTATCATGTGAGAAAGGAATAAACCAAATTAGTTCAAAAAAAACATATATTTCAACAGAGTCCATTTGGATCAGAGAGGAATACAAACTCCAGAAAACAAAACAATCAAAACAAAACAGAATAGTTACATCCTTTAATAGGATACATATATCTTCCTTTCTCACTGTTGATCTATTTTTAAAAAAAAAATGAAGGCAGATAGTGAAACAGAACTAGAAAAAAGTATTTTTGAGATGATAAAATCATCTGGCATCTGCATGCCTGGTTTTATTTATTATTATTGTTTTGAGTTAATCCCATTTTCCTGTTTTTTTATTAGAGAGTTGCTTATTTTCCAGATGTTAATGTACTTATCTTTATTATCTTAGCTCACTTTTGACATACTTACTCTGCAGATCTGAAAAGAAGCAGAGGATACATTTAAAACCACTAAAAACAACGCAAGATTCTTCTACTCATTCTTACATCTAGTCCAGAAATTCAAATAATATAATGAAAAATTTGAAAATAGATAAAAAGGAAAGGATTTCAGGAATGTTCAGTCTTTACAGATATTTTTTTTTTACCATGCTCTTTTAAACTGTGAAGGAATACTTTCCTGGCTCGTGTAAGAGATGATAATGCATTACAAAGTACAGAATATCACTATCAAAATATCG
This sequence comes from Oxyrhabdium leporinum, assembly GCA_032468155.1. Classification (NCBI taxonomy): domain Eukaryota; kingdom Metazoa; phylum Chordata; class Lepidosauria; order Squamata; family Cyclocoridae; genus Oxyrhabdium; species Oxyrhabdium leporinum. The sequence goes on from JANHFL010001821.1 coordinate 73,581, forward strand.
ACAGGACTTTTGTAATGAGACAATACAATTCATTTTTTAAGCCCCATTTGTGGAAGAGCCCATCAAAAATGTGCTTCATTATTGTGTCAGAGTGCACCCAGTGTGACTAAGTGAGACAACCCAGGAGCAAATACAGCAGACAGGTTTGTATTTACATATAGTGGTTTTATCTCTACAAAGCATGCATACATACCAGTAGTTTGATAAAGGCCTTGAACAGACAGCAATCAAGAATCAATTTACACCACAGAAGCACACGTGGAGAGAGAGATACGCCCTCACAGGGTCTCTCATATATTACAGCCTCTTAAAATGGTAGCAGTCAAATAACCTTGCTGGCTCATTGCTACCATTGCATCATCATTACAACATTACAGTATTACAGCATTATAACATTACAGCAGCTGGTCAGCTATTAAATCATCATTTTCCCTGACAGATTGATCTGTGACAGGTTTATTTGATCCTTTCAAACACTGAACTTAAAATATAATCCAAGTGATAATTTCAGTATTTGGGTTTTTTTAACCACATTCCCATGCATTGGGCCATTGATTTCAATAGAGAAATATATATTTTGATGCAGGCTCATGGAGAAGAAAGTGTATGCTTCCTGGAAGCTCAAATAAACATTTTTGTGCCCCCTAGAGATTTTTCAAAATCTTTTAAAACATCCTGGTTGCCATATGTCAGTAAAAGTGATCAGCCAGTAAAAGAGGTCATCTGTCAACACTGTTAAACACAAATGAAATACTAACTTCTTAGCACAAGTTTTCTTTCAGGTTCTTCTAAGCTTTAGATCTATTTTTACCTCTTCATTGGCTTTAACTTACACTTCCCTAATCTGAGCAAAAAGATTTGAAGGGGGAATTGCCACACACATGACTGAGAAGTAGTGCTCAAAAAGTTTGCTCTTTTGTTCCAGCCTTGGTAAATACGTCTGTCAACAGAAAGGAAAATTTCAGCGACATTTTCAAGGGTGATGGGTGGAATGCTTGCATTTGCTGAGTTGTGAGATGGCCAATCACCCAGCATGCAAACTTCTCTCCTGACTCCTTGATGCCCACTATTCTCATAAATCCCAATGGGGAGGCATCATGATAACTTCCTACATGGAGTTTTCTCAGATTTGGAGGTGTGGACATCCAGAATGGTTACAGAGTGGTGGATAAAAGAAAAGTGACAGAAATGAACCATATGCAACATCAGCTGAAAGGTGTGACTGTGTATACAGCTGCTTTGGGTCCCTAAGAGCATGAACTGAAATGAGTTATGAAAGATAGAGGATGCAGAAATGAAGGGTCTCCAGCTGACTACCTCCATCACTCTGCCTCTAAGAAGTATCACACATTCATCACACTCAACAGTTTTCTCAGACAGGCAGGTCAAGTCATAAGCTAACATAAGTTGTTAGCTTACCTTAGCCAGTAGACAGATATGTTTGGGTGCCCCAGATCTGGAGGTACTCCACTGTTGATTCTCAATGGGTTTGACCATCCCATCCCATCTGAGACCCATGTATGGGAAGAGGTTCACTATTGCACAGCCAAAAAGTAGACCAGGCTGTAGGTTTGCAAGCTGACTGATTTACCTATTAACTAGTGAAGCTACACATTAGGCAGATCACAGGTAGATTGTGCTAAAGGGATTTAATCAATCAATCAATCAATCAGAATAGAGCTGGAAGGGACCTTGGAGGTCTTCTAGTCCAGCTCCCTGCTCAAGCAGGAAACCCTACACCAGTTCAGACAAGTGACTGTCCAGTCTCTTCTTAAAAACCTCCAATGATGAAACATCTACAGCTTCTGAAGACAAGCTGTTCCACTAGTTAATTGTCCTCACTGTTAGGACTTTTCTCCTTAATTCCAGATTGCATCTCTCCTTGATTAGTTTCCATCCATTGTTTCTTGTCCTGCCTGCAGGTGCTTTGGTGAATAAACTGACCACTTCTTCTTTGTGGCAGCCTCTCAAATACTGGAATACTGTTATCATGTCCCTCCTAGTCAGGGGACATTTAGGGGGTCAGTACAATCCATACAATATCACTCACCTGTGTTGGTCAACAAAAGATCAGACCAAGGGTAATCTCTGACTTCCTCAATCTCAGTTCCTCTACCAGAAGTTTGGGAATTAAGGGTTCTGCACAGGATTTTAGTTGTTCCTTGCACTTCATTTTTCTGGACAGAGAGTTCCGATGTCATTCCTAGGGTCTATTGCAGCCACTCTCCCAGTTTAGTGATCAGATCTTCAAATGCTTCTACCGTCACTGGGACCTAACTGTTTACTTTCTACTTTTTAATTTCATTTTTTCTAGTTTCTTGATACTTATGTTATGCACCATATCCATAGAACAAATGAATATCAATACAAGTAGTTCTTGACTTATGCCACAATTGGGACAGGAATTTCTACCACTATGTTCATAACATGCTATATCATTTGACTGCATCCTTTAGCGACAGCAATTCCAGCAGGGTGCCATCCTAACTCCACATGCATGGGTACTTAAGCAGGCAGCAGCAGGAATCCCAGTAAGAAGTGTGAAGGTGCTACAGGAGGTGTGAGGGAGATCCTGGGAGGGCCAGTGCAGGCTACACATGACTTGGGAGGTGCTGTTGCAGTATAGCGTGAGCTCAGGAAGGCCAAGGATATAATATGCTATGGTTCAGGGGTTTCTTGGCTCACTTCATCCCTAGAAGTGCAAGCTGCCCCAATCAATATGGCAACCAATGATTCTATGCACTATCTAGCCAATTCTCAATGCTATTGAAGATATGATAGGTTGCTTCCATTCCAATAACTTGAAATGTGCTCAACATTGATAGCTTTAGAGATGTTTCTAAACAAAGTAGAACTGCTCTTGACAATTTTGAAGGAAAGTACTTCAACCGCTGATTTAAAATTCATTGTTATTGCTATATGACCTGTGGCAACCCATGATGAGGTAGTGATTTTCACTCCTTGCTCTTAATATTGCCAAGTCAGCAGAAATGAAGATAATTTAACATGTTCTCCAAACTGTATCTAAATGTTTGGGGAATGAAAATGTTTGGGGAATGAAAATGGTGATGCTCATACACTCTGTCCAATTCACTCTTCACCTTTCTCCAATGGCACTCTAGGCATCTCTGTAGGGTTTCAAATTACAGTTTGTGTCAGGTCTTCAACAACTTGGATCAGATCCAGGGTGACCATAAACTCTTAGTGCCCCCAACTCTACACTCTAGGGCAGGAGTGTCAAACTCGATTTCATTGAGGGCTGCATTAGGGTTGTGTTTGACCTCGGGGGCCTGGGGTGGGTATGGCCATGGTGGGCATGGCCAGCTTGACATCACTCATGTTGGGAGGCCTGAATGCTCTGCCAGTGAAAACGGGCTCCCAATCAAGCTCCATTTGCAGCTGGGATGGCCTCCTGCTACCCTCTGCCAGCAAACATGGAGCTTGGGAGGGCCACGCATGACTCTTCTGACCTCCATTTTCACTGGCAGAGGTACCAAAGGCTGGTCCTTCACTGTTTCCAGGGCAGCCCTGCGGGCCAGATCTAAGCACCCTGCAGGCCAAAATTGACCTGAGGGCGTTGAGTTTGATACCCCTGCTCTTAGTGACAAGGCCAGGATGATGCTGCACAGCAGGGAGAGTAGCACTGAATCCAACTAATTTCTATACACAGCCAAAGAGTCTGACATCCAATTATCTGTAGAGCTATTGAAAGCCCTCAAGGCTTCCTGGATGATAAGCTTGCAGTTGGGGCCAGACATGAAACCCAGGTGATTATATCTCCAAGAAGGGAAACACCATTCCCTGAGCCAACTCAGGCCTTCTTTATATATACCAGTTTAGGTGCCTCATCCACAATTAATGTTAATCCACAATTAACGTAACACGTCTGTAACAGGAAGGAAGGAAGGAAGGAAGG
>JANHFL010001821.1:91199-105368 GCA_032468155.1 Oxyrhabdium leporinum
AAAAAGGTCATAAAATGAGGGCAAAAAATAATGACTCACTTAACAACAGAAATTTTGGGCTCAATTATGGTCATAAATTGGGGACTACCTGTATTCTTGTTAGTTACAATTATTAATATGCAACCTGTATAAATTCAAAGCATCTTGAATTCTGAAAAAGAAACAAGTACTGTAATTATAACAGAAAACTAAAACAGAAAGAGCAAAAACAAAATCTAGAGCAGCTTGTTACAGTATGAAACACTCCTCTTCACTGTTCAGTCAACTATGTCTCTCCATTCTCCACCAACACTTTGTATTCCCTGTTTATTTCTACCATTGTTGTATTCAATGGGCCAAGAGGAAACTTCTTTGTTTTTTATACTGTAAGTAGTGGAAATCACCAAGTACCAGCCTTTTCTTTTAACTGGAATGGAGCTATCTTAACTGCATATGCCATGGACTTTGCAAGCATAATGTTAGAAATACAGGGTTTATAAAAATGTGTTTTAAAATGTAAAACAGACTGACTTTAAACAATCCAATTGGAAAAGTAGTTGCAAAAAATGCTTCAAGAATCTTTCCTAGATGAAAAGTTGGAAGAGAAATAACTTAGAACAAAAGGGAAACGATTCTGTAACCCTGTTATAAAACCTCTTCTACTATTGCGTGATAAATTGGTAACATGGATGATATATAAATATTAAGTTCATGAATAAAAGTGAATGTGTCCAGACCCTTGAGGGGGGCAGGGATATTGACATAAGTAGAGATGCTTCCTACTGGTTTTTTCCCCCCCAAGTGGAACCAGAGGCAAGACTTTGACTTTCCAGAGGTTGCCAAATTACAGCTTCCAAAAATGTTGTTGTTTTGACCAATAATGAAGGCTACTGGGAGCCTATAGTTCAGCAATCCCTGAAGAACTATTGTTTCACCTTTCTGGCGATAATCAATATGCGTTGTTATACTTTAAATGTTAAAGTTTAGACCAAATTAAAATTGAACTCATATAACTATTTCCAGGGAGTAAGCCACAGTGAATTAAGTAGAACTGCATTCTGAATATACATGCATAGAAGTTCAGAATATTTAGTAAACGTAAGAAGTAGAGACCATCAATTTAAACAGAGAACAAATAAGAAAGAACAATTTCTTAGGGAAGAGAGAAAATAGAGAAGCCATGCTGGATCAGTCCATAGTTTCTGTAAATTTTACATCTGTATGGTCTTCTTAGTGAATTCTGAACTGAACATTTAGTTAATATAGTATTATTATTTTTTTCATATGATACAAGAAAAATAAGCGTCAGGGAGATGAGAAAATAAGAGAAAAAGCTTTGAGTGAAAGTAGCAAAGAAGAATAGAGTATTCAGTGAACTTCTTGAAGTAAGTAACATGTAGAACAGTAAGAGACCTCAGTGCAGTTATTAAGCAAATAAATATTAGTACTGCTAGAATGACAGCCTTGCAATCAAATATGTTTTTAAAGTTAGGATTACAGTGTGATATGAAGTTCTTTGAGAAGGCAAAGCCCATTCTTCTAGAAGGGTTATCTGCATAATAAGCACACACCACACCCTTGAAGTGGCACTTCTCTTCCCGCGCCATTTGCTGTCACTACAAGAAGCTGAATTCTTTTAATTGCTGTCAGGTAAAATTATATCACCAATCCTAAATAAGTACTCTGGTACTACCAAGCTCAATTGTTCACAATCCATTTGATTTGTAAAGTAATAACTGAAGAAATGAAGCCTTTAAATTCATGACACTAAAGTGTCCTCATTGGCCCTAAGAATCCATGATTAATAAACCAGAATGATGAATAGGAAAAGGAAAAAAAAGCACATTGAGACAAAAACTAGCAACAGAGAGTGTGACTGAATGATACTAAAGCCTTTTCTGAAAGATGTTGCCAAAGAGGTATTTTTGTTCAGTTTTTACCTTTCTTTCGAGGATGGGTTTTCAATGTACTTTTGGAGAAAGTTTTCAAGCATTAAGGAATTCTTCTGCTTTGACTTTTCCATCAACATGATTTTGCAGAGATTTTTAGAATATGCTATACAGGGCACATGCAGTTCAAATGAAAGATCACTGTGCATCTCATGTATATCATATATTTCCAACATTTTTACCATCCCATGAGCAATATCCTCTGGACGATTTCCAAGTACTTAATATCATACAGTGTCATCACTGCAGCCAAACAGAAAGTGTTATGATAAAAGGTATATCTCAAATGCATATGTAAGCTGCACTGAATAGCAAATAAGATGTTTCCCTGCATGCCCACCCACATATGAACTGCTTAAAGTTCCCTTTATAGTGTAGGAAGTTAAAAACCATCCCTCTCCTAGAAAAATGAAGTATTTTAGGAAATATTAAAAAGGCGGAATATTTTCCCTAAAAGAAAAATAGAAACTCAGAGAGGCAGAAACTCAGGCTCCCCACCTTTGTTAATGGGCCATTAAGGCCTGAGCCAGTCTATTCTACATAAGAAAGATCTACCTCCTTCAGGCAGAGCCATGTAATTGCCCTTCATTGCATCACCCAGCAATATTCAACCAAGCTACCCCTGCATGGCCCCATGGGAGTCTGACAACTAATCAGGATATTGTTCCTGTGTCCCAGGAAGTTCAAAGCCAGAGGGGGTATAAAACCAAGGGATTCTCAGCATCTCTCCCCTTTTCTGCCAGGACCTCAAACCATGTCCACCATTAAACCACCTTTCTAAACAGCCTCCATGTTTCCAGTTTCTTTTCCCCCACTTGGAACAGAACCCAGATGGACATTTCTTCCAACACCTTAATGTAGGAGCCACCATAAAAAAAGACCTGTTGCCTGGTTCAGCCCCCCTGAATTATCTTGCCATCCAAATATTTTTCTTGGCATGTATTTAATACAGTTGAATTTCATTTTTCCCATTGTTAAAGACTGACATTTTCTTGGATATTATTATAGATCTTTGTTGCTGTCACTTAAACTGGTTTTTATGACTTTGAAAATAGAGGTGTGTTTTTAAAAAAAAAGTTATTTGAAAATATTATATCAAATTCAGTGAGACATTTCAATGCAAATATATTGAAAATAGGAACACTGAGAGGAAATGGAAGTTTACTTCTCTTCTGGGAGTTTACTTGAAGATACAGATTCTTTGCTTCTTTCTAGCATCTTTAAATTTTAGATGCTCTCCTTCTTCTTGGCTGAAACAGCCGTTCAGAAAATGCTCAATTCCTTTATTAATCTGTTCAATCCTGGTGTAAGCCCTAGATACAGATTAACTAGCAAAAGAATTTCCCCATCTTGAGATAAAGCAATGTGCAGAGTTAATAGTGCTAAAGACTAAAGAAATGTAGTTTTAGAGAGAAAATATGTCCTTTTTTTGGCACCATCAGGCAATGTTCAGCCTATTAATTTATAAGACAGTAAACAGTTGTTGAGTTTTGCTCTCAAGGATTTTCACAACATGCCAGGATCCATCCCTATTTATCTGCAGTGTAAGCAAAATAAACAATAAAGTTCCAGGAGAGAAATGCCAGTAACAGTATTTATTTGGTGTCATCTTTTATGCTTAAGTAGTTCTATGGCTCCCTTGTGAAACTGCAATCTTTTATGAAGCAACAGATTGCATTCCTGGTTGTGGAATCACACTTAATAGTTTCTTCAAAGCCATTTGAAAAAAGCTGTAAAATCTGACCATTAATATCCCTTTCATTTCCTTCATTAATGCAAACTTTTAAAAAAGTTTTTATGCTTTCACTGAACAGAGAATTTTTCAGTGCTATGAACGCACACTTAGAAGCATTTTGTCTCAAATAAAGCCTTGTAAAAATGCCTGATTTATTCAATCACTGACAATAACATTACCCGTAGTTATGCAGCCTTAGCATGGCCTTTGACACTAAATCACTGACGTAGAGGCCAGAGACAGATTGACTGCACTCTAGTGTCTAGTTATATATAATTAAACTTCATTACTCTGAATACATCTTGCAGAAATCCTATAGGTATCCATTCTGAAGTATGGCTCACCGAGCTCAATGGGTTTAAATGGCAGAAGTGGATATCCAATTGCAAGCAAAAGAGTAAACAAGAAATTCTTATGGGTTAACATTCTTTATGCAGAATCCTTATACTTGAAAAATTGTAGATAATGTTACTTATTATATTATTTATTAATCAAATTTGCAATGTAAAATAACCTAGTTTTATTTATTCAGCATAATGCTCCGTTGTGATCCAGATAATTGATAGCCTTTTTGTGTTCACCTACTGGCTTTCTATACAAACAATAATCTGTGAAGTTATGTGATATGATGCTCGATATGAGAGTAATTCATGCAGTCATTAGCCACTGGACCATTACAGTATTAGAGACACAAAAAGTAGAAGAATAAATGTATCACTAGCATCTCCAACTAGATGTGGAGACATCCTGGATTGATTGTGTGACTGATGAAAATCTACACTGAGTGGTTTAAGTTAGCCAGACAAAAGTATTCTTCTAAAATAGACTTTATCAGTGATGCATTAATTTAAAAAAATAATGCAGGTCAGTTCCTGGGAATCTCTGGAAACATTTCCTTCTGAAATCCTATGGAGCCTTAGAAAGTCAAATCAGAATAGGCTATGCTATAATTTAATACAAAGCAGCTTTCTATCTTCTATTATTAACAGTTTCTCACATTAGACATCTGAAATGCTGCCTTTCTATATCTTCCTATACTAACTGATGCTGTTGTGGGAAAATGCAAATTTCCAGATATTGGGGAAGATTTAATGAAGACTCATAATGGCTTCCTTTTTCCCATATCCCTATCTTCAACCTTTTTGTAAGCAATTTTATTTAACATCATACATTAAATGTTACTTTTACTAATATGTGTACTCTTCCCTCATATTTGCGATTCTGTATGCTTCTTCCTAATTAAAAACTAATAAAATTTGGGAAAAGTCAAATATTGCAGATTATTTTAATTTAATTTAAGAACTGGATTTAGATAGTGTAAGATTGCATGGACATGTAAACTAAATGAATTTCTCTTCCATCTTTTGTTGAATTTACAAAGAATGCCATGTGTTCACTGAGTAACAGAAGATCTGGAAGGAATTGGCTGTTGCTATCTGTGCCAGACAGCATTGTGGTCAAAAGTAACATTTAAACCACTTGATTTAAGATGGCTTTCAATCTTTTAAGGTAGGAAATTTCAAAACTTTCCTAACGTAGTCTATGCTGTTAGTAAATTGTTTCAGAAATTTGTTTTAATGCCGAGTTATTGGCTGCCTTTCCAAACTACAAAATCAGGAAAAGTGGGGTGAGTAAGATTTGTAGGTTGTTATAGGCATCTATGTTTCAGGAAGAAAATGGGCAGACCATATTCTCCAATGACATTCATGAAAGCTAGTGGAATTTCATGTCAAAACAGGCAAGATGGTGGTCACAGCATACGGTTCAAACTCTGCCCTTTTTGCACATTAGAACATCTGTCTGAGATGAGCCTCAGACCACTGTGTCATTTATATACACTCACTCTTTTCAGTTGCCCACTTACATTGAAGCACCCAGCCAAATGTGAAGATCTTTCCAGTAAGAGCTTGGAAAGCTAAACAAGGTTACTTTGAGTAAGAATCTGATGATGGATCACCAAGAAATTCAAAAGGTATGAGACTGAGAAATGATTTTTTTTTAAAAGGTGTTAGCAAACCACTTCTGCATTGTTGCCCCAAAACCCTTCATAGATATGACCATGCAGTTTTGAGATGTTTAACTTGACTTAGAGAGTCTTGACTTTACCTGTCACTTTCAGGTTAAAGGATGATATACCAAATATGCTGCTGAAGAGCCCATTGAGGTAAGGATACCACTTGCCAGTGATACAGCTACTGTATATTATATACCATTCTTTCAAATAATTGTGGGACAATCTACACAAGTTGTCTTCATTTAACAGCCACGGTTAGGGTCAGGAACTTGGTTGTTAAGTCAAGTAGTCTCTAATGGAAACTGTGACCATGCTTGTGATCTTATTTCAGCTTTCCTTTGCTTTACAGTACTACGAAGATCATAGATGTGAGGATTGTTTGCAAAGTTACTTTTTCATCGCCGCTGTAACTGTGAATGGTCACTGTACAGGGATCACCTGCATAACTCATTGAAATAATAGTTTTAGCATCTCAATTTCTGGATTCTTTTGATGAATATGGAACACTTTTTGACATTCTTTCTTTGTATTTCCCCCCCTCCTTATTCTGTTATGATTTCAGGATTCAAGCATCCCTGTTTGAGTTGGAATGGAATAACTGATTCTCTGCTTTAAAATCCTCTGTTGTTTCCACATGTTTCAAGTCTTGGATTTCAGAAGTGAGCGTGTTCTGAAAATTATGAAATTAAGAGGAAGAAAAGACCTAAAGTCAATGCTTTATTACACAAAATAATAATAATAAAAGCTCTGGGATAGCTGGCAGTTCCTAATTAAACAGCTAGAGAAAGTGTGAAAGCAAAGATTTATACCGGCTGACCTATTACTAAAAATTGTTGCCTATGGCAGAGATAGGCTATTATTGCACATATTTGAGGCTCAGAAAAATAACACACAGGGACACTTATTCACCCAGTTTGAAAGAATAGATAGAACTAGAGCCTTATTAAAAGAAAAAAATCCTAAAATATAAAACAGATGTACAGTTTGTGGAATAAAAATGAAAGCTTCTTGAAATCTAAGTCTTCAGCGGGTATCCTACGGTGTTCCATTTTTCTTCCTTTTTTTCAAGCAGAAAGAGATATGACAACAAACATCTTCCAGAAATGTTTCTGCACTAACAGTCTTCAGCCAGGGACAGAGTAACCAATAGGATACTTTGGATTCCATCAAGGTGAGGAAAGACACATCCCTTCCTTGGTTATTTTATCTCAAACATTCTTCCAGCAAGTATAGGAAACTATGCTTACTGATTCATAGTAATGCAGTGAGAGTATTGTGCCATGTCCTATGCCACCAATTTACAACAAAAGTCAACTTTATTTTACCACCTTTCTGGGAGAGTATTGAGACTTAAACCAGCCTGCTTTTAGTCCCATCAGAGGATTGCTGATAAAGTAGTCACACTGATGGACAGAATTGCAGCCATCTCTATAAGAGCTCCATAAACATATATAAACCTGCTTTGTGGTTTCTAGTATCCAGTGATCCTTAGGTCACTATCCCTGTGACCAGACAATTGCAATCTTACAATGAAATTGTAACACAATCAATGTTATTACATTATAAACTATTTTGAATCAAGGTCCTCCATTAAGTAATAAAGCAAATTGAAAATATTCTAAAAGTGCCTAGAATTTCAGTGACTCAGGGAATGGAACGGAAAGGGAAAATGAATGAATATAGGAAAGATTATTTTAGATGCCAGGTGACATAGAAACAAACTTAATTACATGGGTCATAAATAAAACAATTGTGTGTCCTTGTCAGTTCCATGCAGCAAAATCCAGAAAGAATGTTGTGGTTCACCAACTATCAGCAACTATCTTATCTCATGAAATTTATAGTCTTGGGAAGACTGATATTTATGTTTATAATAAAATGGAAATAAAATGGGATGGGGAGTGGTTGAAAAATATACTTGCTTTGGAAAAGGCCAGACATGAAACATTCAAAATATTTGACATGGAATTTTTAGATAGTGTAACATATCAGACAATCTCAATCTGTGTTGAGGCCATGAAATTAACAGATGAATTTCATTCAGTTCTGCCATTTTTCCCCTCTCCATTCAGTCTGTTCGAATACTTCTTTCATATAGTGCCATCTTGAGGTCCATCAAAGAACATCATGGGGAATTGAAATCTTCACCATTTGGTTTCATCAAATTTTGATGGTATATTCCCCTCTCTATCTATAAATTGCAGGGATTTTTCTAAGTACTCATCAGGAGTTAACTTCTCCATTTGTGCAGGGAATGTCCAGATTATCCAATATAAAACTGACATATGATGGATTATATGACATAGAAAAATGAGCTAGTGGATTATTGAATCTTCTAATGGTGTGGTCAGGCTAGATATATGGGGCAAATTTAATGCCTAATTTTTTATTTAGAATTTACTTCTGAATCCAGATCATTTCTGTTACTGCTAGCTGATTGTTCTTCAAATCAAATCAAAATTTATAATGTTCATAAATCAACAAATAATACTTGGCCTTTAAAATTAAAAGAATTGTAAATCAGTAATTCTACACAATTAATGCAGAGAATACGTAGATTATAATGTGAGAGTTGTAGGAGACAAGTGGCATTTTCTAGGTTGCTTTTCTGAGTTCATCTTATACCTGAGGAACTCTATGATTCTACTTTTGACTTTCTTTGATGGTTATTCCTGATTAAAATCTTTCATTTATGTGATATCCGTTGGTAGAAGATAGAAGCATATAATTGTGTACAATGGACAATTGATGTCTTACATGAAGTAGGAGTTGTCAGTCCTGAAGCCATTTTGAGCCGAAACCATTTTGGGAGCATCTTCAGGGCTGCCACAGCCAGGCCGGTTGGAGCTGTGAGAACTAAAGGGGGGAGATAGAGATAGCTAGGGATGTGTAGCCAAAACAACATTCTTTCCAGTGCGAGCCAAGGACACTCTACCAGGTGTTGGCGAGGCATGGACCAAAGCCAGCCAGGATGGTAGCTGTGACCTGATTGGACCATGTGACAGATGTGTGATCTGGGGGGGGAAAGAACTTTGGGGTTTGATTTGGGTGGGGAAAACCTTGGGTCCTTCAGAGTCGGGTTTTCCCCAGAAGTGCCAATATGACATGCCTAATAAATCTATACTTTGAGGAACATGGAGTTTTGATTCCATTGGGTGTGTTAACTGGAACCCTGACAGGAGTTATACGTCCATTGCCCTATTTCAAAATAGTATCCAGAAACTTACTGTGGATTGGCCTAGGCCTTCTTTGAATATTTGAATATAACAGATTAAATATTTGTTACCAGCTAAGTGTGTGTGTGTGTGTGTGTGTGTGTAATTATATAAAAGCACATTAAATCCTATATTTAATAAAAGAGAAATTCATGTAGCCAACATGATAATTGTGTTAGCCTGTGGTAGGCAAGCTGGTTTTGTTGCACCTTGAAATTAAGAAATTTATTATCATATAAGTTCTTGTGGTTCACAGTTATACAATGTGTCTGTGATAAATGAAAGCTTACAAGGTGCCACAAAATTTTAATCATTGCCAAATTACTTTAATTTGCTTAGAAAAATCCATGCAAAAGCTTGGGAGATAGTAGTTACCCTTTTTTTAACTTATTAAAGAAAAGTTGACAGAATCAAGAGTTGATTTTTCTGCTTGCTTGCTTTATTAACACTGATGGAACTCTGAGTCTGCAAGAATTACAATATATACACACAGTTCAAAGAACCAAGTGACAATGCAAGATCACAGGCATAATTAATCAACCAATAACAATAATAGCCAGTACTCTATACTGCTCCCTACTGAGATACAAACCATATTATATTTGCAGGCATTATGATGGTTTTCTCATGTGCGTAAAAGGTCAACATAAATAAAAATCATCCTTGAGTCCTCTGGTACCAGTAACTATAGAATAACTATGTGACACAGCTATGTGTTCCCTTCAGTCCTAGACACTACTTATGGTAATTCAGAAACTGCACTTGAGTCCCCAAACATATAAAAAGCAATATCTCTTTAGCTGCTGTTTTAATTCAGTATGAAACGATTGCTCAGCATTTTTCATGTTTCTCTCTCAACAACTTCTTAAATTAAGTTTAAGTAGATACAGTTGGGAATGAAAAATACAACCAAAATATAATATTGTTGGTATCTGATTTATTGAGAAAGGTATTTAATTTTTGCATTTAATATATGCACATTGTAAAAAAAATTAAGCTTTTGATTCAAGACCTTAAATATGGACAAACTTTCTGTCAACTTTTTTGTAGCTGAATGATATAGTATTGATGTTATATCTTTGATTCTATTGTGATCAGGAATGTCCAAAAGTTTTCAGCTACAAATTGTAGTCCATTGTCATTCACTAGTTGTTCTGAAACACTTCTTCTCACAAAAAGTTCTCTCACCAGTGAGCAAGGATATTGTTGAAAATATTGGAAACACCTCTGGCCACTTTGAACATGTATCTATCATAACGAAAAAGGTTGTGTCAATAAATGTCCCAACAATGTCTATAAAAATTATTTGCCATGGTAAAGCAAGCAATTCCCCCAGGTGGAGATATACTTTTTTGGTCTTCTGAACATGTGGGCAACCTGAGCCTTATTGCATGGTGTTTGATTTGTGGATGCCAAGACACCAAGCAATATAGCAAGCTGGTGTCTTCATCTTTACTAGTCCAATATGCTCAGCATGTAGTTCTTCAGTTCACAATTGGATATCATGGTGACTCTTAATTCCCACATAATACAACCATTGCCCAAAATATGTTCGTTATAGCACTGACAAAGTTCTATGATTGTTATTATATATTTCAGCCATTCTGGGTTAAACTTGAGACAATGATGGGTCTCTTTGAATCTCTGCAGCTGTGGTAGGGAGATTCTTGACCTGTGGGAAAGAAATCATGTATCTATGCTGTTCAAGGAACAAAATCTGAGGCCTCATTTGAGCAGCTGCTATACGCAGAACCATTTTTTGAGGTCCAAAGATTGACAGTAGTGGCTGATGATCCTTCTGTTGCAAGTATTTGTTGAAATGCTTAAACTCAAACCAAACTCAGCACTTTCCTGTCTATTCATGCATATTTTTCTCTGCAGCTGTGAGTGAGTATGATGCAAAAATTTATTGGGCATTCATTGCTGTCTGACTGGACATGTGACATAAACACACTGATGCTAATTATGAGCCATCACAAACTATTTTCCCTGGGAAGTGTGGGTGAATAGCATAACTGATGCCACCCTTTTATTTTCTTTGTTTCTGAAAAAGCTTGTTGACATGGTTTTGCCTACTGCCATGTCATCCCTGACTTGTACCGGTAGTAAGATTTTGGTTAATTTTGGCTAATTTAGGTAAGAATCAGTTACATTAGTTAGCAAAATCTAAACAGGATCCTGGCTATAACATATTTTGTGGACTTAAGGCATTTATGGCTGCTGGAATTTTCTCTGCACTCTTGTAAAGCCTTGTAGATTAAGGAGGGAGATTCTGATGTATCTAGGCTTAAAGACTTTACATTTGTTATAGTGTGTTCTTGTGAACCTTGCAAGGTAGTCCAGAAATGAAGCATACCCAAGAGTACTAACTCTTTCCTTATTCTCAAGCTATTTTGCAAGCCTGAAAGTACAGTACATCTCCTGCCACCCTCATCTTTATAATCCAAGAAACTAGGAATAGTCCATTCTGAAATTTTTGGCGTGCCCCATTCCTTCTATGGTCTCATCTGACTCTTACCTGACCATTGCCTAGTCTGCCTTCTGTCTAACAAAGTCATTCCCATGCACCATTACAGTTCTGGGGCCATATCCCTCCATTCCTTGTTTTGGCAAACATATCTCTTTTTTTTCTTGTGATAATAATATCTAAGTAACAATGGATACCTGTATAATCTCATTCCACTTGTTCCCTGATTATTTACTAAAACATGCTACAGATGCTACTAAAAGAGTTTCTTATGCCAGTATAACCTTTGTGTGTATTTATGGTGAGAACTAGAATTTCCTACTTATTTCTGTCTATAAATAAGTCTCTTCTAAGTCTATTTTGCTGAAATGATGTCACCCTGCAAATATGTCCTTGATTCTAGGCAAGGGTATTACTCGGTTTATAATACCAGAGTAATCATAATTCTAATATGGACCTGTCAGTTTCTTTCTTTATAGCTTCTGGAACCACAGATGTGGCTTTCAACTCTTGAAAAATTATCTTCAGCTTCTATATTTTTGCATGTGGCATATGGAACTACACATGCTTGATGAAACCTGGATGTGTCACTTTCCTGTAATGTTACTTTGTCTTTAATTTGCTCGTGTGTACTAATGTCATCTTTGAACACAACTGCATCATTATTCCATATCCTTCAGCTTCTGCTGAGCGGACTTCAAGGCAGGAAGTATAGTGTGCAAGCTGTTGATGGAACTCCAGCCAAGTGGAACTCAGAGCTTATACAACATTTCCATCCAACACACGTTGCTGGACTTTTTATTTTACAGTTACAGTTATCCCTCTAATGGGAATCTAATAGGAATTATTTTTTTCAGTATAATTTTTAAATTGTATCTCTGATTTAGCATCTCTGAAAATGCCGCTCAATATCACAGTGATATAATTTATAAAACAAAACACTGTCCAGTTGCACTGAAACAGCTTTGCTATTATCTTCTGGTATAAGTCATATTTAATCAGTGAAATGACTTGCCTCCAGAAATTGTGGGTGCTCCAACCCTGGAGGTTTTTAAGAAGAGACTGGACAATTTATATGAAATGATATATGGGTTTCCTGTTTGAACAGTGGGTTGGAATAGAAGACCTCCAAGGTCCCTTCCAACTCTGTTATTTTGTTAAGCTAAAGAAGAAGAGGAAAGACAGGTAATATGGTATGATCTTGAACATAAACACAATTTCAAGGAGAAATTTACAAATCCTTAAAATCCTGAGCCTCACTGAGAGCGAAGCAGAAGAATTATAGAAATAAGTTAAAGTTTCTAAGAATGAATATGAAAAGAAACTGTCAAAAATGAATTATAAAGTAAAGAATAACAAAGTTGGAAGGGACCATGAAGGTCTTCTAGTCCAATCCCCAGCTCAGGTAGGAAACGCTATACCATTTCAGACAAATAGTTGTCCAGTCTCTTATTTAAAAAGAGATGAAGAAACAGAAGAAAGCAAATTAAATGTTTCTACTATTTGTTTCCATTACAACTTCAGTTATATACGCAGAATTCTTTATTATCACAATTCCTTACCTGATTTTATGTGTACAGTTTACAGAAATATGAATCGTCATTGAAACGTAATATTAGTAGCTTCTTAATATAGCAAGTAGGCTGAACAGTTATTATTATTTTAGATTCCTATTGGTTCTATATGGATGTTAGATGTAGCTGTTAGTTCAGTGCTGAAAGTCATATCAATGTTTCTTTTTTGCATGTCTTTCTAAAATCCAAAATTTAGAAAGATACCATATATCTTTCTCAAATCCAAAATTTACATGAGAGTTTTTAATCCGTTTTAAAATTTCTTTATCCTTATGTTTTTCTTCAAAACAGACATACTGTACGTACCATCTATCTACTGTAAAAACAGTAGGTCAAATCAGTTGATTGGTAATAGATTTCTATACTTGCAATATTTCTTTAAAGTTATATAATAATTTTGCAACTATAGAGTTAGAAGGTTATAAATTGTGGACCTGCTTTGCAAGGAGGGAAATCATTATTATTGCTGAATAATTATCAATATTTATGTATGCATTCTGTTTTATACACTTCTTTTTTATCTTTGTTGTTGTTATGTATTCTTTTTTTCCTTTTTTTGTTTTGTATTTTAATATTGTAAATAATTAAAAAAAATATTAGAGAAAAAACAGACATATGGCCTAATTCTTTCTGCAGAAAATATCAAAAGTTTCTCTCCCAAACAGTGGACAAAATACAATATCTCAGTATCTTAGCACTGTAAAAGAAATCTATTGCATCCCTTTAAAAAATTCTTGAAATACCATGATCTGCCAAAGTACACAATATCAGTGGCTTTCCAAAGTTTGGCTAGAAGTAACTGACCAAACCAGCTTATAATAGCAAACTTTTGTAATAATAATAATTATAAGAAAGCTAGTACCAATAGTAATAAGACACCTTGGATGCAATCCCAAAACAATTAGAGCATCATTTGAACATCATTGGCATTGACAAATTCACCATTAGTCAATTGCAAAAGGCAGCTTTACTTGGAACAGGCATCTGCCTATCTGAGGTCCATAGGAAAAAAATAGGCAGACAAAAATGATAAATCCAGTCTGAACATCTAGCCGACTATGTGATGAACCATAATGTATCTTTGGGATACAGTAGTTTTATAAAAATAAACGTTAGGGCAATGTTATTCATAGATAAAGCTTATACATACCATAGGAGTATGAGAAAGAAAGAAAGAAAGAAAGAAAGAAAGAAAGAAAGAAAGAAAGAAAGAAAGAGAGAGAGAGAGAGAGAGAG
>JANHFL010001821.1:118338-139504 GCA_032468155.1 Oxyrhabdium leporinum
TATTTTTTAAAAATCTAGGCAATTTTCTCCTGGTTATGTACTTGACCCATTTTACAGAAGCCACTGCCCACTGGACTGTGTTTTTTTTCTTTTTCAAGTTGAAATATAACTATCTTTTCTCACTGAATAAGTATTAAATTTGGTGGTGTATGTTAAAATGCTATTAATCACATATAAATAGCAGAGCTAGATTCCTTCCAGATGAGCAAACACTGTGGTGGGAATCCCAGCAGTGAAGATCTCCCCTGCTAATCTCATTCAGCATTTTTCTTTCTTTGCAGGAACTCATCTTTCTCATCATATATATGTAAAAGTTCATATGTTTCCATAGACTCATTGCCAAAAGAACTGTGAAAGAGGAGAACTTGGAATCTCTCTCTCCCTTTGTCCTGGTCTGCATCAAGCTGCCTTGCTTTCCTTTTGCTTACTTTAAAAGAACAGAACCTTACCAAGATCTGTATCCATCTGCATTCCCTCCTTTCCTGCCTATTTCAAGAACATTTTTTGTTCACAAGGGATGAGTTTGCTTAGCCAGTGAAGGCTTTGCCGTCTCTTGTATAACAGAAAAAACATAAAGTGTTCAGAAGCACTATTGTCTGGAAGGATTCACAGATTTTGCAAAGTTCTGTATCTTTCAGTTCAAATGTAGCCGAGGGTGGGAGAGACATAGTGACCTACTCTGTGACATTTAGACCTATGTTTGGATGGAAGATGGTCTTCTCTTCTCTTCAATTCAGTACAAGTTCATTTTACAATAATCATAACAAGAATGAGAAAGAGATTTGGACTCGTCCATCAGTGGATAGCACCTGGTGGAGAACTTTATGCATAATGACAATCAGGGTCACAGTTTTAAACACTATGGCAAGAGGTCTATTTAAAATAAAAAGAACTAAGCAAGGGTTAAAGATGTGAATCACATCACATTCAATCTGACCATCGTTCACATGACCAAATGAATGTGGACAAGTGTCAAATAGCACCAGCAATAGCACTTAGACTTATATTCCGCTTCACAGTGCTTTACAGCCCTCTCTAAGTGGTTCACAGAGTCAGCATATGGCCCCTAACAATCTGGATCCTCATTTTACTCACCTCAGAAGGATGGAAGCCTGCATTAACCTTGAGCCAGTCAGAATCAAAAGATTTGAACCCCTGGCAACGTGAGCAGAGTTAGCCTGCAATACTGCATTCTATCCACTGTGCCACTGCAGCTCTTTAGCATTATTAATTATGTCTTTATTTTATTTTTATTTTTTTAAAAAAACACACTTTTTAACATTTTTCATTTCAGCTTCTTTAGGAATAATAACTGAACACTTGAAAGAATTATTGTTGGTTCTATTATTTCAAGTGTACAAAGTATTTCATAGTTTCACATACGTTATACTCTATCTGGCAAACCTATAAATCACTATTATTAGCCTCCATATTGCCATTGTGGAGAATAATAATTATTACGGAAAATAATTTGCTTTAGATATTTTTCAAAAAATATAGAGTATAGAGAGTGTAGGGGAATGGATAGGGTCATAGATTTCTACAGGTGAGGCAAGGGAAGCAAATAATATTATATATGTCATGATATCATGCAAATTATGCAATTTATACTGTATATTATTTGCATCATGGCATCATGATATGATCTAATTTATATTATTCATATGATGACACATACGTAGTTTCTACCAGACTTTCATAATCACAGGCACCCAACAAGGGGGTCGGGGCACAGAAATAACTACTTGCCTATTATCAGACAAATGATATGATTGAAGTATTTGTGTCAGACTGATGGTGTTACATAATTGGGCCATGACAGGGTGCATCTTCATCATTTTGGTTATGACATTATGGTTTGTTATAGATGTCACAGCTGTCTTTCTCTGTTCTGTCATCTCCCCAGTAATTCTACAGCCTCTTATACAGCTTCTTGGCTTCCTATTCTTAAATCCCAATGAAGACCCCATTCGGGAACACTTCCTATAGGGCATTTCTAGCAATAGTACTTTTATGACTAGGAAGACTTGTTCTTGAGAAATTGTTGGACACCTATTTTTTTTACTCTTGAGAAATTCAGGGAAGTTGTCCACCCAATATCTCTGTCCACAAATGTGATGGAGAAGTTTGAAAGACTTTCTGTACCAAATTGCAGCACAAATTATTGCTGTGGGACCAATAGTGTATTCATGATAGAGGTGAGATAAAAGCCATGGATTTCCTTAAACGTTGTAGAGCTATCCTTCTCTTAGTTCTGCAATGTTTTCATTCTCAGCTGTATCTTGGCTAGACTGTCAAATTATTCTATTTTTACTCTCTGTAGCAGAAAATCTTCAAGGGGACACTTGATGTGAGATTGCTCTGCTATAGTACATTTGAAAATGATGACATCAGGGGAATTAAATTTTCCCACCATCCAACTTCCTGTCATTCAGTCACATATAAGTCTCTTCTCTTAAAGATGAGAAGACAGACATTTAGGAAAGGAAAAAGTCTTGTAGATGTGTTAAAAAACAAAAAAACAACAACAACCCCTGGGCATTTTTTTTGCAGGTAGGCTAATATATAGAATGATGACCAAGCAGTGAAACATTGAGCTGTGCTATGTACGCTACTTGGAATTATTGTTATATTATTAACCTGAACACCAACTTTTCTTTTCTTTTTAGTTTCAGAACTCTACAGCCACTTTAAACAAACAATATTGTTTTATATTTCCTCTACGTTTTTATTTAGCAACTTGATTGTAGACTCACAATACTTAATTACTTGTGAGAGTATAAGCAAAAAAGATTATTTAGTGCAGCCAATAGACCAGGAACATCAATAATAGAGTAACTGAAAAGTGAAATCTACATTCTTTTTTCATTAGCATTACATTTCTACCCTGTAAAAATACACCCGCTTGCAAATTTGTAATAAAACTATATATAAAAAATAGGATGGCAGATTTAATAGGCGTATTTGCCTATGCCATCGAACTAGCCAGGTATGATCTGTTGTACTCCAAATATTCTAGGTCTTAACAGAGTAAAATTATACTGCATGTTAGGGGATGTTGCTTCTGGGAGAAGATAGTCCTGAATTTAGGAAGCCTCAGGTATGGTCTGGAGATGGGAGAAAAGATGAAAAAGGAGGATGCAACTTTAAAAAAATATTTAGTAAGGCATCCTTGAGTCAAAGGTCATGCAGATGTAGCAATAACTTCATCTTCACATTCTTTCTCTCCATCACTAATGGAACAGAAATTTCTTGGTCTCCTACTTAACTGAAGAACTGAAAACTTTGTCCATCTTTTCCAAATTGTAAAAAATCACATTCCAAAAAGACAGGTTTTAAGTCTAAGTATTGACATATGGTGTGTGTGTGTGTGTGTGTGTGTGTATTTGAGTGTGCATATGTATATTTATAAACATGACATTTAGACAATGGGGCAGAGGATAGGCATATCACACATTTAAAAGAATAGCAATAAGAAATATTTTTAAAATAGATATCAGCCTACAATCATGTCCTCAGAGACAAAACAAAACTAAAAGAAGACTGAAAATGCATGCAAAAATAAATCATTAAAACATATTTGTTTTCAAAAATAACTCCATGTCCATTTATGAACACCTTGTAACTTATGAAATGTATGAGATATTCTCTAGACTCTACAGATTAATAACATTGCTCTTGTTTCTATGGAAAGTGCTTATATAATGTTCAGCTATTTTTGATATCCAACTCATATCTTTTTACAGCTTCTGGGACATAAATTTCCTCAACTTCTTTTCTCTGAGGTCAGCAACAGAAAGAGAATCCATATCTGTTCATCTTTTTGGTATCTCTTCATACCCAGATATTTGCAAAGTCATCCAGATATCCTGAAATCCAGTCTCATAAAACCTCAATAAGAGAATGCATTGAATTCAACCAAAGCCCAAATGGGCACTATTTGGAACAAGCCATTTCTCTGAAATACAGGAGAGGAGGAAATCCTGGAGTCAGTAACCCACAAATCCATCTTCATATCAAAGTGGCTCTTGAAATCAAGGTGCTTTTGTTTGGCCCAATCCTAGTTTTTGGACTTTGGGGGAGGACAAGTATCTGGATTAGCTAAGATTCTAGACCTCTTCATTTCTCTCACCTTTTTTGAACTTTGACAGAAACTAGACTCACACAAGTTCAATCAGAGCAAATTCCCATGTTTGAGACAAATGGGATAGGGAAAGTACATATAGGAAAGGATGTTACTATGGATCCGTCACTCATATTTTTGGAAGTTATGCTCTTGTAACAAAATTGTGGACTGTGCTATTATAACAATATGCAAGGCAATTAAATTTGGGATAGGTTTGACTTTCTAAAAGTTAATGGGTATTGTCAGAAAATATAGAGAATATAATCTCTTTATACAGTAATCTTGGAAATTCTATCTCTGTGAGAAGAGCCATTGAAGATTTATTAAACTTTTACATAGTACTACAATTCCTAAGATTCTTTGGAAAAAATCAAGGAAAGAAAGGAGGGAAGAATGGAATGAATAGATATTGTTTGTATGGTAACTGTCTCATGAAAGTGTATTTTATTGTGATTATATGGCAGATATATGTTTCTTTCTCTACTGCTTTTGAGGAAAGTGAAACTATATGGTAGAATAACAATATGAATTTAACTATATTTGTTATACAGTTATGAAGTCTGCTTACATATCTGTTAGTAAATGAAAAAGTTTAATTTTCCTAAATGACGTTTCATACTTCTCCCTGTGTGAAATTTTTATTTTGTTGCTTACTGCTTTCTTTTAGCTGAAAAATGCCTGATGAAAGCACTGGGTTTTTTTCTAATCCAAAGTAATGGATGAGGAAATTGTGTGAACAAGAACGAAATAAGTTTTCACTTCAGTTCTTTAAGGCATGAACTATATATGAATTGAAGATGGAATCTAACTTCACCAGAGAGGGGGGAAATGCATATTTACAGTGATAAAGAACAGGGCAGTAGATTAATTTGGCTGGACTACTTGTAGCAAGATAAGAGACTTCAGAATATTGGGGATTTGGTTATGTTTTTATCTGTGCTTTCCTTTGCAATCACCCTTGAAACCTGCAAGGAGCAATGCTGAGAAGATAAGGCTGCCTAAGCTTAATATCTTAGAATGATGTGGGGGGAAAATACTCCAAATGAAATGAAAGTTAGTAAAATGCTGGGGAAAAACATTATACATATAATAAGATAACACTGGTGGCAATGTAAATGATGAAACGTGAGAGTGAAATATATATTTATTATTTATTCAACAAATGTATATGGCTGCCCATTTTGCTGAATGTGCACAACTACAATTAAAACTATGTCACTGCTGTTAAAAAAAACTTCAAATAAAAATGTTTATCTAAAGCTTAATAGTCAAACCTAAAATTACATTTGGTAGTTTTCTTTTGCAATTGTTAATAAACCATTGCTATGATGTTGAAGAAAACAATTATGTTAACAAGTTGAATCAGATCTCCACCTACTGAATAAGAGAATCACTGAAATCAGTATATAATACATCAGCCTATGAGCATTTTTTCAGTTTTCATTGGCTGATAGATTGTTGGTGATCTATTGCCAATATCTTAAAAGCTCATTGGTTAGAAAGTTCTACCTATATCACCAGTTTAAATCAACTGTATTAGCATTCCATTTTATTCTATGATAGTGAGTTTTGACCAATAAGGCCCTAAAATACCTACTTTTACCAATAAGACCTAAAATACCTCCTCAATGACTGAAAGTCCAGTTACCATAAGAGGAGCCTCTTTCTTGAGTAAGATTTTACTCAGAATTAGTACATTACTTGCAAAGTAATTATTGGAAGCTGAGGTTTATCTATGGTTCCAAGAGCTCAGGTTCCATGAATCTTGAATTCCTAACAACAAAAAACTGGAATAATTTACTGTATATGTCATTATGTTGGATTTTGTGCAATTTTCCTAGCCATTTTTGTACGATTAGCATTAACCTCTTGGTTTTTAGATTTATTTGATATATTGGGAAACTCGATTTTTGTTTGTTTACAGGGGACTACCAAACCTTGGCAAAGACTGATTCTTCTAAAGCAACTAATAAAGAATGCAAATTAATAACACCTAAACGTCTGCATAATTCTGACCATTCTAATATCATTCTATTCTATAAATTTAAAATAAGCAATTCACAACATTTAAACAAATATTCTAAAATGTTTATTACATACCTACAGTTAGAACTTTGTTACTTATTACGAGATAAGTGTATGGTTTTACTAGCAATGAAAATGATGGCAGTAAAATTTTTACTTATTTTAATTACATTTATGTAGCTGCTCCTCTCATGAGAAGAGACTCTTGGCAGTGTACAATGTTCAGTAAAAAAGAATACATACATAAAAATAGACATTTAAAACTAGAAAATCAGCATTAAAAGTTGAGATAATTAAAACTAAAAATATACACGGACTCCAAGCAATCAAGGAGAATGAATATAGCACCTCAATAGTGTAGCCATATAATAAATCTCCAGTTCCCTGAGCCCCCCCCCCCCCAGGCCTGATGACATAATCAGATCTTGAGGAATATCTGGAATATCAAAAGTTCACCTGCAAGTAAGGGCATTCCTAAGTCTTGATCATTGGTACTGTAATTTAAGGTGCAACATGAAAACCAGGCCAGTAGTTCTTGATGTCAAGGAGGTAAGGTGATCAAAAAATAAAAAAATCACCTTCCAGAGGCACCATAAGGACACATTGGTTCAAACCCTGCACATATTTATGAGATCTTTGGTATCATTAAAAAAAAAAGTAGAAATACTAAGAGGTTTTATTCCAGCTGTGGGAGCCTTTTAAAAATTATATTCTTTTTGCGCTCTATAGAAAAATAGAAACTTTATTTAAAATCTTATTCACAGTATAGAAGATAATTTTCATTGGAACCATACCTAAAGAAGACTGTGTATGGTAAATGCTCCCCTCCCCTCATACGTGTGTTAAAATATGAGCAGCATTTCAACAGGTTTTTTAATATTCCCTCTTCAGTACCAGTACGCTTATTAGTTGCGACTAGTAGTGAAAACTCATTTCTTTCTGCTCTGCATACCACTTGCTAACCCATTAGATAAAACTTGAAGGTGTGCATTTTTCCTCAAATTGCCTTATTACAGAACTGTATAGATAATAATATTTATGACAGCGGTGATGATGCAGGTTGGCAAAATCAATATCCACGATAGATACGTATGAGCCTGAGTCTTTTTTCACAAACATATTGTGTCTTCCATTTAAATTGTATTTAAGCACAAGAAGAAAGTATTAATGGATCCTGAAGTTTTCAGTTACATAAGGTAGAAGATTAAAAGAAGAAAGAAAAAGCTCAGTCAAGACTGGGCATGCTCAGTTGCTATAGAACCTAAGTCGATAGGAATATGAAATGGAAGAGCATGCCTTGACCTGGAATAATCAACTGTGTTGCATTTTATTGCTTCACTTGTTCACTCTAATCTTGAGTGCAAAGCAAGATTTATAGACTGCCAGTGAGATAATCAGTTCTTTAGAATAGAACAAAAAAACGGAGATTGCTAACATTTGATAGCTCCTGTCTGTTTTCTTACTTTTTAAGTTAATAGAAATCATCAAGAAGACTACACACAGCTTTTCCACAAGTTCCCCCAGGCATCATAATTACTAGAAGCCAAATTAACTTTTATTTACTGATAAAGCTGACAATTGACTTCAATCAAAATAGTGTGAAACTGGCAGGGAAATGCAAGAAGAATTTTGCAAAGCCTTGGGCTCTGAAACAAAAATAAATATATTTTCAAAACTTTTGAAAGCTGAACTTCGTAGATGTTCACAGCCTGGAAATATAGAAGCACCAGATAGCAAGTATCATGAACAGACAGCAAATCGTTAGCTATTTAATTCATCTTTTCTTTAGTTCTCATATTCAAGAGGGAAAGAGGCACTTGTACATTTCATGCAGCAAAAGAATTGAGCAGAGCTTGAATATTATATGGACTTAATAGTGAAGGCATCTTAGAAAGCATTTATTTAAAAATGTCTTAGAAAGCAAGAATACTTCAACTAACTTTCATAGCATCTTCAACTTAAGAGAACCTAAAAAACCAGGATGAAGTGTTGTAAGGCTTGGGGGGGGGGGGTCCCCTAAATTTCATACAACAGTCATACTAATGAAAACTATATATTGTAAATGAATATGAATTCCACCTGTTGGGGAAGGTAATGAGGTCAGGTAAATGTTTAAGCACATATATAATGGTATGGAAAGGAACTAGAATGCTTTGAGCTACTTAGATTTGCAAAGAGATTTGGGATACTGTGATTTTTCCACTTGGAGTAGAGATCATCTATCAACTAATCACAGAAAAAATATTTCAGTTACCTCAGAAAATCCATCCACACAGTCAAGAAAAATACACACAAGTTGGTCTGACTTTACATAATCATTAGAGGATTGTAGACTATTAATAGTTTATTTTGACTTGCTCATTTTTTGCAGAAGTGGTTACAAGTTTCCCTACTATAGCACACCATATTCCTTCAAATTTCCTGCAGCATCCCATCATCCAAAAGGAAATGTACATCATCTAGCCTTGCTTCATATACTGCAATTTAAAGTTCTTTAATTGTACATGTGGGAGAGAGTCAATGAGGTGTAGTGATTAATGCATCAGGCTAGAAACTGGGTGATTGTAAGTTCTAGTTTTGCCATAGGCATGAAATCAGTTGGGTGACTTTGGGCCAGTCATTCTCTCTCAGGCCTAGGAAAGAGGCAAGGGCAAACTACTTCTGAAAAAAAATTCCAATAAAATTGTAGGGAACTAGCCCAGGCAGTTGCCAGGACTCAAGATTGATTTGAAGAAAAAAAATAGTATATGTTCCAGTCCAATTTTGCACTGAGAAAACTTGCTAACAAAACAGTCTAAAATGCTGATTGACATGAGCAATCTCCCAACTGTAATTTCCTTTCCATAATGTTTTCTATACATGTTTAGAGTACACCATATGACTGACTCTTTAAAATTCTTGTTTACACCATGAAATTAAAGATGTAGTTAAAATTGAGCTGTGCTTAGTTTGTGACAGCTGGCATCATGAAACAATGAGTTGGCCCAGATTTAAAATGACTTTATTTCCTTCTTGGACTTATTTGTGAAAGAAATATATATATGGAAAAAAAGAGCTTAGAGAATTGTTGACTTCCTCTTCTTCCTCTTTTCCTCTTGTTCTACCTTTTTCAATTTACAAACATTATTTGACATGAGAAAAGGAGAAGCTCCAAGTTTAGTCTGTAATTGCCAGTCAGTATGTTTTACCAGATCTAGCTTTTTCCAAAAAAAAATGAAAAAGGGGAGAACAGTCAAGCTCCCTGTCCAGTTTACAGTTCCCACCCTGCTTAGTTCATAACTTTGCCATAATCCTAATTGTTGGTCTTCTGGGTTTTGGCTGGAGGACTGAGTTTGGATTTCCCATGCTGCAAAGGCTGACTCCTTCCATTTTCTAAGCCTTCAGCAGCTGGTTGGAAAACCATTCACTGCTATGATGTTTTGACTTGTTTTTGACAAGTTCAGCCATCTCATACCCACCCACCTGCTGCACATATGCCCCCTCTTTCAACCCTTGAGTCAGCTGCCCAGGAGGGGTGGCAGGCAAAATGGGAGAGAAGGCTCTTTATGATCTAGCACTCTGAGCCAATTCCCAGCACAGAATCTGAATCTGAATCTGTGAAGGATTCTACATCCACCTCCCAGGAAGAAGAATATTATAGAAGTTTTGTCCTCTCAAGACTCTAGCTATGCTATTAATGCAGTAGCCAGCCAAACTGTACATGGGTGAAATAAAAACATGGAAACCATTAGTACAAAAGTTATGAGTTTTCCATTTAGGACCCACTTTATAAATTTGATTTTGTCTTGTTTTACTATTCTTGGTATTGCTTATCTTTAATCACACTTGGCCAAATAAAGCATTCTATTCTATTCTATTCTATTCTATTCTATTCTATTCTATTCTATTCTATTCTATTCTATTCTAATTTTCTCTATACAATTAAATTGTCAGGCCCAGCCCAAGAATGACATAGAACAATCCAGCCAAACTTCAGTTCTTTATTTGCTTACATCCAATAGACAGAATCTTCCCAGACTAAACCTAAAGAGTGACTATCCTAACAATATCTCTTTGCCTCCTATCCAGCTCCAGGCTATCTTGCCTCTTATATTGGTCCCCTCCTTGGAATATGCTCCATCCTTCCTTGGAAACTGCCACTTCACTGTAGCCCAACACATCAGTTCCCCCTCGATAAGCAATATCCCTCAAATTTTAAATTTGATTTGGGCGTGATAGTGGTGAGCCTGCACTATGAACCAGGAGGAAGAGACACAGAGTTCTTTTCCTCCCACTGTATTATAAGTCACTGCAATGCCATCTCTGGTCAGTTGCTATTGAAGCTCATCTGGTCTCCATGCCAATAAACTCTCCCAATGTCCAGAGTAGAATGTTGCTAGACGACAGCATCCCAACTGAAAGGGAGAGCCAGTAAAATGGCCTGGAGGTACTAGCTGATACCACCCCCACCTCCACAGGGGCTATCTACAAGCATCACTAACAAAACACCCAGTGTAGTGCATCAGACTGTAGCCATAGTAAAAGTGTCATGGGTTATTAACCACTCAAAGGGGAAAACACTATTTAAATAGTTGGAAGAGTTAAGAACAATTTTAAAATGTCTTACATATGGATTGGACATAGTAGGAAAAAAAGGCTGCCAGGGCATATGTATCCAAGCAGTGGTTAGATGCATGTGGGGAAAAACCTCTTGTTATCTATTGGTCCAAACAACCAATTGTAGCAATATAACAATGCACAAATAAGAGTACCCAACTCACTGTGCAGAACATTCTTTGTGTATCCCAACTCCCAGATTCAGTGTCTGGCATTTCCAGTTAAAATTACTTGGGTCAAAAGCAAACATTTCACCTATTTTTTCACTTTTGTAAAAGAAAGTTAGGAAATATACTGCACACCCGAGCTCACTTTGTTTGTTAAATGAAAGCACAGTTGAAAATAATACTTTAAAATAAAAACTTATAATTTAGCAGCAGGATATTTTTTCACCAAGGAATAAAAATCTAAAACTAGGGCCTAGGCTTTTTTATAGTGGTTTCCTCCAGGCAGTTTACTTTTCTATTTAATAATGGATAATATTTTCTGTGATCATGTTTGGTTTTTTAAGAGAAAAATAAAAATAATCTATTTTGGGTGGGTTTTTTTACATGCTACTGAATTTTTGGCAATTAAAAAAAAAGAATATATAATATTAATTCCCTGTATCCACTCAACGTTAGACACTAATATATTGCTTTCTAAAATTATACATAAACCAAGAAAATATGGGCTAAGAAAATCTAAAAACTTAATGCCATTTAAACAAGAAAATAAATTGATATGAACAGGCATAGTTCTAACCACAAACACAGATGCTGGATCTTGCTCAAAATTTCATTATTATTTTTTTAACATTGGCAGTCAACCAATTAAAAAAACCCTAAATGGCTCTCTAAGATTAGCAGATTGTGGCGATTAGAGGACTGGATAGAGGGCCATTTATCTTTCCAATGTTTTCTTAAAATTACACTCACAGCTTCATTAGTTGAGTGCAACGTGATTTCATTTGTTCAAGTTACAATTTCAGACTGCTATTCCTCTGAGCATTTAGCTCACCGATCTTGGTTCTATTAGCTCATGACCTTGATACCAGCCATCTTTCAGGATGCAAGCCGCCTGGAAGGATGAATGTTAGCTGTGTATTGTTTTTTAGTCCTTTAAAACAAATGAGGCACCATCCTCAAACAGTCCATTGCAGTAGGCAATGCAAGAGGTCATCCCCCTTGGGGAGATGCTTAAATGGGAGACAGATGGATTTATTGACTTTGAGGTGGTGGTGGGGGGGAGAAGGATACAACTCTGTGACACATCCTAAAATCAATGAGTATATCTGTTCATCCTGCTGTACTCTTCCCTATGTAATTAAAACCAATTACTTTCTGGGTTCCTGCTGTTCAACTGACAGCAAATAATAGTGTGTTCTAATTTGGGGCATAAGTATATTTCACCAGATTTGAGCATTATTTTGGTCTACATTGTATGGATCTTTATGGACCAAGAACAGTCTGAAAACATATGCACTGAAGACACATTTCAAACATCTTATATGATAAACTGTTTCAACATCAAGCCCCCTGGTTTATTTTTTTATATTGATATAATTCTGTTTCATATCCCCAAATATAAAACAGTGAACATGCATTGTAAATGGGGGATAGGTAATATTACGATAGCAGACTCCACCCACAATTTATATTCACTTTGTACTTTCACTGTAAGATCAGAAAAGATCTGTCCTTTCTCTCTTTGAATTCACAAAGCCTGACATTGATTTTCCCTTTGTAGTCCTTTTTATCTCAAGAGACTTCAAAACTACAATTTCAGTCCCTTTGACTCAGCAGTCCATCTGTGAAGCATTTGGGCTTGCCAGTAGGGCTATGTAGAACTTCAAAGAAGCACTTTGCTTTGACAAAGCTTCAAAGAGGTTCCTTCAGTTGAGGTGGTCCTGCAAAGTGCATAACGGAGAGTCACGGTGCTTCAGTCTTAAAGTTAAGAGGGAGGCTTTGCATGGTGCATGCTCAAAGGCCCACTTCCAATAAAGAAAGGCATCCAATCATTTCATTGCCCTTCTTCTGCATTCAGCAAAGTGAAAAGTAACTTAATTTTTTAGAAGGATGACACACCGCATCACATTGTTGTAGTGATCCATATCAGGAGTCTCCAACCTTGGCAACTTTAAGGCTCCCAGAATTCCTCAGCCAGCAAAGCAAAGCTGACTGACGAACTCTGGGAGTTGAAGTCCACAAGTCTTAAAGTTGCCAAGGTTGGAGACCTCTGATCCAGATCACCTCAAGATGAGCTGGAGACCAAGCCACACTGGCCTGACCACAAATGGCTCTACAATCCTTAGGAATTTCAACTCCTATGCCAGAAAACAGCCACCCAGGTGTGGTGGTTCCATTTCACATTACCAGTGAGAATAGAACATCTTCTTTAGGAAGTGAACATGCAATATTTTGTAACAGAATGATGAAACTCTTTAGATTTGATCCCTGAAGTGGAAGTCCTTCCACAAAGCAATCTTTTTTTTAGTCAGTAACAACTCCTAAAGCAGCCTGGTGTTTCCTGCCAGCTGGTCCCCTGCTGAAAGAAAGATATAAATAGATCAAACTCTTTAACATTTCATCTCTGCTCTTTTTCTTTGATTATTATACTTACTGGGAACTGCAAAATAAAAATCTCTTTACTTCATTCCATAGAAAAGGAAATCCCCCAACACATACAAACATAACAAATTTGATTGATTGATTGGAGTTGTATAACCATCATATCATCAATGCTTATGTTCTTGTTTCTGGCTCTTTGCTGAAAAATCTAACTGGTTGGTATGAAACCACCATTATTCTACTATGTATAAAATCTTAGGAGAATGGTAATGGTGAAATAACAGTATGTTGGTGCCTTTTAAAATATTTTTCCTAGTAGTGCAATCATCACTATACCAGTTAGAGAAGGAAAGAGGGAAGGTGTATTCTAAATAAAGGATACCAAGAGCAGTATGCTAATATTCTAAGTGTGGAAGATAAGCTGGGAGGTTAGTGAAGCAAGAATTCCCAACAATAAAAAAATGGCTATCTAGAATTTCCATAGAGCTGCACCATTGCAGAAAGAGTCCAACTTTCAGTCAATTTCAGATACCGTAAATCAATGCCAAGCCAAGAAAGTCTTGACTCAAATCTCAAAAATAGTTGATCCGGAACTAGTTCTGTTGCAAAGTCCTCATAGGGAAGTATATGTTGAAGTTCAATTTTTGTCCTTAATTTGAGGGTGTTGCTGAAGACTTTTTTTTTTCAAATATGTCTGAATATACATTTTATGAAATGTTGGCTTCTCTTGTCCTATGCCTTTAAAAAATGTTCTGTGTGTCTATTTAATTATAGTAGTACTGCCTGACCCATAGGATTGAAGACTGGATCTCTCCCACTGGAAGTCTCCATCTGCCCACTGGATCTTCACACTTGGGGCCTACCTCCTCTCTTGGGAGAGTGACTAGGGAGTTCATCTTGCCCATTTATGTTACAGAAGGTATCTGACTTGGCATCCTCTTCCAATTCCATCATCTGCCTTTCTGGTAATTGAAAGAAGAATAACCAATCATACAGGAAATATACGAAAATAATTATAACATAAAAAAGAAAACAAAGATAAAATATAACACCCTTCCCCTTTAATTTAAACCTTTAACTCTTTAAATTATATTTAAAAAATTACAGATTAGATCAGCCTTGATCATATTTAGTAACTAAAAAAAATCCACAAGAAAATGCATAAGAAGTGCTCCAAGGACATATCAATGTCATATTGGTCTGTCTCAAATAAACAAAGTCTCTCTATAAGAATCTTAGAAGACATATTGCATAGATTTAATATGGAAGTTCCAAGAAAATTTTTAACTGTACACCATGCAGATTGCTCTATGAATGAGATTGCCAGTCTCTAAATTAGATGAGAGAAAGAGAAAGAGGGAGAGAGACTGAACTAAAAGTTTAAATATTCATGCCCAGCCTGAAGTATATATAAAACTCTGTGATACAACAAAATTTTCTAAAATATACAGTGAAATGAGAACATTAGAATTGAGTCAATACCACACAGAAAAAAAGAAAGTAAATTTTTATCTACACTTAGAGTAGATAATTTTCTGAAGCAAAAGTTTCTCTGTTTTGTTTGCCTGATATTCCTCCAGCATCTTGAAGATATTCCATGTTAGTCGGAGATAATAAGGAAAGGGTGAATACCTAAATTCTTGTTTGGATGTCTAGTGCAACCTCAGCTCCGCCATCTTCAAAAGCCAAAATCCTTCCTATTTGTAGCAGAAGGACGGATGCCAGGGAATTCTGACTGTAAGTGTCCAAGAACCATTCCTTACTTATGGATGTAGACAGATGGAATAGCACAAAAGCTAAATGGCTATCAAACTGAGAGTTTATGACATACATATTCATAATAAGATCTCTTTTCCCTTTACAAATGCAAAGAACTGCTTCTATCCATCCATCTGATAACTCAAAATTTCCAAATTTCTGACTGGGAATTCTAACAGCCACAATCCAGATTGGGGAAGGCTGTATTATACAATGATAAAATATAAAAATATAGCACTGTGATATTTTAAAAAAAACTAAGCAAACCCAGTCAACACCAATCAAAGCACAAGATTCATTGATTTAAATCTCTTTCCCATTAAGTCTATGACTTGCCATGAGATATTCCATAAGACTGTAGTTGATTAGTTGATTGATTTGTCCTTTGCAAAAGTTTTCAGTCCAGACACATTTTGCCTTGCTCCTAGGTGTACACAAATTGACACAAGCCATGGAGGTGGGGCATTTAGCTAAACCTTTATACATTTCATATAAGTAGGGAGGCAGTTGCTTGAACCCATTTCTATTTCAAAACCTTTACTGATACCACTGAATTATTCATTCTATACATTGAGTCACACTGGCAAAGAATAACATTTGCATTTTTCTGAAGTGTTAATATCCATATATTGTCAAAGAGCGTTAGAACTGATACTTTAAAAAGTTGATTTTCCCTCTCTTAATAAATATTGAGATTTTTCTATAACCTAAAAGTGGCTTGTGAACTGGATTGGCACTCTCCTGAATCCATACAAAGTACGCCTGCTTAAGTGAAAGCTCATCCATATTTAAGAGTAGTTGATAAAAAAAATATGCAAAATAGCCAGGGAAAGTGGAGCTTGATCAGCAGGTCTTGACCTCATGGCAACAAAAACAAAATCGTCATGTTAATTTCCATGAATATTTTATTGCCCATGACAGATTATCCCTTACAATACTGTTGTGGCCATTAAGTGTTCATACTTAATCTCTACAAAATATTCCAGGAGTTATCAGTCTGAATAGGTTTCATGCAGGAGTAGCCTATTTAGAATAACTGTTTCAGTCAAGTCATGTTTCTACCTATTTTGAAATTTTCAAACCAGATAAATAGAGGGAAGAATACTTTCCTTTTTTGTTTTAAAAATTTTATAGTGGTGGAAGTGGGTGGAGTCTGGACAAGTAACAAATCAATAGAAATAATATAATTTGTGTAGTTAAATGTGCTTAGAAGAAGTTATCAAGCACAATATTCAAGTATATACTATATTATTAACTTATTCTAAGTTTAGACCATGCTAATTGCTGTGTGTGTAGAAATAACCCCAATACTGCTAGAGGGTAGGAAATGGGGAAGTTATTTTTGTTATTGCAACCTTTTGACATCATAAAATTCTAGGTTTACAAGGGACGCCAGAGATCATTAGTTCAGTCACTTGCTCAAGACAGAATCCAGCACAATATCCATGGCATCCAGCCTTTATTGGAAGACCTTCAAAGAAGGAGAACTTAGCAGTTCATGTGGCCTCCCATTTCCATGGCTGATAGCTTATACAGTCAATAAATACTTCCTGACACCTAGCTTCCTGAACTTGCATTGCTGTAGCTTTAATCCATTGGTTAAAGGTCTGGAAGACTAGATTTATGCATTAAATCCTTTAAGCTTTATTTGAAGTATTTTGACTAAAAAGGCTGCCTCTGTGCTATGCATGTAATGACAAGCAAAATTAGTGGTTTGGTAGTTTGGGGGGATAGGCAAATGAGTATCACTACTGTGGTGTCACATCAAAAGAAGCATCCATGTTGCTTCTTTATAGTTTATGTGTAAAGCTTCCTTCAGTACAGGTTTTAGTTCCATAGATATGAAGGCCCATTCATTCTCAAGAATACAATTTCAGAGACAGGGCTTATTAAAAAAACTGTTTGCTGGGAAGTTAACATTTCCTTGAAATGTCTGGTTAATGAGCTTAAAGTTGGCCATTCAGGGTTCCAGAAAGCCTCCTTTGCTCTCTCCTTTAACCCTGTTTTGGCTGCAGAGCCGTTAGCCTTCTTCCGAATTACCAAGTACAACCTTAAAATGGTTGATTGATTGATTGATTGATTGATTGATTGATTGTATAGGCCAGGGGTTATCAAACTTGCAGCCTGCGGGCAAGATGGGGCATGTGCTGGCCATGACCACCCCCATTTTAGCGAAGGGGAAAAAAGTCATGATATGTCATGTGACGACAACGTGACGCTGCAAGTTTGACACCCCCAGTATAGGCCATCCAAATGCCATATGACTCTGGGCGACTTACGGCTAGGAGCAAAAATATAAATTAAAAACATAAAATATACATGAACACCAACTAGCAGTTAGAAAACATGATGAAAACTCTTTAATTTCACAACGTATGGACAGATTTAACCATAATTTCAAATGGGAAGCTATGGTCATCCTAGACCCAGCCAAATCCAAAAACTTCAGGGAATTTCTAGAAGCCTGGCACTCTGACAAATTAGTCATCAATAGACATATAGACATAAACAATATCTATATACTATGCAAAAGAGAGAGTCAACAAGCCAAAAAGGGAGCCAAAAGACCAAAACACCTCCCCACCAGCAATCAGCACCCAGATGAGCATCGATTAACTCCAGGATTAACATTACCAAGAGTCAAGTAAACAATACTCCAGTCAAGGAACTGCCAAATAAGCCAACAGAAAACAGCCCAACCCAAGAACCTCTAAGACCACCTCAGTATAAGCCACTAGAATATAAATTGAGACCAAACTCCACTCCTTACTAGCATTAATGATGTAACTTAGTTTGGGTAATGAAATGTCTGCAAGAAAACAACAAAGCTCAAAGACCCTTCATTTAAACCCTGAGCTATTGAATGATAAAATACACAATGAACTGAAAGAGCAAAGTAATCAAACCAAAAGAAAATAAAGAACAAAAGGGAGCTCTATGATCACTAACCCTAACACCAACTGAGGGAATATGTAGGTCAGTAGCTTCCTGAAGAATCCCAGGATAGCAGCCACACTGATCTTGGGGGGGGGGGGGGGAGATCATTCCAGAAGGTAGGAATTGCAAAGTGCTGCAAGGAACTGCAAAGTGCTGCAAGGCAATATTGCTTAATTGATGGGATTTGGAGCTGCTGAACTGAGCAGAGATGACTTAATCCTTCAAAGCAGAGTAGATGTTGCAAGGGGGTGAGGGTGAAGGATGTTGCTTCAATTAATAGCCATGTCCTTTCCCAAAGCAATCTGGCCTCCCATGATTCCAGGAGTGAAGTGCAATGCCTCATTGAGGTAAACCATGTCACCTTGAGAGGACTTGCATTCCTCTCTTTGTGGTCCATAGAAATCATACCCACTTCACACAGCCCTTTTTATATATGTAGATTTTACCCCACATGTTTTTATAGCCTCTCCAAATCAAATAATGTGTTAAAAGAAGTAACAGCCACGCAAAAGAATTATGGCTCAAAAAAAATGATGATGTGCTTTACATGTTCTTCTTCCATCCCCTTTTGTCCTTGCCCCAACACAGGCTGGGGTGAGAGCATTTGAAATGCATAGAGCTGGTAGGAGATTTTAATATTTCAAGAAACAAAGCCATTAATTTTGCAAAAAGACAGAAGCTGAAGGAACATGATTGGTGAAAACCATGTTGCAATGTCTACGTGAAAAAATAACCAGAAACCTGCTTTTCCACCCAGTCAGATCAGCTCTTCATCATCTGCCTGAAAGCCTCCAATGAGTCAGAGAAGGGGCTTGCAAAGGGCATAGAAGGGGGGAGGGGAATAAGTGCTGATCAGTTTTATCCTATCATTGCAAAGGCTTGGTGAATTCAGTGATAACTGCAATGTATTAAGACAACAGTGAGATAAAGTAAGCCAGGCAAATAGAATCTATGAACGTTTTAACATTATTTATTAAATAAATAAGTCTCTGTTTTTCTGTCACAGAGCACCAACACATGCCATATCCTATGCCTATCAAATAAGATAGTAGTAGGGAAATATAGAGGTTAAGGTGCTGAATTTGAATTGAAAAAGACCAGCTTCTGGTCTCCCTTCAACTACAGAGCTCACACACTGTGCTAGTCATCCTCTATCACCCCACCTCACCCCAATGGCAGAAGCAAGAAACTAACCAGTGCCGACCAGTCCGAATGCAAGGCAAAAACCAGTGGAGGAAAACCCCTGGACATTGCCGACAATCCCACAGATTGTCCAGATGCCACCAACTGCTTTGTGTGCTGAGCTAGTATGCCCTCTGTGGTGCAAGCTGGATCGAGTGTGAGCATGAACTGAATGAACTAGCAATCGTAAACAGCCAAAGTACTACTCTGTAGTAACATTATAGACTTCTGGCTTTCATATACCAAAACCATATGCTAAATAAATAAATAACCCCAACCTATATCCCAGACAGCGGGAGGAGAGGAAGATAGCAAAGTTTAGGTGGAGGCAGTGGCAGTGGAGAGCAGCCGGAGTATGCAGCAGAGTGTGGGACAGCCAAAAAGGCAGCGATGGGGGAAAGATAATAGGATGAGGAGTTGAAATAAACACTGAGTTTATAAGTACAAGTGTCCTGCCAAGCACTCAAATGTTGATCACATGATCACAGGAACACTCCAATGGCTAGTGAAACACCACTCATATGATTACCATTCATTCACCTCTGGCGCAATAAATTACAGTATTAATACAGTATTATTGAATAATGAAATAAAAGATGGTATGCTGCTATTATAAGATATTTAAATCCAGGTCAGGGTCAGTTCAAACTTAGGAAAAAGAAATATTTCCTGTGCATTAAAAACAAATCCTTTAATATACTCAGTCCAAATATTAGAGACCAGAATATGTGTACAGCATCTTGAGCTTTGAAGACGTATCTACATTTCAGTATAGCCAATAATAGTAATTCATCTTTCTCTGCAGGCTACCTTGGGAACCCACTTAGAGCATTTCCAGACAGCACAAAGAATCAGCCTGCAGAATGCACCATCTACTGGCAAGTGTAAAGCTGATTGCACTGTAAGAGATTTCAAATTGTTCAAAACAATATTTTGGTACATTCACTTCAAAACAAATCAAAACTGTTGTGCTTCCTTAATTATAATAACAGTACTTCTATAAGTAATGTTTGAAATGAATAAAGATGCAGCCAATCTACTCTGGATTACGCGATGTTTGATTTGTAAAAGCGAATTGAGAAGACAGAATAAATGGATCGTCTATAAATATAGTGAAAGATTGATCGTAAAAGATACATCATTCATAAACATGCAATCATTTCATTTGTAGATACTATATGCGAGCTTGAATGCTTTTATTTTATATAACAATGTTTTACTATAACAATAAAGCAAAGGATAGCTGTGGTTCTTCTACTACTGTGCAGAATCAATAGTCTTTTGTGTTGTATTTGATTACTTTATAGAAAAAAGTTTTATGCATTGCCCTTTAAATTACTCACCCCAGGCAACAAAATTTCAACAAAAAACATAAATCAAAAGTAGTCCCAATCAAACAATAGCAAACTATTACTTAGAGTAGTTTTTGCATTTTTCATAACTGTAAATTGAATCAAGGTATTTATTTCTTTTGGTTGTTATCACAGTGCAGCTTTTTCATTTCAATTTTTTTTGTGTGCGTATACTATTCTTAACTGGGAATTTATTTCACTACATTTTAACAAACTACAATAAATCCCTCAAACTAATAAATATATGACTCTCAATACTGTTGAAACCAAAGATTTTGGGTTTTTTTTGTTTTTTTTTTCCTCCCCCGGAGAGAAGACGCTTGAATTATGGCGAGAGACTGGGAAGGCGAGCTGGCCCAGCCAGCACTTCTTTTGTCCTTTCGAGGTTTGGTTGGCGAGCGTGTGAAGGATTTCGGCTTTTTTTTTTCCCCTGGAGAGAAGACGCTTGAGTTATGGCGAGAGACTGGGAAGGCGAGCTGGCCCAGCCAGCACTTCCTGCGTTTTTTCGAGGTTTGGTTGACGAGTGTGTGAAGGATTTCGACCTTTTCAAATGAAATTAATTAATAAAATGGGATATAATTTTGTAATAGAACCTAAGAATCATAATAAAATAAGACTATTGATTTCAGAGGGCGATGTTT
>JANHFL010001821.1:176272-193998 GCA_032468155.1 Oxyrhabdium leporinum
AGAGAGAGAGAGAGAGAGAGAGAGAGAGAGAGAGAGAGAGAGAGAGAGAGAGAGAGAGAGAGAGAGAGAGATTAGTTTGTGACCGTGATTTGCAAAGTAGAAAAAAAGTCTTATATCCCTGAGGCAGAAATGGCCAATCTTGTGATAGCTATGAACTGATTTAGCATGTTGAGGAATTAAGGCAAATTAAAGAGGTGGAAGGAGTAGAGTGACATTTTTAAAATACTTTATTCCAAGTCCCCTATTCCACTGCTCAGCTCTTTTTACCAGTTCCTTCTACAGAAAAAGAATAAATGAAAAAAAAATGAGGGAGATTCAATATTGGAAACCAAAAAAGCCTCATCACTGCTTCACTAAAATAAGCCTGTACTTTGTTAGGTCCAGCAAGGCGCTGAGTAGTTCAACCAGAACCCTTTTCACTGTCCCCACCCTCAGAACTATTTTTGCACTCCCTTGAAAGTGTCCATCAAAAGTAGCGCTCCATTAGTTGACTGGTGGCAACAAAAAAAAAGGCAACAAGACAGGAGCATACTTCCTAACCTTGTCAAGGCCTCGCTGCATTTAGTTTCATGCTAGGGAAAATTGGAAAAGCACAGCAAAATGGTAAATTAACCTCTCAGATTGCTTTCATAATTGGCACATTTGGGTCTTCAGGAAAAAATGGCTTTCCTTCACAATTCCAGTTTATAAGGCAACACTACCTCTTCTGATGTTTTTGAATTTTTTTGAAAAAAACATAGCTTCCTTTATCTTATTGTAAATCTTCAAGCGAGAACTGCCTTGTATTTCGGGTTTTTTTCCCCTTCAGGATATAAATATACCAACTATGTTTCTGATTTGAGCTACTTTCATCTTAGTTTCTGAGTACAGCTGAAATAATATGTTGAAAGACCAAAGAGATATACAGCACAGTCTAAATTACTCAGAAGACCAAGGATAAATCCAACATTTTTGGCAAACAATTATAAGACTAACTGGGCCAAATGGTGTATCAAGAAACCCTATTATGTTATGAAAACCAGCATCATTATTTCTTTGGCTGCAGAAAATGTACATTTTCTTCCCGAGTCAAATCTTTTACAAAAATATATTTATGTAAATTTTGTTCCATATGTTGCTCCCAACCAATCACAAAATGCAAAATTTCTTGACATATTTATGTGACCTAACATGTAAGGAGATGATCAAGGCATTATACCAATGAGTTTGCAATTCTGTAAAGATTAAAGCTGTCTTTCAATTCTAAATCAGCATTTGCAGGAGGCTTTAACTCAGGAATGAAAAGTCCCCTTGGACGATAGCTTATCATATAAGTTCCTTTTAATGAAGAAAGCATTTCATATGCAAAAAGCCTCAGCAGCAAATACCAGAGAGAAAATAAGGACAAATGAGGACAAATTACACTATAATTAAGATTTTTGATGTCTATTAATTCCAAACATTTTTTATAGATGCTTTTTGAGGGGGACAGATTTTTGTTTGGGAAAAGATAAATGCTACAGAGATAATGTGGAATATGTATGAAGTCCAGCGGGAGCAAAATATCAAGATTATTCCTGGTGAAAACTATTGTAGGATTTGTTTTTGTCTCTGGTCATGAGTGAAAAATCTTGAGACATGAATGAAGAATATGCATCAGTAGGTAAATCATATTCAACATTTCTTAAATGTAAATAGGAGTTGATGCATCAGCCGCAGGCAAGGAAGAAAGTGGCGTATGCCTAAAAGAATCAAACGGAGCTCAAATTTCCAATAGTAGGACACTTCTACATCAGTATTTTGTCTTAATTCCAGATCAACTGGAAGCTGAGGTCCTCAATTTATTTCTGATTCTGTTTTATTTTATTGGAAACCACATTAAATCCAGGATTTATCTTTGAATCACTGTAGCTCTTTAGATCTTGAGAGAAGTCAATTTTCTCCTCGGCAGGAATTTTATCTTATCCCCCACTTTCAGTTCTTAGGTATAAATCAGGAATTAAGTCATCCCTTCCCTATGGTTTATAACTCACAATGTGTCAGAAAACAAAGAGGCATGCAAAGAAATACAGCTTATTTTAAAGGAGGAACATTCTTCCTGGAGGAGATGGTCATTGAAGGAGTTGGCCTCAAACTTTTAGGCCTTTAAATATAATTGCTATTTCCTTAAATTGTTACCAGAAATGAGTGATATTGCTGAACAGCATTTTAAAGAGCAATAGGTATCAGTGTTGTATGTCTGAGAACATCATGGCCTCTTACTTTCTCAACTGAGTTCAGCATGTGATGGATGAAATCAGGATGAAATTAATCACTTTAGAGGCAGATGTCCCTAGTCTGCATAATATGTCTGGAAGATGCAAAGTAGGCACTTAACCTAGACAAATAAAATACAGTAGTGAAGCAGTTGAGTTTTCTTCACTAAATACTGTATATCTTTTGGAAGACAATTTGAAATTGTATTGTCTCATTTGTTCCAGTGCAGATGGTTATTGGTTTTATATAGAAATGTGCTACTGATTATTTTTTTTTAAAAATAGATTTAGATGACACTTGCAAACATGTATTAACAGACTGACAAATTTCACCTACATGCATGAAGAATCTCCCCAATTATGAAATTACTGAAAAATCTATTAATCTATGTGATGTGCAATGTCTATGAAAAGGGCAGACATTTGTAAGGCACCTCTCTAATTACAAGAAGAGAGTTACAGAGGCTTTTATGACACATGTAGCATCAGGAATGAGTCTACAAGGAAGAGAAGCAAGAAGAAAGTGCCATTATGGAAACAAATTTCAAGCGATTACAACAGAAAGGCCCAAGAAAAGGGGCTACTACCAGTCTGATATGTCAGGGGAAAAAAAAAAACCCTCAAGATTTCAAACTGAGAGAACTTGCTTCTTTGATTCTATATTCTTATGTGAAGTTGATCTCTCATTACTAGGGCAATTCTGTATCTGAAATAAAAGCAACATCTACCCAGGATGAATCCTTAACTTTCCCTTAAGAACATTTGGATCTTAAAGAGAAAGACATATTGTGGTGCCCTGGATGTACCTTTGACAGATTGGAGGATCACTATCACAGATTTGTTTTCCCAACCCTGATTGTACAGTATAGAAGAGACACATAATATGCAGTACTATTTGCTGAGAGGATTGGAGTGAAAAAAAACCTCATAAAGTCTAAAAAAATTCCTATTCTTTTGAATACAAAGAACACAAATCTGATTAA
Source organism: Oxyrhabdium leporinum (assembly GCA_032468155.1). Classification (NCBI taxonomy): domain Eukaryota; kingdom Metazoa; phylum Chordata; class Lepidosauria; order Squamata; family Cyclocoridae; genus Oxyrhabdium; species Oxyrhabdium leporinum. The sequence goes on from JANHFL010001821.1 coordinate 179,490, forward strand.
CAAATAGATGCATCAGTCACTTAACTTCTCTCCCCTCCTACTCACACTGTTGTCTTCTAGATTTGGAAAAGTGATGGTTAAACAGACAAAAAGCTTCTAATCATTTAATGATTTAAGAAGCTGCAAGTAGGTGCAGTTCTTTCAGACTGCTTCAGAAATATTTCTATTTCATCTTAGACCAGGGGGCCCCCCAACCTAAGGGGCACAGCCCACTAGTGGGCCATGATCTGTTTGCAATTGGGTCATGGAAACAGTGGGTGAGTGCATTCCCATGTATGCGAGCAGTGGGCGTGTGCATTCATGCTCCATTTGCATGAGTGCCATGCACAAGTACATGCAACTCACACAAATGGAGTTGCATGCACACACACTTGCTGACCACTCATGCAGAGCAATCCCTCCCCCACCCCACTGGTCCGTAAAAGCAGAAAGTTTGGGGATCTGTGTCTTAGATAGTACACACTTAGATAGTGTGTACTATCATATGAGATTTTAATATGCATATGTATTCATACATGTAGTGTTTTCTGACTCTCTTTATGTCACCTTCACTCTCTTACAACCTGTTCCCCATCATCCTTCACCCCTTCATCCTTAGAAATCATGTCTCTACTATTCTTTTTCTACAACTGCGTGTAGGAAGGAAATACAACTACCAGATAGTCCCGAGTAAAGAACAATTCTATTCGGGATGGAATAGTGACCATTCAGCTTTGGGAATAGAGTGATACCAGGGGAAGAGGACACAGTCCTAGACAACTAGATCAGTCAAATTGACTCTGGTAATCAATATGGTGATCAACAGTATAATTTGAAAATACACAGAACTACAAACTTGTCTTAAGACAGTCGAAAAATATCAATAACTTGTAAGGACAGGATCTATCTTCTATCCCTCATGTTGTTAACTTAGGATAATGTACCAGCAATTTCATTTTATTTCCCAGAAGATAATGCCATATATAGTTTATGCACATGTTTATCAGCAGTTCACTGTACTGAATTGCAAGAATACATTATTTGTATTTGTCTTTGTTTTTTTTAAGTTAAAATGCTATTTCCCCTTCATGGCATGATAAATAAATGCTAAGCCTAAGACAAGCATGTAATTGAACAACTTTAACGAACAGCATTCTTTTTTGCCTGAAGTACAGGTGTGGGCATTGTCTAGGTCTCTGAACTAATTTATCACTGTCTCTAACCTTGATCCAGTATTCTCATTTAGCATTTGGTTTCTTTGCTTTGGATGCCAACAAAGCCATCATTGAACATGTGTTTGTGGATTCATTTGTTTGTTGGTGTGATGATATGGACATCTGGCCACTACAAGCTGTCCCAACATCACCAATTATTTCACATCAACAAGCCATCTGGCAGAGCTGTAAATGATAGTAAGCGAGTCTCGTTTTTGATTTTATGGAGATGATGAGATTAAAAACAAATACTAGCCAGGGAAGGCTTTTTATCTTCCATTCCTGAGTTATCCAAAACCTCCTAGGGAATCTAACTGTTTTATTTCCTTTAACAGATCTGGGAAAATGCCACTAGTTGAGTAGTTGGAATATAAAATCGATACAAAACTGGCAAGTTCTAATAATGTGTATAAATATTTAGGTTGTCTGGACTATTATCCCTGAAACCATGTGGATTAGTAGTTGAACTGTCTTGAAAGAGTAGCATCCATATAAATACATTTTGACTCTTCTCTCTTGTGACCTTGAGCAATAAAAAAGTAAAGCAATGGAAGTTTTACTATCTCTGATGAATAATGTCACAGTGATATTTGGTTATGACTGAATCAATGCATCAATGCAAGAGGAATACAAACAATCTCTTGCCAACAATGGCAAGCAAGCAAGCAAGTCATATCGTGTGAATATCGTTAGGGAATTCAGCTACTGTATACTTCACATAACTCCATGAAGATGGATTAAATCTTGCTCCCTCATTTTAATACTATTGCCTGAAGGCATTGGGGTCTGAATGGTGGAGCTAAATTTATTTAAAATATTGGTCTATGCCAGTGTTTGTCAACCTTGACAACTTTAGGAATTATGGACTTCAACACCCATGGAAACTTAACTCCCTGCTGGCTGGAGAATTCTGGGAGTTGAAGTCCACACATCTTAAAATTTTCAAGGTTGAGAAATAGTGGTCTTACATAGATTGAGAAGCCATTTGGATTCAGTTTCAGACAGAAAAATGTCTTGAGCTGGTTCTGTATGTTAGTCTGCTGGCATATTGCTGTATTGATGAAGAGAATTAGATTTCTTCATTTTTGATCAGATTTCCATTCAACTGCACATATGTGAAAAATTCCTCTATAGAAGGTTATCTTTTGCATACAAGATATAGATTTTACCCTTACTAAAAGGTATTTTGTATTCAGTATTAATGAGTGCTATTGTCTCTAAATAAAAAGACACGCCCCCTAATTGTCCTAAAATTATCACTATTATTTTCACTGAATGCAAATTATGTTTGCAATGCTCAGCTAGCCGATCCTTAATGCTTTATGAATTTCTTTAAAAACTCATTAATTTGTCTTGATTTGTCTTGATCTTAGGGAGGTAAAAAATCATCCCACCAAACTATTGAGTGATTGAACCACTGCATTATGAAGACTTTATGATAACAAATGTAAGAGCATCCTGGCCATCTAGTTCAGTTAGGTAGGCTGGCAATAGGAGGCACCTCTGAGTCAGTTGCTGAAAAACAATTCTGGGCTGTAAATCTGCAGATTTGCACAGACTGGCCTTTTCCATTAGCTATTCAAAAAGAGGTTTTGAGCATCTCTAACTAAGCAGCAGAATATGTTGCTCATGCATTGTTTGACCACAGACATATCTACAAATAACTAGGCAGACAGGACGGGGATTCTCCACTTTTAAATGTCATCTTCCCCATATGCTAAAGTATTATCAGTTTATCTTCCGCAAAAAAAATCTATGAAAACATAAACTGAAATATATAAAAAAGGGCTTTAGTGTTGAAAGTGTTGCTTTCAAATACCAAGTGCATCTTCCGACTGATTTACTATTATTTTGGGCATAGTGGTGCATTTTATGACAAGGTAGAAAATAAATAGCTCTTAGTTGCCAAACTTGTGGGAAGCTCAGTTATAAATTTTTTATAACTGACATGGAGGCCAGTTTATTTAATATGAGATTTAACTCCACTGGTTGAATAATCCTGTTCATTCCTGTGTCTCCACTCAGAAAAGTTAGCAATATGTAGAATTAGCAAGCATCTTCTTGGCAAGCAACCATACTTGTAGTAGAAAATGGAAGAAGTGCTTGAACAGGTATTCATGGGCAGGGCAGACATTGATATGTTTATTCTAATTTCTCTCTATAACAATATAGTTTATACAGTATATTACACCTCATTCATATGAAAGTATGTTTAAGAAACAAACAAAAACAAAATTCAGTTGAAAAATATGGATGCTGTTGATTCAGAAATTCTTCTGATAGTCACAATTGGATGGCATTTTGCATCAAAACCCATTCATATCTTCTCAAATGGGCCGAGTCTCATAAGATAACAGAAGTTAAGTCTTGTTCTCTGTTATTTCTTTAAAGTGTACAACATTTGAGGAAGTAAACAGGATCCTCTTTGGGATGGAGAGGAATGATGAATGAGATGCCTAAGAAAATGTTGATACTACGGTAGCCTTAAAAAAGGCAGTAGTCTGCCCCCTCCCCAAGAAACCATTACCTCATCCATTATTGACCAATCTTCTCAGATCCAGAAACTGTAGATGAAGTGGATTATCTGGATCCTTCCAGTCAAAATTCAGGCCTGGGCATAAGATGGAAACCGTGTTGATCATTCTTGTAAATGATGTGCAGTGGGACTTGAATGAGGGTAGTATACCATACCACCCTTGGTTCTGTTAGATTTCTCGGGAGCTTTTGAGGCCATTAGCCATTTCACCTTCTTGAGCCTCTGTGAAAGCTTGGAATTGGGGACATATTTTGCTGTGGTTTCACTCCTGGCGCTGATGCAGAGAGATCAGGCTTTCCATGTAGAGTATCCAAAAATCAAAACATGCCCCTGTTCCCTACTCTTTTTAATATCAACATGAAGCTGCTGAGAGAGATCATCCATCAGCTTGTAGTGTTGATAATAACTTATTACATATGCTTTATATCTCCACCAAGGCTGAACAGGAGGTTTTAAGGGATCAGTCTGAATCTTCAAGTTCAAAGACTAAAGAACCTGAACAGACTGAATCTGATTCTGATCACAGAAATTATCTTACGGGAAAAGGAATTTATGGAGACATGGGTACAAACTGAATCAGCTGGTAAAGAGCCTAAATTTAGCAAGGTCTCAAGCCCATCAACATGACACATTATGTGAAGAGCAAAGAAAGTTAATCTGTCTCAATGAAAGAAAAAAGTATGACTCTGCCAATTAAGCAAGCTGGTGGATATGACTGCAAGCTTTTGTGACTGACTCTTTGTAGCAAATAATTACATTCTAATTTCTGTCTATGATTATGTGTATACACTTGTTAGATTACTTGGAAACGTGGACTGGAAACAGGCAATTGTTTTTCCAAAACCTGACATTTGTCTTCTGCACTTTTTTTTTTCAAAAGTAAATTCTTAGAACATAGAATAACAATTTTGGAAGGAACCTTACAGGACTTCTAGTCCAATCCCCTGCTTAAACAGGAGACCTTATACCATTCCAGACAAATGGTTGTCACCCCAGTTCATCTCTTTGTTAGACTAAACATACATGGTTTTCAATTTGCAGCATGTTTTGTATTATTTGGTAAAAAGATTACGACTTCTCAGCCCAGTGTCTAGAGGTTGTGTAGTGGTATGGAATAAACTCAGATTGAATCCCTGAAAGATGTAGTCTCCAGACAATCTCCAGTTACAAGGACATTTGATCTATTGCTATTGATGGAGTCATGCCTATTTCCTTTGATGAAACAAATACACAATCTGGGGTTGTTCTGGATTCATGACTTGCACTAGAGCAGCAGGTAGAGGCTGAGAACAAGAAAACATTTGACAACTTCATGCTCTGACAATTACAGTCTTTCCTAGAGCACAAAGGCTATGGCTCCTCTCTTTATAATTCCTGAATAGAATAATTAAACTTTTTGTACTGGAGTTTTATATAAAGATGATTAAATTGATACAGAAAGCGAGTGCTCATTGGTGACTTGTGCCAATAAAGTAACATCTGTTGGGCTTCCAGGTTCAATTCAAAGTTCTACATCTGGGACCATTTGTTTAAGGAGAAATCTGCCTGCCCAATAAGATCTAACCCAAAGGGAATACTGTAAGTGACCAAAGAAAGTTTAGGAGGAGTGGGTCCTGAAGGAAGGCATTCTTGTAGTAATTCCCTCATTTTGGAATAGCTTAGCTCTGAGGGCCAGAGATGTTTAGGAAAGCTGTAAAATTGCTTCTTCTTTTTTTCTGGAGTTCTCTCGGAATAGAAATCTTACTTAAGTAGAGATGGGATTTAATAAGTGTTCATTGACTATTGGGATTATGTTTTTATGTATTTTTAGCTGCAAGCCACCTGGAGTCTTGTAAGTAGGCTGAATGCAAATATATGTATGTATGAATGAATAAATATTATAATGTCCATAAGCCCTAGTTAACATGGTCAGTGATAAAGGGTATTTTGGTACTGTAGTTTACAAGAACAGGAGGGCACTAGGTTTCCAAATGTTTCTTCTAATGAACATTTCTGAGGAGATGCAGATGCCTGAAGATACTTCTGATTCCTGGATAATGAAATCTCAAACAAAGTGAAAGGTTTAAAGACTAAAAGTTTTGAAAGAATAGACAGCTATAAAGAGATATAGTGAACAATATTGGAGTATGCATTGTTTATTTATCTCTAGGTTTTTCCCACTGCTTTTTACTTTTCTTTCACATTTTGCATAATGTGGGAAATATCATGATAAGAGCATGTTATACATATGTAAGTTCCCGTGATTAGGAATAATTCCATTTATGACTGAAAGAAGATCTATAGAGTTAACCCCAGCTATTGCAGATTTCATTTTATCTTGCTTTGGACTTTATTTGCCTCTTACACACAGCAACAAATTAGAGACTGAAATCAATTCTGACTGGAAAAGGACATGTATATTATTCCTCTGGGGGAAAATGTTATCCAGCACATGCTTGGACTATTACTTTTGGTTTCTTTCTCCTCAGCTGCAGATGTTTGAGTTGTGTTGCTATGTTGAGGAAGAGGATTTGTTGGCTCTTTGGGCCTCCTGGGCAGTAGTCCAGCCACAGCTGTAGAAAAAGGAAGTGTAATAAGGGAATCTTCTTGTTCTCATTTTTGGCTTTACATCATCCTGACAATGATTTATCAAGGTAGGGCTTCTTTGCCTTCTAATTGGATTTCTTGGAATCCTCTTTCCAACTTAACACTCTGTTGTTATTAGATATTCATCCCTGATCCTTCTGTGTCCACTCCCAAACTAAAGAATTTTCAGACCTGGAAAACAGATCATTGTGAGTCTGTTGTTAATTTCAAAGAAACCAAAACAGAACAATTAAAATTGTATCCAGGAAAGTTTGCAATTTTGTCCAAGTTGTATTTTGGCTATTTCTTTCAGTAGGAGATAATTGTTTAACATTTATCTTCCTTCTCATAGTGAAATCAATAGGCTTCCAAAGGAGGCTGACAATGGCTGAATCATGGACAATGTCTTTACTAAAATGCTTCACTTTACATATTGACTTTCTGTTAAAATAATTTTGCCAGCTGGCATGAAACCCTTGCTTATCACAAAGATTTCTGGGGGAGAATAGTCAGATGCATATATCATATTCATGAAGGGGAATGTGTAGAAGATATGAGGAGACTTTTGCCTTCCCTTCAGGATGAAGCCTAGTTCATATCCTTTTTTCCTAAACCTATACTCTGCAAATAAGTAACAAAGAAGAAATAGAACTATTTTCAGGCTCACTGTTATTTTTTAGTTCCATGCAACTATAATAATGAAGCACCATAAAGGATTTTCACATTGCAGGTGGAGGTCTCAGAAATCCCAGATCACAGACTTGTTTGTTCATCCAAAGTTGGGACTGCCATCAAGTCGGAAGCGGGGTTTGGACTAAAAAATCTATACTTCCTCCATCTGCTATACATGATCCATAAGATATTTTCTTTCCTTTATCCAGATCTGAAATTGAATTGCAATAGATCCACTTCCTACAGAATCCTCTAGAGATGATGCACTCCTCCCTTTTCAACTTTCTCCCCAAGAAAGGAGAATTGGTGGAATTTCTTCAACACAACTAATGTTCTGAAAAGGATTCTGAGGGAGTAGGCATATCTGGACCCATACCTTTTTCCTAACCCCAGAGATCTTGGATTTGAAATGCTCAAGGAAGAAGAATCAGATTTTGGGCGCATGTTGAAAGTTTTACACTGTTATAAAATATACACCAAGTTCAAAGCCAATATATGATGTGGTCATCCTGTGGCTCCCTTGTTCTCTTGATAACAATTCCTGATGGTTTGCATACTTTGTGTAAGTACCTGGCTCTGAGTCTAATGGTAGTAATAAGAAATCCATGTATTAGGTAGGCTGCTATAAAAGGTCTTGACTCAAGCTTATAGACTGAGACTTTGTTTTTAGTTTTCAAGAATATGTTGGGAATTTTCTTTCCATTTTCCCCCTGTCTCTTTATCTGTGTTACTGTTTGATATTTTTCTCAGAGTTATCAGGATCTAAGAAATAGTTTCATTTTAAGATTCTGAATTTTAAAATTTATTTTTGCAATGAAATAGTTTTAGGCCCAGAATCCCTAATCATTTATAGACATCCTTGTCTACAACCTTCCCTAGAAATAGCAACAGCACTTAGATTTATATACCACTTCACGGTGCTTTACAGCCCTCTGTAAGCAGTTTACAGAGTCAGCATATTCCCCCCAACAATCTGGGTCCTCATTTTACCGACCTCAGAAGAATGGAAGGCTGAGTCAACCTTGAGCTGGTGAGAATTGAACTGCCAAACTGCTGGCAGCTGGCAGTCAGAAGTAGCCTGCAGCACTGCATTCTAACCACTGCACCACCATGGTAGTCAGCAGACTGGCCCTTTCTAAATAGCAAGCAAAAACTTCTCTAAAGCAACCAGATGATTTGACCCATGTAGAAACGAAGGGCTCGACAAATAATTCTATAGGATATTCTTGGTTTTTGTATTGGTCTGCAGGCAGGGACCCTGGTTTTCCATTTTGTCTAAGAATCCTGATACTATTCTAGCAATAATAAATCAAAATGTCTACAAAGACAAATCACCAGCAACGTAGAGGATGAAAGATGCCTATGGCAGCCAAAAGCAGCTGTTAGGAATTGTTCAACTCTCCAACCCTTCCATGTTATTATTCAAATGACACAAAGATTAAGAGCACTATTTCCCACTGGTTCAGAAAAAAAAGCCAAGTTAGCTGAACTTGGCAATGGGCTGGAGATAATAGGATGTTTCCATCATACAGATGTGTTCTTCAAGAATAGTGAGCAGGGACTTGTGAAATGTGGGTATGCTCTGTGAGGCTCATGTGGACCCACAGTCATGGAAAGGAGGAAGGAAGGAAGTCTGTTAGAGGTTGGTAGTCAGCAGCATACTTAGTTGTTAATTTTTATCTTTTTAATTGCATTTTTTTAAAAATGTATGTGGGCAGTAAATAGAGGTTGCTATTCCAAGTAACACCCACCCACACCCCATCATTTGTTAAAAATATAAAGCCTCAATAAAACCTCGATGCTTTTGACTTGTATGAGTTATTTCCCCTACTTAAATGAAATATTATATGGTATATAAATTGGCCGGGTATGCTCTACACTCCTGGAAAGCAGCCCACATCTCTGGAAAAGATTCTGCAAACCATTTTGGCATAGCCTGCATATATATATATATATATATGCATGAAGACTGTGTGATAACACAGTACCTCCCTTCAGAAATATTCCCTGCAGCGTTTTGTCCTGGCTGAAGCAAATCGATATAGCTCAAGAAACAGAAGAGAACCAGCTGCTTTACCCCTCACTCCCACCTCATCGAAAATTGCCCTGTAAAATTCTAAAATGTTTGCTTTCCAAACTACTTTTTTCCCCAATCTCTCCCTTTCATTTTTCCCTCACTCTTTTCCAAGCCTGAACTGGAACAGTTGCAATCCAATCATTTATAGGACTTCTATCCCACTCCTTTTTTCATCTTTGCCTTTTCTTAGTTCTTCCAGAATTTGTCCTCTTCTGCGAAGCTGCTTTAGGCAAATGAAAATAATGGATCATTATTTCATTATTATTATTATTATTATTGGCATGTACCTCTCCACACCTGGGTAGAAGAATGAAATCTTGCAACATAGGAACTACATAAAGATGTGGGAGCCACGTCTGCAGATTGCAGAATTTTCTCCCCAAACCCTCAAGGCTTCATTGCTAAGGCAGAAAAAGAAGAACCATCTATGGAAAGAAATAAGCACCAGCTTCTCAGCAGTGTAGAAAGGGGAGAAAGCAGAAGAGTGGTCGAAAGAATTCAGCATTCCTGTGGCTTGTTTTCCTATTGTGATCATAGATGAAACCGTCTATTTAGAGTTGCGAAGAACAAAAATATTTTCCTGACCGCAGCTGAAGAGAACTTGACAGAGTTTTCCTGCCTGCCCTCTCCCATGTGATCGGTGTTTTCTGGGAGAAGAATTTGAGATGGTTTTCCACCTAAGTGGTTACAGCTGTTTCCACAGGATCAGTCCGATGTAGTTTCTGTCTCTGTTTATTTTGGCTCCGGTTTTTGACTGGAGCCCGGCAGGATGACAAAGTTTTCTGTGGGGCTTGGGACTTTGGACAAACATTCCAGCGTTTCTGACTCCTTAACATTCAATGTTTTGATGAATTCAGCTCTTAATTTCTTCTGGAAAAATGTCAAGGCCATGGAGGGGATTTCCTATAATCTCACATTTGTTTTCAAACAAAGACAATGAATGTATATGCCTGTCTCAAAAAAAAAAAGCAATTAGTGGGAAAAGAAGGTGGGGAGAATTAATATTACTTAGGCTCCACTTTTCTATAATTGCAGTTTGGGATCAGTTGTGGTTCTGTTACAAGTTGTAGATTTAAAACGATATATTCAGTGGGCCTCATAAATCTCTAGTCTCGGTAATAACTTTCAGTTCATTTATTATATTTATAACCCACCTGATTTATAGTCAAAAAAAAATCAACGTAATGGATATGATTACTGGACTCTCTCTTTTTTTTTCTTATAACTGCCCTGTAAGGGAAAATAAACTGAGGATAAAATTGTTTGATAAGATTTGTGACTCAGAAGAGTATTTTGAACTTGGGTGTTTTCTGTATTCTGCTCTGTTATGCTCTTGCTGAGGTTTCTAGCAGTTGCAGTCTGGGGCACTTGGGAAATTGGTCAAAAGATGTCAAGATAACCATCAAGGTAGCACAGTTAAAGCTCAGCCACTTTTGTGCCTTGACGTTGCACACATATGCAAATTGGTGGGGGTTTGATTGCAATACCATGACCACCATCTTATCTCATTTGAACTCCCCCTCAGATGCCACTGGCTGTAGTTCAACACATCTGGAAAACATTAGCAGGGGGAAGGTTGCTAAAAGGCGCATTGTCAAAAAGGAAATTAATGATAGCAGCTGATCTTTGAGAGTAGAGTTACCATCACAAACATTACAAACATGTGCAGAGCACCTTCCATTTTATAAACATGCGCTGTCTCTGTAAAAAAATAACACAAGCATACCAACACCCTCCACCACCACCACCACCATCAACTTTGGGAATAAAAAGATCTAAATAGAAAAGCTATTATTTAGGTTATTTCAGACAATAAGATAAGAAATGGAAATGTTGAATAATTTATTTTGGAGAAATCGGTGGAAGATATTTGTAAGTTAAGATTGCAAGTCTATGATCCCTTTCATGAAAATGATTCATGGTCAAATCTGTAGTCCTCACGTTTGGCTAATTGTGCATAGATTGTACTTATAAGCCCATTAGTCAAAAACTGGTATGATCTTAATTCTTCTTCTGCTGACATTTACACATTTCTTCTTTAGCTGAGTGAATGACATTTTAATGTACACCACTATGAGATGAACATGTAACAAGAACCAGATGCTTCTCCTTCAAAACAAATAATACCTCTGCAATCAGTGGCAAGAGAACAGAGAAGAACTTCTCATCACTTGCTTTTTAAAAACAGTATCCTAATACATTTGTTCAAAATGTGTGAGGTGGGAGGCAAGGTAAGAAGTACAATTTATTTTTCTATAAATATAACAAGGTATACAATTTCATCACTCAGCCTGCAGGTTTATCCATAGTTACAGGTTGCAATTCCTATTTATTTGGCAGTAATCAATGTTCATGTAAAGAACAGATATTTTTATAAATGCTATATAAATAAACTTCATTCCCTAACTGAACACTGGCTGAAGATGGTGAGGTCTGTTCAGGTAGTCTTCAACTTACAACTGCAATTGAACCCAAAATTACAGTCTTAAGTTGTGTCAGTCATTAAGCAGGCCATGGACTTGATTTTACAACCTTTTTCACAGTGATTATTAAGCAAATCCATTGTCCACTATGGACATTTTTTGCTGGAAACTAAAAGTAAATGCCATAAATTGCAGTCATGTGCTGCAAACAGCCGTCAATGCACCCAAAATGTGATCACATGATCAGGGAGAAGCCATTAGAATTTTGAATCTAGATTGTAAGTAGCCCTGGAGAGATCTGTTGTAATTTTGAACAACGGTATTGAAAGTTATTTAATGACAAGTACTACTTATGCTGGAATTTTAGTGCTGGAGCAATCAGTCTAAGTCAAGGGCTACCTGTACACCTATACTTCTGGTTGGAAAAAGCTGATCTAACATACTACAAAAAGATTTTTCTTTAAATAATAAATGTGACAGGGGAGAAAAATTCCAGCATCAAAATTCCAACATTAAAATTCCAGCATCAATACTTGGCATTAAAATACTTTTAATAGTTGTCAAATACAACTAAGGAATGCAAAACCAGACTCATAGCTAAGAAAAAGAAGAGATGGCAAATCTCAATATATGTAAGTTGGGATAGGGCTTGTACTATAAGATTGCAAGTTGCAATTTTATTTCATGTATCCTGAGAACTAAGTCCATTGAATTCAACGGAATTTTCTTCTGTATAGACATATGTAGCAGCACTCTGAAACTATGGTGAAAGAGGCACACTATAGTAGATAAATCACAGACTAGCATACAAAACAATTATTTTTATTCTTTATTTTATTAAAGTTATAGGACATTATTGTGCAACATATAATATACAAAACTTATAATGAAACAATCCACACAATCCAAAATACAAAAAGAATGTCTGGAGAAAAAACCCCACACTATATCACTTATAAGGTGACTCATAATAAGTGCCATCCACTTTACCCCAATCTAGTCACAATGATTCCTCTAAATAAAAATAGAAGTTCATATGAATCACTAAAAGGACATAATTCCAGTGGGCAGCCATTACAACAGAGAAGGCTCCCTTCCTATGCCCTTTCAGGTGGCATTGCTAAATCAATTGATTGAACCATGCCAACATTGTGGGACCATATATGATGGGCATCAACTAGCATAGAAAAGTAGTCCCTCATGCCTCCAGGCCTTTACAGGTGATAGGCAGCACTTGAATTGCAACCAGAGTTTTACCTGTAACCAGTGCAGCACTTGAAACAGGTGTTTTACATGGGTACACCAAGGCATGCTCATAATTGCCTATGCCAAAACATTCTCAACCGTGTAATGGTATGTGGTAATGGCCTTGGGAGACAGGACAAGGAGAACTGTTAGATAAAAGGCAGCTCAAGAAACTAAGAAAGAGCTCTTCTGAACCTCTTATCCTGCCCACAATCCTCTGTGGACTCAGCTGCCTTTTATCTTCCCTTTGCCCTGTCTCCCAAGGTCATTCCCACATACTGTTACAACCAGCTGTAGGTTCCAAACAGTCTTCAAGGGCAGCCCTTAAAATGTAGAGTTGATTATTTTATTTCCCAAATGACCACTTTCCACCAGTTCAGTGATTGGGGATTAGCTTAAATGAAAACCCAGTGATGTATCTCCTTGTGGACATACATAAAAGCCTGAATATAGTTACTGTTTACTGATAGAATTACAGAGATTAGTATAGGATTGGATAGAAATTAAATTATTAAGCACAGAAGAATCTGGCTCAACAGCGATAGTCTGTATCTATGCAATTGGTTTGGTATGATATATTACTAAAAGTAAACTACATCTATGGTTCTGCTTGCATGGAAATGGTGTCTGGATGAAATAGGAAAAAACTTTTAATTTTCTGACTGTTCAGTCAGAATGAGATTCTTGAATGACAGATAGTTGATGAATGTGCAGAACCTGGAATAATATACTGGTAAGCTTGAATAAGCCTGATATTGCTACACATAGCAAGATGATACAGTTGCTCAATTCCATAAACAATTGAACAGTTCTGTTGTATTGATCACAGTAGCTCACTCCATCAATCATCTGAGTACTTAGTAAGAAACCATGGAGAACTTCATAAATGGTGCCAACAGTTGCTCAAATACTTCCCATAATTGACTTGTATGAATATTTTACTTTTTTGTGGTCCATCCATTCTTGAAGGCTATGGATGGGCAACAATCAAGAGCAGTATAAAGTAAAAAGCAATACCCTAAAATAATAAATAAATCTACCTCTAATATAAACAAAACGGACTTAAACACAAAAATGTAGAAAACCACCTATTTTGAATCTTTTTCATGGTATATCATCTTCCTGCACAGATAGAACAATCAGATCTTAATTGCCCCCCAATAATCAGGGATGAAATAACAGACTGGATCTCCATAGGAAACGACTTCCAAAATATAGGACTGACAATCAAAAATGTTCTATGTTATTATGGACAAGGAGCTCTCAATCCACATTCTGTTGTTCATGTAATGCTTATTTGTCTAGACATATACAAAAAGCCTCAGCAGTTGCAATGAGGAGCAACTGCTAAACCTCATATTTTAAGAAATAAATGCATGGACATGGGAAGAAATGGTGTGGTTGTCTTCAACCCAACTAACTTTGTGAGATTAGCGGAGTCCAGAGCTGATTCTTATGTGGTCCAAAGGAGAGAAGTGTCATGAGATACCACAGAAAGTATTCTGAAAGTGCATGATAAATACCTATATAAATGTTTTATTTATTTATTTATTTATTTATTTATTTATTTATTTATTTATTTATTTAATTAATTAATTAATTAATTTGCCACCCAGCTCACCATTTATCCAAGGAAGGATATTCAAATAAGAAAAATAAAAGATCAAAAAGCTAACACAGTCCTAAACTACAGCAACAGGGATAGACTCAAGATCATGTGAAATATTTATTTATTTATTTATTTATTAAATTTATATACCGCCCCATTCCGAGGACTCGGGGCGGTTCACATAAAAAA
>JANHFL010001822.1:0-11779 GCA_032468155.1 Oxyrhabdium leporinum
CATTTTTGTGCACAAAGTGATTTTGCTGCCATCAGCATACATAACATCAAAGCTCCAATTCCCCCCCCCCAAGTCTTTTCCCATTCATTCTAGTGGCATCACGTTAGATTGTGGTTGTCCAACCTTTTGGCTTGCCTAAGCCCCATTGAAGAGGAATTGTCTTGGGCCACAGAGAAAAGATATAATATAGAGCGTATCTAACTAACTTCCTTTATTTTTAAATACTTTTTATTATCTTGTGGGGTCGCATTACTAATTGCCCAGGGCTGTGTGCCTTGTTTCTTCTTTGGTGTGTTTAGAGTAAACCACCCAGACAGCTCCTGCTATCGGGCAATTTAAAAATTGTGTTAAATAAATAAAAAATAAAAATAAAATAATAAATGGTTGCACGGCAGATACTCTCTTCACAACATAGCACCCTGTTCTGCCTTTCCTGCCTCAGTGGGACTTAACAGCTGTTTTTCTTTGCTTCTCATCCAAGAAGCTTCTTCAGCTCTGACTGGATGGTGGGGAAGGATTTAGACTCCTTGAGGCTTCCTGTTGAGGCTGCTTCCTAGCAGGCAGTGAGGTTTCAATCACACTGTGTGTTGTGTGTGTGTGCTTCAAAAGCTGCCATTCCTAAGTGCTCTTCTATGTGCAGGCCTCCTCCATCAGGCCACTTCTTGCGACAATTCCGGGGTGTGTGTGTGAGAGAGAGTGTGTGTCCTGATGCTGAATCCTGTGGACTGTAGGAAGAGTCGGTCAGTCCATCCGGCTGTTCCTTCAGGACGGTCAGCAAGCAAAGCTCACAGGCCGTGGGATGCCCGCAGTTGGAGGACCGAAGGGGCCAAGTCAAGGCAGGCAACAGGGAGGGCGTTGAGGGGCTCACAGCCGCCGCAGGAGCCTTCTTGGAAGAGCTGCAAGATAGTCCCACAGACGAGTCAGCAGCGATATATGTGACTGACCCGCGGCGAATCCCCGGAAAGCGCCGTGTCCTCCGCATCCCTTCGGACGTTCAGCTGGGTCGGGGAGCGCGGCCCTCGAGCGTCCTCTGGCGGAGAAGTCGGCTCCGATCATTCCAGGTGGACGCTGCGCCACGTCGGAGCGGCTGCAATAGGGCGACGCCCCCACCCCCCCGCCCGAAGGACCCCGAGCAACCCAACCTGGAACCCCCGGACAAAGCGCGCAAGCACGTCTTCCCTCCGGCGGCGCGGTTGTCGAGGGGTCGGCGGGGAAAGATCCAAGTCCTCCTCTCGGATGGCGGCGGGCGAAGAACGCGGATCTTCAGGTCGAGGGTCCCGAGGCTCCGCTCCGGCTGCGGCGCCCTCGATAGTCCCGATCCGCGACCGGGGCGCGCCCCTCGGGGGGCAGAGGCTGCGGGGGCCGTTTCGGGCCGCCTGAGCCCCGCCGGCCTCTGATTCAGCCGCTGCGCCGGCGCCCGCGTCATCCCGGCCGGGCCGCAGTTTCAGAGGATGCTATTTCTGGCGCGGCGGCTCTAAAAATAGCGCGGGGGCCGGCGTTGCTCCCTCTTGCGCGCCGCGCGTCAGCCGCGCTATTGATAGTTCTGAGCCTCGCGCGCGCTCTCGCCCGGGAAGCCGCGGCCCGCCGGACTGAGCCCGGCGCCGCCGCCGCTGAGGCTGACGGCATTCCGCCGCCCGGCCGCACACCGGCTTCACGCGCATCTCAGCGTGGAGGCGCGCACGTCTCTCCGCCCCCCACCCCGCCCCGTCGGGTACATTCACAAGTGACGCGGAGAACCCGCCTCCCAGTCTCGGATGAGTCACCGGTGAGGTAAAAGCCGGCCTCAGCCGAGGAGGGGCTGGTGGCGTCGGTGCTCGTCGCCCAGCTGGTCCAGGAAGCTAAAAAAAGCAGCGAGGAACGTCACCGCGTCACGCCGCACAGAGCCTCCTTGGGTAGGGGCAGTCTACCCGGAGGGCGGGCGACGGCAGGGCCTAACCCTAACCCTTTCCCGTCGGGCGCCCCCATGTCGGGGCTACGGCGCTCTTTCCTCGTCAGACGGCCGGAGAGCGAGGCAAACTCGGGTCTGGCCTGGGCTTTGGCTCTCCTCGCCGGCCCCAGGACCGATTTCCCGGCTCGGTAGACTACATTCCGAACATGGGAGTGCACGGCTGGCTGTGGATGACGGGTTATGTAGTGCGAGCCTTTTGGAGAAACCCGGGGAGGGAAGGCGCTTTGCACTCGGGCAGCCGATGGCATCTCCCCTCCGCCGCCACGGACAGAAGCGCTCCAGCGTGAGGGAATCAATGAAGGGGCGCAACTGTGCCGGAGGGTCTGGGCCGCTTCCAAGTCGGGAGGAGGCTGTAGAGAAGGGGGCATCGCTGGGGAAATCTGGGTGCCCACCAAGCAGAATACCCAGGACAAGGACTCTTTCTCCCTGCATTGGCCTGCTCGAAATCCTGCATGAGAACCGCGGCCACCTTCTCCTCTTCCAAGGGAGAAGGACCGATAGTCCCCAAAACGGTTTGCAGCTAAAGACCCTTAATTGCACTTGTTTACAGCCTGAAGTAAAGTCAGAGCTGAAATTAGAATACTGTAAGGATCTGAGGGAGATTCCTAGCCACTAGACTCTGTGTTCGTGTGTGTGTGCGTGTGTGTGTGTGTGTGTGTGTGAGAGAGAGAGAGACAGACAGACAGACAGACAGACAGACAGACAGACAGACACAGAACTGACACCCCCCCCCCCAACATCTTTGTAGTACAGGTAGAACTCAACTTACAATTAGCCCAAACTTTCTGTTCCTAAGTGAAACTGTTTTGCCCCATTTTACAACTTTTCTTGCCACGTTTGTTAAGTGAATCCCTGCAGTTCATAAATTAGTGACACGGTTGTTAAGTGAATCCGGCTCCCCCATTGATTTTCCCTGTCAGAAGGTCACAAAAGGGGATCACATAACCCCGGGACTCTGCGGCCGTCATAACTATGAGTCCGTTGCCAAGCGTCCGAATGTAAATCACGTGACCATGGGGATGCTGCAACAGCCATAAGTGTGAAAAGTGGTCGCTAGCCACTTTTTTCAGTGCCATTGGAACAGTCCCTAAGTGAACTGTTGTTAGTCCAGGACTGCCTGTACCCCCCCCTCCCCAAATTGGGCTCCTTCTGCCCGTGTCCTGCTTTTCTTTCTCCCATGCTGCAGGTTATAATTGTGAACAAGGTTGCGTCACCTCAAGTTGTCTCCCTGCTCCACTCAACCCCCTCCCCAAATGTTGGAGCGATAGTCGGGAAGGGAAGAAGGGCAACCTGCCACACTGGCCTCCATTCCTGGTCCAGCCCCCTGCAGACAAGTTTCGAGGTTTCCAAACATCCTTTTAATGCTCCTTCAGGTGCTTTTTAAGCCTCGGGGCCTTTGCCAGCCACCATCTGTTCCAGGGCTGGGAGTCTGAAAGTACCGTTGGGGATCGAGGGAGATATCGGTGGGGAGAAGGCTGGTCACCACCTGGCAGCCTCGCCAGCCTTCCCATCCGCATCAGGATCACTCATCCCCAAGCACCCTGGATTGTGGGTCATCAAGTGAGGGTCGACGCTTAGTGACCACCCAGATTTCCTCCAAGCACACCAGGGACCCCAGAAGAAATTACCCAGTCATCTCTTCTTGTTAGAGCAGTGACAGAGAGGATGGGTGCTGGCTGGGGAATTCTGGGAGCTGAAGTCCACACAAGTTGCCAAGTTTGAAAAACAGTGGTAAGGGGCCAAAAGACTCCCTGCGTTACCTTCCTCACAGACCGCCCGCCCCTTTTCCCGTTTGCAGCCTGTCCCCCTGGCTGCAACCAGCTCTGTCTCTCAAAAAGAGCGCAGCAGCGTTTCGCAAAACTCAGCGCAACAAGCCTTAGATTCAGGAAACCGAGGCAAGCTTCCTGCCGGTGGAGAGAGAGGGTTCTTGAGACCAGGATACGCAACCTTTGGGATAGTTGGGTTCTTTGTTCCCCTCTGGGGCAGCTCGTGGAGCTTCACGGCCATCCCAACCTCGTCCCACCCGGCCACCAGGGAGGCTCCACTCGGTTGAATCCGCAGGTTCACGTGGGAGCAACCCACGAGTGTCGCTTACTGGAGCGGCCGGGCGGGCTCAGCCTGCCGTAGGACCCCACAGGCTGCTTCTCACCTTCAGGGGCCGGTGAGGTGAAGGGCACCGGGTGCGGTTGTGAAGTCGGCTGCGCTGCGCGAAGGGAAGGAGCGGGAGGACTGCACGCGCTTTTCCTCGCTGCGCGCGCAGCGTTTGCTTTAAGCCCCGCGTGGCTTTAAACGAGCTCAGGTGGCGTCAAATGGACCCGTGGACGCCCCTCCCGGCCCAGGAGCCTCCTAAATACGGCCGGCTGCACCGAGGGCTGAGCGGCGGCTGAACTCTGCCCAGACTGAAGGCAAGTAGCAACTTCCCGACACTCGCAAACACCCCGGCGAGGAAGGCAGCTTTTCCGCGGGGGAGCCGGGAGGGGGGGGGGGCTGCTTTCTTGGCCATCGCAAAGGTGGGAGGGTCTCCGCCCCCCTTCGTTGCTGAAAGCAACCTGCAGCTCCGTCATCCGCCTGCTCTGAGTCCCGCCCGAGGCGATCGCGTTTCCCACCGCAGCGTTCCCCACAAGGCGGGCCCTCTGGAGCCGGCAGCTGCACCCAGGGCCCGAGAGGCTCCCGCGTAATACCTGCAGACCCCCGCCTGGCCCGTCGGGACCTTTCCGGTTGCCCTTGAGAGCTGACAGGGAGGGGGCCTTAGAGCTCACCATCCGAGGCCCTGAGAATTTGGCCCCATTGTGGGGGGTTGGAGGGAGGAGAGGCGTGGCTGCGCGCTGAGCCTGCGCTGCAACTACGTAGATCCTAAAATGCTGGCTAAGTCTCTGTTAAAGTTGTTTCCGCAGTTTCTACTGAAATATGCAGTATTACTGTATTTGTAGGAAACATTTGTATTGTATCTCTTAAACCAAAACTGCTTTCCCACAATAGATTAAAAACAGCAGTACTGTAATGGATAAAAATCTATATTAAATTCTTAATACTAGGCAAGGTCAGCAAAGTTTCCTAGAATAAAATTGATCAATTGGAAAGGAGCAAAATGGCAGGTCTGTAGCTTTTTGCCTAGTCCTCCTGCAGTCAATGGACCCCCTTGCCCCCCTGACCCTCCCCAGGGGTTATTCCAGTGGGTGGGGCAGTGGAGAGGGGCTGCCTTCCTTGGTGGTGGTGGTGGTGGTGTGTGTGTGTCTGGGGGGACCTTGTGTTTCCCATCCTGTGTTCACAGCCAAGGTTTTATGTGCAGCTATAAAAATGCAGGGGAATCTGGGTTAAGCATAATGTGGCCTTGCCACACAGGACCAAACAGGAGAAGGGTGCCACCCTTGTGCCACAAGAACTCCTGCCCTTCCCCTGTTGGCCCGGGCAGGAGCCTGGGATGCAAGGGTTTGGCTGTCTCCCCTGACTTTTGGGGCTGGCTGGGGGGGGGGAGTGGCTCCACTCTGTACGTGTTCCTTTCCAGTAGGCTGTGCCCCACTGCTTCTCCTCTCTGCCCCCCCTCCTCCGCCTTTGGGCTGGCCCCTCTCTGCTCCTCTTGTAGCTGCTCTTTGCTTTCCATGCTCAAAAAGCAGATCCAAGGGGAACGGACTGGCAGGCTTCCAGTCTGTGCCCAGTCTGTGCCTGATTCTGTCTGCCCATTTCTGCCCCTCCCTTGTCCTATTAAATCTGACACCCCCCCCATCTGAAATTTGTCTAGCTCCGATCTCACCCCAACCCCTTCTTCCGAGCAGCTGTGAAGCCAGGAGGAGACAGGCTATGGCTGGGTGCCTGCTGGCAGTTGCCATCCTCTTCTGCATCCAGGTGAGAAACGGGGGTTCCCTGGTGGGGGTCTTGCCTGGGATCGACTCCTCCCAGGCAGTTTTCAGCCAAACAAGGAAAACAAACACAGGTTAAATCCATTACCTAGTCAGGGGGACCAATGAAAGTGACTTCTACGGTTGGAGAATTTGTGACCCTCTGCTATGGGTAGGAGTTAAATTACCTCCGCAGGGTCCTACACAGTTTTATGCAGGGGAACAAAGGCGTGGGAGTGGGGTGGGGTGGGGAGGTGGTGGCAGGAGACGCAAACGACTTCTGCCCTTCACAGCTGGGCCAGGATCCCCGCGCTGCTTTGCTCTTTGGAAGGAGAGGCGGCTATGCCGGGTTCAGCCAGCAGCTTTCTTTGAAAGTCGTCTCGGGTCCCGCACCTGCTTTCCAGAGGGCAGAGCAGGGTTGTGGGGGCCTGCCGCACCTGCAGACGATGGCAGGTTCAGCTTGGGGAAGGCCTGAAAAGGGAGAGCTTGGTTTGCTGCTGCTGCTGCTGCTCCCCGTGAAGGGAGAGGTAGAGAATCGGGACCTTCCCTCGAGACCGGCTGGGGCCCCTGCTGCTGGAAATGGGAGTTGGTCAAGGGGAACAGGGGCACCACAGGCAGGGCAGAGCCAAGCACTGCTGGCACAGAGGGAGGTCAATCTGCCAAGGGCATGGAAAAGGCTTTGGATGCCCGGATGCCTCGCCTTGCAGGCTGCAAAGGGATGGCGGTCCTGGCTTTGGAGCAGAGGGGTGGTCGGGATTGGGCTGGGCTCTTCTGAGGGCTGACCCACAGCCACTGGCGCTTTCCCAAGGAACGATGCCCTGTTCCTTTAGGTCCAGACGCCGAGCTCCTCTTCCGACGGCATGGCATCCTGCGAATGGCCAAGCCTGCTGGGAAGGACCAGATTGGCAGTGGTGGCAGCCTCTCCACTAACATTGCCACCTGGCTTGATTGGCATGAGGATGCACAGAGCAGCTCCTGGGGCGAAGAGGGACCTGCCCCCTGCAGGAGAGCCAGACAGGTGCCTGGCTGCATCTCCCTCTAGTGGTCATCAGCGGTATAGAAGCTTCAAAAGTTAGCCGTTGCATTGTGACCACCAAGGAGAAGGCCATTGGCCGAGGTTTGAACCATTCTACACCAGCAGTTTTCAGACTTGGCCACTTTGGGATGTGTGGACTTCCACTCCATGCTGACTGGGGAATTCTGGGAAATGAAGTCTGCATTGAAGCGGCTACGTTTGAAGAACCCTGACCCCGCCAAGCAGATGGAGGACTATAATGGTGGCTCGGATATGTCCTGGTTTTCTTGCTTTCCTCCCACCTGTGATGCACCCGGGTGCCAGCTTCAGGGCTGGGCCCTATGCTAACTGGGCCTTTCTTTTGCAGGGCTGGTCGTCGGGGGAGGAAGAAGGCAAGTACCCCGTTCCCCTTCTAAGGTCTCATCTGGTAAATGGGGGCGGTGCTGGTGCCCAGAGCATCACTCCTGCCCTTGAAAACAGCAGGTGGCAGACAAGGGGACCGCCAGCTATGCCCCCGCCCCTCTGCCAGAATCTCTGGGTGAAATCCCTGGCAGAGATGCCACCCTGCCACCTGCGTGTTCAGCGGAGGCCTCCTGGCCCCGGTTGCAGCATGCAGCGTTTCTCTCATGGGGGAGGGGGCTGGAGGGGAGATGTGGCCCAGTAGAAGAGGAGGGTCTACCTGCCCCCCCCCCCGGCTTTTTCCCAATCCGCGGAAGGAAGGCTGCTGTGCTTGGGGCTAAAGCTAGAGGGGCTCTGAAGGCCGGGGCAGCGTCTGACCCTCTTTCTCCCTACCTCAGAGACTTATTTGCAACTGCTCAGTCGCAGCTCCTGCCAGCCCAGGGAGGTGCTGGTCAACGTCCACAAAGAGCACCCCCAGGTGACTGCCCACTTCTTCATGCCCTCCTGTGTGGCCCTGCAGCGATGCGCCGGCTGCTGCAATGACGAGAGCCTGAAGTGCTTTGCTGTGAGGAAGCGGACCATCAATCTGCAGGTGAGGGGCCATTCCTGCCCCTGGGGGGGGAGGAGTCAAGATAGCTCTTGGGTGGGGTCAGGATGCTCTGGGGGAGGGGCAGGAAGAGCAGAGCCCGGCCTAGGACTGCTGCTGGAGTGCAACCGAACAGCTGCCTCTCTCCTCGGGTAGATCCTGCGGGTGAGACCCAACACACAGACCTCGCAAATGGAAGGGTTGAACTTCAGTGAGCATGTGACGTGTGAATGCAGGTGAGGGGGGGGACGACAAGCAGTTCTTGGCTCACAACCCTCTCCCTCCCCTCCCCCTCGTTTGCTCGCTTGCTTCCTCCCATCTTTTTCCAGCCTGGCTCATTTTTCACCCTGGGGTCCCTGAGCAAGGGAGGCTGCTGCAGAGGGCCTCTGAGCAGGAGGAGGGAGGGAGAGGGAGGGAGGGGGTCCAGATCTGTGCAGGTTGTGGGGTGCCTCCTCTCCTTTCTCCTCTACCTGGAGCCCCCAGCCCTGGGTCGGGTTCGGCGCCTGCTGGCCATGAAGAGTGCAAAAGGAATTACTTCCTTTTTCCAGGCCTCGGCAAGTAAACAGGACAAAGAACACGAAGCACAAGAGGTACCTGGGGTAGGGCTGGGGGTTAACAGAGTTGCAAGGGACATTGGAGGTCTTCTAGTCCAACCCCTGGCTCAGGTTGGCCTGGGCCAGGCTCGGAGGGTGGGGCAGGAAGGCGGGAGCTGTCTCCGAACTGCTTCTCCGAGATGGCTGTTTGAGCTGAGCTCCCCTCTCTGCCCCCTTGCAGGAGCCAAGAAAAAGGGGGGCTGGGAGCCAAGCTCCCCCTTGTCTGACCAGCCTTTGACCCCAGCAGCCCTTCGAGGCTGCCCAGCCCATCTGAAGAAGTTGCTGTGTGTCCATGTGCCTCCCCCACGTTTGTTGAACTACAAAGCACATCACTCCCAGCCAGCAAGGCCGGAACTGAAGACCCAGTGCGGCTTCCTTTTCCAACAACCCAGCAACGGAGTTTGAATTTATTTTTCTTACGTGCAAAAGCCAAGCTTGACCAACCCATCTCCTTTAGGCTTTGCCATTCTCTCTCAGCTTTAATGGCTTTTAATAAAATTGTCCTTGTAATACACAATTTTTAAAATTAGGATTTGATCTCTCCCAGCCCCTCACAAGGGGATCTGAGGGAAAAACATTATTTCTTTTAAAGAATGCGGAATTAGATGTCTTTTAGCCCTGGATCTGCATGATTGTTAGAGCCTTGGAATAAACGGAGTAAACTGCATGCGGCTTCCTTGCTTTACTCTCAGTGTACAACAGGCAGCGCTGTTCTGTAAGAATTGCTAGTTTTTAAGCAACATCTGTCTCCTGGTGTATTCCTGCAACACTTGAACCCAGACCTGAGTTTGTGTACTTAGGAGGGAGTTCGCGATCCCAGCTTGTGGCTGTGACCGCAAAACCACCACTCTTCCCCTGAAACCTGAGGGCACCTGCGGAGGCTGGAGCCAAGTCCTGACTCCCACCAGGGACGCTTTGTACAAGAATTGGCAGGTGTGGAGGGAAGCCCCCTCCCCCTTCGTTTGGTGGCTGTCTGCGTGGAAAAGGGGCAGCTTGTTCCAGGAAGAGAAGCAATCTTGTGAGTGGCCTCCCTCGGCTTCCCTCCGATGAAACCCCGAAGGCCCTGGGAGTCCCACGTGTCCTTGAAAGGCAGCCAGGGCCGCCCTGAGCCCCCTGCCCCTCGGGGCTCCAGAGCAGGGGACTCAAAACTGCCTCGGCTGCCCAGAATCCCCCAGCCAGCATGACGTCCACAAGTCTTAAAGTTGCCAACTCTGGGGAGCCTGTTCCAGAGGGCGAGACGGACGTTTGGCTGAGTCGGGGTCCCCAGGGGTGCTGGCTGCTAAAATTAAGAGGCGTTCACGGCTCCACCGAGGGGCATTACGTGCTTTAAAGCTTTCGCAGGAGAACGTGCGTGCATGTTTGAACATTGTACAAGTAGCCCTCGACTGCAATTGAGCCCAAAATTTCTGTTAAGTGAGACGGTTGTTAATTTTGTCCCATCTTACGACCTTTCTTGCCACAGTTGTTAAGTGAATGACTGCAACTCATGTTAGGAAACTGGCTGTTAAATGAATCTGGATTCCCCGTTGACTTTATTTGCCAGAAGGTCGCCAAAGGGGATCACGGCAACGGTCATAAGTATGAGCCAGCTGCCAAGCCTCTGAAGTTTGATCACATGATCACGGGGATGCTTCAAATGGTCGTGTGAAAAAAACGGTCATAAGCCGCCACCTTCAATACCGTTGTAACGGTCTCTAAATGAACCAATGTAAGTCGAGGACTCCCTGTACTCGGCAGTGGCTTCCGGAGGCTGCGGGCAGTCGGCGATTTCGCCCTTCTGGATGCTGGGTAGTTCTGGGTTGCAGCCAGAGACGCCTGAAATCCTCTTGGACCGGATGAATCAGCGGAGCGAGCTTGGGTCAGATCTCGATTCCTCGGCACCCCCGCCATAAAGGCGCCGGCGCCGATTGGGCGAAACCCATTAAACTCAAATACCATTTTGACACCCCCCCCCCAAATCCGGCGCTTCTCCCCCGGCGGATCCTCGAGTGCTGCCCCGTAGTGGCGGCTTCAGACCCCACCATACAGACGCCGGTCGGAAAAGGGGCGGGGGACCCCGGGGGGGGGGGAAGACGGGCGCGGAGTCGCTCAGTCAGTGCACTCTGCACCGGCTCAGAGGCGCCCACTGCGCTCTGGGGCAGGGCGAGCCCGCGGGGCGGGGGGAGGCAAAGGAGGGGCGAGGCGGGGGGCATTCCAAAGACGTGCGTCACGCGGGGAGCGCGGAGGCCGCCGGGAGTTGTAGTGCGGCGCCGTCCCCGCTCCAGGTGCGTGCTCCGCTGTTTCCCCGCGCCCCGTCCCGAGCCGGCCTCCGCATCGTGCCGGGGCCGAGGCCGCGGCGGTCCCCGAGCGGAGCGGCTTCCGAGCAGCGGGCGGGCCCTGCGGCAGCCCCAGCGCCGTCCGCACGTGGCGCCGGCTCACCTGGCTGGGCGGGAGGCGGCGCGGACTGCGGTTCCCAGGGGGCAGCGCGCCTACCTGAGGGCGGGGGCGGGGCCTCTCCGGCGGGCGGAGGGCAGAGCGCGGCGGCGGCGAGTCTAGCGGAGTCCGAGCGCCCCGCGGGAGGAAGAGGAGCGGCGGCGGGTCCCGGCAAGCGCGGGCTGCGCTCACCTCCCGCCGCAGGGCGGTGGTGGGCAGGCGGGGGCGAAGGGGCGCGGCAGGCGGGGGTGGTCCCGGTGCCGCCGCGGGCCGGCCGGGGAGCCCGCGGAGGGCGAGGGGGCGGCGGTCTTCCGGCGGAGAAAGTAGCGCCGCGCTGCTCGGGCTGCCCGAGGCGATCGCGGCCGCCGACCGAGCGGTCCCTCCGGGGGAGCCCGGCGAGGGAGAAGCGTTGGCCGGTTGGGCTCCGCGTTCTCTTCCCGCCGTCGCTGCAAGAAGCTGCGAGGGGAGCCGGTCCGGCTGAGCGGCCCCCTCCCCCCTGGCACAGCTGTCTCGGGGGGGCAGAGGGGTGGTCGGGGCCTCACCGCTTTCCGGGGAAGACGGGATTTCGGCATCTGGGAAAGCCCCCCGCCCTCCAGCTGGGCCGAGGGCAGGGCCAGCCCCTCCCTGGCGGAGAGTGATGGGAGTTGCCATCCTTCCCGGCGGAGGCGGGTGGGTGGCCCCCAAAGGCTCCCCTTTTGCAGCCGGGCCTTGTGCCACAGCCAGAATGCCACCCTCTCTGCTGCTCAGGCAGCTGGCAGCCCAGGCTCACCTGGGCCTGGGGTGGCGCTTGGCCCCTGGCCCCTCCAGGTGGGCGCCCCCCCCCGCGGATCTCCCCCTGGAAGTAACTAAACGGGCGGGCTGGGAGGTCCTACACCCCACCCCCCCGCGGGAGTCTCTAGGGAGCTCAATCCTGGCAGGACCTTGGGGGGGGGGCGCAGCTGCGTCCATTTCTGCTTCTGAAGGCCCCCTCCACCCCCCCCGATTCTAGCT